>OY787642.1:13030000-13595002 GCA_963678965.1 Cruciata laevipes
GCTACTCATCATTTACCTACATCAGAACAGCCTGCTGATATTTTCAATAAAGCTTTGGGACGGCCTGTCTTTCATCATCTTTGTTCCAAGTTGGGCGTTCTTGACCTTCACGCTCCAACTTGAAGGGGAGTATTGGAGTTAGAATTGTGATTATAGGAAAATATAGGGGCTTAGTTGTATTTATATATTTGTCAATATTTGTACGTGGATAAATCCCAATCTTGGGCAACAAATTAATAACAAAAAAGATTTCCCCAAAATATCTTGTCCTGTTCTTCTTCAACATTCACAAAGTGAAGAAAAAGGCAACAGAAAAATATCGCCTTTCCAGATATTCCGGAAACAGGTAGTTGTCCCACACCTCCATTTCATCGAGCAAGCGGAAGAGAAAATTTTGGACTAGTTTGGGTTTCACATTTTAGATGCTTTTGTATAAAAAAACAATTCTTTTGGATGAATATTATGGAGTATTGTAAGAAAAAAAATCATATAACTACGACAGTGTTAATGCAGCTGACTTTTTAATATCATTTATGATGTAGGGAGGATTTTATCAAAGAATTGAATAAAAACGATCGTCGGACAGACTTGGTCTTTTCTGTGCAGATTTGGTATTCGGTATTGAATGGGCATGTATTGTACCTTTTCGGGAAGGTAAACGAGTCAATAAACCTAACTCACTACTATGTAGTGAGCACCATGCTGATTAGGCCATCGGAGATTGTTTAGAGCCTTAAAAAGGCGTTTTAATATTATTATTATTTTTTTTTTTACAATAAAATTCTGAGAAAACTTTCTCTCGTTTACGAGAAACTAGGGTTTGTGCTTGCAGTCCTTTATTGTTCTTCAAGATTTGTGCTGGCGGATCTTTTCTGATTGTTCCACTGCGTCAATTGGTATCAAGAGCAGGGTTTTTCCTGTCTTTTTTCGATTGATCCACGATGGGAGATCAAACTATCACCATGGCCGATTTGGATGCGGTTATCGCATCGATTGCCGCTTTGGGGAGTCAGATAGAATCGTTGTCAACGCGGATGGATAACCGGAGCAGCGAAAATTGATCGGGCAGGAAAAATTCTTGGGACAAGAAGGTGTTCGATGAATTGTCAAGTCCAGATGATAAAGGTGTTTGATCAAACCAAGGTAATCAACAAGTTAATTGTGATTTTGCCATGATCAATGACATTCCCTTGTTCTATGGAGGAGGGGAAGAGTTTATATATTGGAAGATCAAAGTTGATAAGTTCTTTGGCTTAAATTTTGTTCCTGAAGACAAACAAGCAAAGAAGGTGGCGAATAGGCTAAAATTAACAGCATCTTTGTGGTGGGATGGATTGGTTGTTCAGAGACGTAGAGAGAATAAGACCTCAATAAGAACGTGGAGGAAGATGAAACAACTGATGCGAGATCAATTTCTACCTAAAGATTATGAAGAGATTCTTCGTAGGAGAAAGAAACTGGAAAGAGACAAAGAGCTTGAATCTTGTATTGAAAAGGATGGATTGGAGGAATTAATTGTAGATTTTAGCACCATTGGCTCGTGCAAGATTGGAATTGTTGCTTCTGATACTTTAGAAGAGGTTGAAGAAAAAGGAACAAAAGAAGATGAGGTATTTCATATACATGATCATGATTCTTTTTGTGATGTTGCCGCATTGGAAGAAAAGTTGTTTGATGTTTCTAGTGATAATATTGTTATAAAATCTGTTTGTGAAGACACGATTTCTTGTGGATATTTGTCTGAAGTTGTTTGTGAAGAATCTGCATTGGTTGTTGGAGATGATAGTAAAGTTGAAGATGAGAAGTTCGGGGTTCATATATATGATGAATTTTTGGATGAATCTCTAGTGTTTGAAAACTCCATTGAAGAAAAAGTTCCATTGAAGGTCATCGATGAAGATACAAAGATCAAGTCCAACGATGGAGATATAATTCAGGTGGAAGGTGAAATTGGACTCGACAGAGATGGAAGAAAATATTATCTCAAAGAAGAATGGTTTAACAATGATGATTTCTTTGAGAAAATTTCAGAATCTATTTTTCCGGAATTGGAGTTCATGAGTATGTCGATGATTATCTCTTGGGGGTTCAAGAAAGTTCTCCATGTTTCTTATACTTCAAGGGAATTTGCTATGGAGGTTGAAGCTCTTGATGGTGGAGGGGAGAACTCGGGGCGAGTTCTTTTTGAAGTGAAGGAGACTGATGTAGGGAGGATTTTATCCAAGAATTGAATAAAAACGATCGTCGGACAGACTTGGTCTTTTCTGGGCAGATTTGGTATTCGATATTGAATGGGCATGTATTGTACCTTTTCGGAAAGGTAAACGAGTCAATAAACCTAACTCACTATAATGTAGTGAGAACCATGCTGATTAGGCCATCGGAGATTGTTTGGAGCCTTAAAAAGGCGTTTTAATATTTTTATTATTTATTTTCTATTTTAGAATAAGTTTATATTTAGCATAGGGTTTAAGAGTATTATTTATACTCATCTTGTAGCAGCCACAAAATTATTTAATCAATTATTATATTTTCAAGAACTTTTGTGTTCTTCCTGGTGGATTCCAGATTTCGGATGTATTTCCGACCCTAACCCTTGGATTCGTGCTGGCGAATCCTTGATTGTTTCTTACAGATTCGTGCTGGCGAATCTTTCGATTTTCCGACTGCGTCAATTTATCAAGGAAAGAAGCTAGTGAATTCCGTGTTTTGTTCGTGTTTGCGAATGCTTCTGAATTCGATTGTTAGTTTTGACATCATACAGGAATTGTATTTGCTTGAATTTATATTGGATGATGCATCATGATTGAAACGGAACAAAACTCCAATTCTCATTTTTTTGAGTCATACAAAAGGTGGAAAACCATTGATATTTCAACAAAAACCATTCAAGCTCAAGTTGCAGGAAGAATTAGGAAAGAAGCTGTCACAAAGGGAAGAAAGAGCAAGGCGGTGGAAGCGCAAAGCAAGTGAATTGGAGCCATAACGGCTACTTTGACTTCACTTCAAAAAACATTGACTTGGACTTAAAACCAAGTTCTCAAGATCAAAACCACCAAAATCAGAAATCATCATGAAGAACCAAATATTCCAACAATATTCACCTAAGCCTTCTAAGCCATTGTTACTTTAGAAACCAAGCGTGTGCTCCTGTGGCAACAAATGGTCCTAAATAAAGACGAAAAATATCCAGACACAGCAATTCATATAAGAACAAAGTGCTATTATAACCCTCAGTTTTAGGGATAGTGCGATTATAACCTTCAGTTTTTAAAAAGTGCGATTATAACTCTACAATTTATTCCGATGAGTTTCCGATCGATGACTTATGAAAAGAATAAAATAACCTTGATTTAAAATTAATAAAAGAATAAAATTTTGTCGCCGGAGAATTCATGTTCGCCGAGAATTATAACAACTTCTTCTCAGGACAACTAGTCCAAACAAATCCCATAAAAGTCAAGGATTTATTAACAAATGTCATACCACTTTGAAACAGATCCCTAAAGAGCCTGTGAACACCAACTTCTTCTTCCATTTCCAAATGTTCCACCCAAGTCACCTAAATATGGCATAGCATCATCACCATCAATTCATCATGAACTCTTTAGTGCACTATATTACTGCAGCATGCAATTAAGATGCCAAGAAAGTAATGCCATTTTAATTTGCTTAATAATTCTTACCCTTTAGTATCCATTGGGCATATCTGGTATGATTCGGACATCAAGAAGGAAACCTGTTTGCTCCACAGGAATGACAGGATTGAGGAGAAGCAAACTGGTGTTCGGTAGAAATTTCGAAAAAACATCGATTATTGACCAAGAAGTTTGATCAATTTACTGGCAAAGGTGAAGGAAGTAGAGCTGCCTTGGCGTACAAACCATTAATTACTCAGAAATCAATCGAAAGGCAGACTAAAAATGCATAAAATATAGGAATGACAACAAAAGTAGATAGATACTTACCAATTGCAGTGTTTCATGGGATAAAAGTCATGGAGAGAAGATCCATTTCTCGAGATCGGAGAGACAGCAATTCATCGATCGATTGGAATTGGAACGATTTGTCCGAGGACGTTTCAGGAGCTAGAAGACTGCATGTAGTCAAGAAAGGAAGCAGCTCTCTGGAGGGAATCTTCATCTTCATCTAAAAAGGAAATTTCTCTGCAAAATCAACAAACATCCATTTTCTTGATATTTAATAATGAGTAATGACTAAGGAATTGTTCTTGATTGAATTTCATAGATATGGAATGCGAAGAGTTTAAATGGACAGCAATAGTACCCCAATGCGCAGAGCTCATTCCACCGCCACTTGTCCACCTCCGAGCCGGAGCAGCATTAAGGTACCCTCAACCCCGTGGTCTAAGATGAGAATGCCGTCACCGTAAAGCCGGAGCTACTCTCACTCCGCTGCCAATACTCCGAGCTTGGTAAGTATAAATCTGAGCAGCAGCATCTCCAGGTACACGGCCCCTCCTGCTGTTCCAAATTACATGGCTACCACTGAATCAGCCAGAACATGAATTCGCACCCAGAGTGCGCCGAGACAACGACCTTCCATGCCGGAGAGGGATCGCGGCAGTGGGGGTGGCGGAGGAGGAATGATAAAGAAACGTTGTCTTTCCTGGTGCCGCCACGAGCTCCAAAAATGTGCAAGCGGGGTATGTCCCGATGAGCAGCAGTCCGACCAGTCTGGTTATTCAAACTGCCGAGATTTCGCCGTGTTCCAAGCACATGAAGAAAGAAGATGAATTTGGGGGGTTTTATTCACTTGCAAGGGCTTTTTTCGTCATTAGACATATGGTTCTGGACGGAAATAGGCCGGTCAAAGGAAGTCAAAGCGGGCAGGGTTATCCCTAGCAAAAAAATATTCAATCCAGGGTTATAATTGCACTTTCTCAAAATTCGGGGTCATGATTGCACGTGTACAAAAACTGGGGGTTATATAAGCATTTTACCCTTCATATAAATTTGTAAAGCTTCTCCAACTTTTTTGAAGCAAAGAAATTATATTTCAGGATTCTGGAAAACGTCCAGAAACGAATGACAAAAAGCTTGAAAGAGTATCCCAAGTATTAGCTAACAAGGGGCTCGACTTCGCATAGTTCGCTAGAGCATGGGCAACAAAATTACAATCCCTCGGGACCCAGAAGGGACCCTCTAAATGATTCTGATCTAGCGTAAATATGATTCGGTCAAGGACCGACTCACATATGACTGAGAAAGCCACCTCACGTCGAACCATCTGCACAACCTAAATAGCATCATCGATAACGCAAACTTGCGACTGGTTAACAACTTCCGCCAGCAACAGGGCTTCCTCTAGCGCCAATGTCTCAGCCAGTACAGGGTCCTGGACATGGGGAAATCTCCTGGTAGCTGCACGAAGGAAGACACCCCCTGTATCAAAAGCCACAGTACCGGTAACCACTGAATCACCATCGATACCCACATCAAAGTAAATCCTGGTTCTTCCTTCTGGCGGTTGTAGTAATTATTCCGGCAAAAGGGACTCCGAGACATCCTCCAGCCATCCGCGGGCCTCCAAGAATCTTCGACCAAACATAGCAGATGCCACCATGATATCCGAACCAAGGTGGGAGTGTTCGAAAACCTGGCGGTTCCGCTAAAACCAGATCCCATCACAAACCGTAATAACGAGCTCACAAAATGCATCATCCTTCTCCCGCAGTAGCTTCCGAAACCAAAGATCTCCCCTAAGCTGCCCAACCGCCAACACCTCATTCAGAGCACCAGTTGCAGTCCAGACTTCCCTCGCATATGCACAATCAACGAAGAGGTGTCTGGTTGTGACTCCCTATAACGAACAAAGTTCACATAACGGGGACACCTCAATATTCCGTCTCCTGAGATTCTCCACCGTGGATAATGAGTCACAAAGTGTAGAGCCCACTTCGGGACACGCAACTTCCAGAACTGACTCCAAAATCTCTTACTCTCCCCAAAACCTGTGGCATTCAGATGGTGATGAGAAGATGAAGCCGGATTTTCAATCGCCACATGGTAAGCCGAACGAACTGTAAAGACCCCAGACTGTGTGTAATGCCAGACCCATCTGTCAGCACGACCCAGATTCTGCAACAGGATAGCCCTAATCACCTCCATATCAGCTCTGTCAAAAGAGGCATCCAATATAGCACAGTCCCACCATCCAGTATTCACATCTATAAGATCAGAGTCCCTGGTAATCGCCCCGGGTACATTCTCCGAATTCCGAATCCGAACTCTCCATCCCTCGGCAACCAAGGATCGTGACAAACACTCGTCGACCTGCCTCCACCAATGGTTTTCCTCCCGCCTAAATGGATCAATTCCAGAGCCCCATGAATGTTTCGCCAACTCCATGAAGGTCTCGACCCAAGAGCTGACGACTATTGATCCCCATCCTCATAGTAATTCACCTTTAGAACACGGGCAAGCAAGGAATGAGGCTGAGTGAGTAGCCGCCAAGCCTGTTTTCCAAGTAGAGCCATGTTAAAAGACTTTAGATCTCTGAATCCGAGCCCTCCTTTGTCCTTTGACCGAGACATCTTCTCCCATGCAACCCAATGAATCTTTCTCTCATCCACCTTCCCATTCCACCAGAAATTGCTCAGAAGGCTATGAATCTCATCCACTGTGGAATCCGGGATCCTGAAACAGCTCATAGTATAACTAGGGATGGTCTAGAGGACTAACTTTATCAGAATCTCCTTACCAGCCTTCGATAAACTTTGCTCGCACCAGCCATCAATAAACTTTGCTCGCACCGGCCATCAATCTTCTGACGGAATCTGTCCTTCAGGTACTGAAACACCTCATTCTTCTTCCTCCCATTAGCAGAAGGCAGCCCCAGATACTTCCCATGCGAATCCACCTGCGGAATACTCAAAACATTGCAGATATCCGTTCTCACCGCGACGTCAGTATTCGGGCTGAATAAAATCCCTGATTTCTCCACATTAATCCTCTGTCCAGAAATATCCTCATACAGAGTCAGTGCCCAATGGATCCGTCTAGCCTCCTCCACTGATGTTTTCCCAAATAGAAGTGTATCATCCGCAAAAAAACAAGTGGGAAATGACTGGACCCCTCAAAGAAGCCCGAGTCCCATGTATCCGCCCCGCACTGGCAAGGTCTGTCAGCATCATGGAGAGCACCTCTGAACAGATAATGAACAAATACGAGGAAAGAGGATCCCCCTGGCGAATGTCATGACCTGGAGAGAGCTGACCAAACTCTTCCCCGTTGACGATGAAGGAGAATCTAACTGAAGCCATACATTGTTGAATGCGGGAGACAAAAGCAGCAGGAAATCCCAACTTCGTCAAGGTCTGAATCACAAAGCTCCACTCAACCTTATCAAAAGCCTTGCTCAATCCTATCTGAAATCTGATTCCTGGACCTCCGTTTAGTAGCAAAACGGTGGAAGAACCTGGTATTTCTGTCTCCTTCTCTGTACCAGTGTTGCTTCGCCCTTTGCTTCCACTTGATACTCTCAGCCTCCTGTAAGAAATTATATTCCTGCTTCAGCTCTGCTAGCTCAGCCACCACATCAGGCGATAAGACTCCATTTTCTTTCTCATGGATAGCTTGTTTCATTTTCTCCACTCCTTGCCGTTCACTGAAAATGCTTGTCTACTCCAGTGAACAAGGCCAACCGAATAATTTTTCTCAAGCTTGTCGGGTAGCTCAATAGTCGCATCAGCCGCCCAAGATTCTTCAATAACCCGCTGGTAATCATCCTTCTTGATCCAAAAGGCCTCGAATTTGAACCTCTTCTTCTCCCGGCTTCTGAGAGTTCTCGGATCCCTTTCCCTCCTCAGTTGCACATGCAAAGCCATATGGTCAGAAGACTCCATCGGAATAGAGGAGCTCGTAGACCATGGCAACACCTCGGCTGCCTCCTGATTCCAAGTTTCCCGATCTAACCGCCCCCATTGTCTTCGCCCATATCTGAAGATTCTCTTCCATGTAAAGTATGATCCCCATGGCCATAACCATCAAAATTCATTCCAAACAAACTACAGTGTCTCAACGCATCCCGGAAACACTCAATCTGCCATTCCGCTCTCGGCCCATCCCCGTCGAACTCATTCTGGGCCAGTACTTCATTAAAGTCACCAAGGCATAGCCATGGAACATTATCAGACAGAGCTAGCTGCCTGAAGCTGATCCATGCCTGCCTTCGCAAAGTCACATTCGGCTCACAATACACTCCAGTAATTCTAATAACTCTCCCAAAAAGAACAGCAGACACATCGATGTAAAAATCAGAGTACCGTCTCAATCTCTCATCAACATTTTTATTCCATAGCAAAGCCAATCCACCAGAACTACCATTGGCATCCACCGACACTCCAAACAAATTAAAATCTCTCTTAAGTTTATCAATAACGAAAGTAGAACACTTAGTCTCACACAAAAAATCATAGAAGGCTGGTTCAAGCGCACAATAGCGCTCAACTCCTAAACTGTCCGGGATCTCTCATGCCAAAGCTACGTAGACCTCCCCGACAGTTCCAACTCAGTATACCCATGGTGTCTGGCGGGACTGGGACTCCATGCCAGTCACCGCCTCAAAATTGGTGGACAAGTCACCTAGGGAAGCACTGCCGCTAACCTTCGGTTTCTTGGACTCCAAGCCATCACTATTCATGTCACTATCCTCCAAAACAACTCTCTTTCTCTTCGACCCAAAGCCACCAGTCTCACTCGCTTGGATCGAACCTCCCGGATCATAGCTCCCAGCCCCTAGACCACGAGAATGACCCCTGCGCACAAAGCCACCAGTGCCGCACCACTGCTGAACCAGCTCTGCACCACTGCTGAACCAGCTCTGCACCACTGCTGCCCCTGATCAGCACTCTCACCGCACGCACGACCTGCACGCACAGCCCCATCCCCGCGAACGGCTTCATCACCTTGATCTGCACGCACAACTGCACCACCTCGGTTCCAGCCGTTCGGTCTGCACTCACGGGACCAGCCAGCCTCTCCACGCACGGTCTGCACCCAAGGATCCATCCATGCGGCTTGCCCGCACGGCTCCGTCCCTGCGGCCTGCCCGCACGGCTCCATCCCCGCGGCCTGCCCGCACGGCTCCATCCCTGCGGCCTGCCCGCACGGCTCCATCCCCGCGGCCTGCACACAAATGCAGAACTTCGGCTCCATCCATTCGATCTGCGCTCACGGGAAGGCCAGCCAGCCAGCCCCTCCGCACGCATGACTCCATCTCCTCGGTCGGGATCTGAATCTCGGGTCGATGACGCCATGTGCATAGCTCCCTCCGGCGAAGAGGCCGCCACCAAATCCACTTCAGAATCCAGAACGCCCAAATTGATAATTAATCGGATTGGTTTCTTTTCGTCCTCCGTCAATGTCAAACCACTAATTAGATATTGGATATAATCCATGTGATACCCGATTGGAAGATCGGCACATGGATGCTTGATTTTAACCGAAAAAATCCTAGGGTTTAGGAACCTTTCGGCCGCTGGTTCTCTCCGAGAGGCGATTTTGGAAGAAAATAAAAAAATCAAACCGCAACTAATCCAGTAAATGATACAACACTTTAGCAATCAAACCGCAAAAATTCAAGAACAAATTAAATGAAGGAATATATATATTACCATCTCAAAATCAATACAGAAGATAAAAGAACAAACGCCATTGAAAGGCAGAAGAAAACGATTTCTATTTTGGTCCTCAATCAGAAAATAGTAAAATACCATATGAAAACTATTTGAAAAATCGAAACCATTTAACAGATAAGCCATAGGACAGTCAACTACTCAACTTATCTAGTTTGGGAGTCTTCAATTGTTTCTGATCTCTCCACTAGAACCCATGAGAGGGCCAATGTTACCCATCTTGATCATGGCAGCAAAGTTGGTTTATGTCCTAAATCCAATTCATATTTACTACCAATGTGAGTAGAAACCTAAAGGGTCAAACACATAAGGATTGTGTACCAGATTAAAATGATTAGGCTTAATTTATAAGATAAATTAATCTCATGGACTATTTGATAAATAGGAATTAGGGTTCACACACTAGTGGCCCAAGCCCATTTATATGATATCATATATATCATAGTTCAAGACTATCGGAGAGGATGATCAGACACATTTAGACCTAGCCAGTCACTCAAATAGTTAGTCAATCCTATCTGATATGATCCTGGAAAGCAGTTCGTGTGGACTTGATAGAGGCCGGGCGCTTGTGTGGCTTGTGGTCAAATCACCTCGACACGATGTTCATCGTCATCGTTCATGAGGAAATAGGTGATCGATTGTGGTTGGAAGCTTGTGTGAATTGAGTGTGGATTTGCATTGAGTGACAGTGGATTTGCATCTCAAAGGTATGTGATCCGTCTCACAATGTGTATTTAAATTATTCATAGATTTCAAAGTGATCTTGGAAATCAATCTGTTATTCCGCTAATATATTTATCCGATAAATTATATTATGATTGATTAGTTCTAAACAGTGGTATCAAAGAAATCTTTGTTAATCTATGTTTAATGTATTGATAATTAGATTATCGAAATAAAATTGTTTTATTTGTATAGTAAAACATGAGATGATTTGCCATTCCGAATTTGATTTAAAGGTGTTTAAATGTGTTTGCCTTAAGCCTACAATGTAATAATATTTTTTATGATGAAGAGATGATCAAGATCATTAGATCATGCATGAAATATGATTAATGTATTTTTATCAAAATAAAATTGTTTTATTTGTGATTAAAAATTAATTTTTATAATAATAAAAAAATCATGAGATGATTTACTTTGGCAAACTTATATTAAAAATTAGTTATATCTTTTTCACAATATTAATGTGTAACTCAAAATTAGATAATTTGATTATCATGTATTGCATATTTTTGTGTGTGATTTGAAAGAGTGTTCAAATATTAGATATAAAATAATGCTAACTAAATAGAAAAGGTTTTTGATCACTTATTTAGTTGGTTGAAAAGGATTTTTATTGGCATGTGAATAACCTAAAGAGTTAAGAATATATGTATATCTTAGCATGTGGTCATTGAATGAGAATCGTTCCAAGTCAATGTAATAATATGAGATTATGTATATTTGGTCAACTCCTGTGTTTGTCTTACCAAAATGACGCACTAGGCGATGCAAATTTTATTCGCATGGCCTAGAAAGAGTTTCTTGATCATTACAAATTAGTTCTTTACAGATTAATCATAAAGTTAAAATAAACATAAACTTAATTACTTATAAAACGGTTTTATAAATTCATTATTTTCTGCATTACAACTTTAAGGGTTTGTAAAATTTGGTCAATTAATATGATTAATTCACCGGTATGCATTAATGTGGTTAATGACACCAAATTTGATTTATTTTAAACTGATGAGAAACATAATTAGTTATGAAACGGTTTTATGATTAATTATTTTAGTTTTAAAATTTAAAGGATTGTTACAATTAGTCAATTAATTTGATTAATTGAGTTTATGCATTAATGTGATTAATGACTTAATGTTACTTAATATGATTAATGTAATTTAACTAATGCTGGATAATTTGAATTTGATTCAATCTATTTAATATGATTAAATGTGATTGATGTGATTCTTGTAAATTAATTTGATTAAACGGATTAATGTAATGCTGAATTATTTGAATATGATTCAAATAAATTTAATGTGATTAAATGTGATCAGCATGGTATATGTGATTTAATACGTTTAAATATGATTAATGTGATATAATATGATTAATATGATTTAGTCAAATTATATGTGATTAATGAAATTTAACACGATTAAATTTGATTTAAATATAATTAATGTGATGTAATATATGATTAATAGGATTTAATCAAATTATATGTGATTAATGAAATTTAATACTTTCAAATATGATTAATATCAGTTATGAAAGATTTAAGAATGACTTCTTACTAAGTTTCCTCGTTCTAAATAAATTATCTTGAATTATGATTTATGACGAAACTTCCAAGTAGACCAAGAAATTCGATTTAAGGGACCTAGATATTAAAGTGGGACAACCCCTCCACGAGTCTTTTCTATAGATTTTCTGTGGATATTCTAGTAGTAATAAATCTATTCAATACAATAATTTTAGAATGACCTCTTAGTAGTTCTTACAGAAGTGTTAAATCAGCCATTTCATATTTATGATATTATTATTCATGATTTGTAACATTTGATAAAAACTCTAAATTTGATTTACAACTTTTTATCATCTTAATTTCAAATCAATTAATGAGATTAATTGAGTAAATTTCTGTTGACAAGAATCCTTATGCAAATTATGCTATTAATTGTAAATTAATGTGATTAATTTATTTTAAATATATTTAATGTGATTGATTGTGTTTAACAATTGAGTAGTTACAAATATTATGTTTATACCATTTTTGGTTAACTCATAATTTAGCAATAACTATGATTTATTTGTCTAACTTATCTAAACTTAATTGTGATTAAGATTAGAATTAATCTGACTAAATGAGTTTGGTCTAATGGTTGGATTTTATTATTTAACTTATGAATTAAATATGAATGTTCAATGTGATTAACGAATTTTAAGTTTGGAAATTATGCCAATTTTTGACCTATATTCAGTTACTTATGAATTAAATATGGAAAGTGCATAGAGATGGACTAGTTTAAATTATAATTTGAAATGATTTAATTTGAATCAACTAAATGTTAGTGAAAATTCAATGTTTAAATAATTGTATTTCTAATTAGATTAGTGACTCGTGCCCATATTTGATGAATTATGTTTGTGTAATTATTTTAATGGTTATATAATTACATGTTGATATGCAATTTCTGAATGATTGTTTTGTTGAAATAATATTCAATATATAATGTGATTATTTGTTATATACACAATTGTATGATTGTCGTATATGGTGGCTGAAAATTCATTTATTTATAAATTATATGATTATAAAATTCCTTATATGTCTTCCCATCATTTAGTAGAGATTGAACTTTCGTGAGAATTCATTTGTTGGGTATCCTCAAGGTGGATTTAAGTGGGAGGAAAATTTCTGCTAGTCATATTAAATATGATCTTTGAATGATGGCTTAACATAACATTGAATTAAATGAGTTTACTCACCATTCTTGTTTTGGGGCAAATTATTAAGTCATAAAGTTGCCTTCCATTATTATAGTATTACAACTACTATTGTTTGAAATGATTTGCTGGGTATCCTCAAGGTCGTTCATTCTATGGTGTGTTTGGTACTACGAGATGTGATCTCTAAATAATGGGTTCAACTTAACGAGACGTATGATTTGTTGGGTATCCTCAAGGTCATATGTTTTGAGGCAATGAGTTAGGTAACACAAACGTTGTGCATAACAAGAGTTGGTATCCTAATAATCTAGGAGTTATAAAGTGTTATAATTGATAATATGTATTTACCTTGCAAAATTATCTTGCGGGTATCCTCAAGGTCGAGATAACTAGTCAGGATCCTAGCTCACTTGGAATTATTAGATAATTCCCGAATCAGTATTTAAGGGTTATTGATATGATTAAAATAGTGGGAGCAAAACCAAAATTTAAATTATTTATCCATATCCTCGTGTTTTGGTTTTATTAAATTGCATAAATTTAACTTTCTACCCCTTAGTTATGGTATATTTTAGAATATAAGTAAGTAACTTTCTACTATTTTAATTAGTCCTAAAAGTTCTTGAATCAAATATGAGAATTGTTCTCGTCCAAAGATAATGATTTAGTTTCTCAATGCTAACTAAGATAAAACAATTTAGAGTGTTTAGAAGAAACACCGAGTATATGATGATATATCCGTTATATCTCATAAACTCGTAGCTCTATATTGTTGGGAGGATACATGTTCACATAATGATGATACATTTTGAATGTTTATTGATGTATTGTTTGTGAATTTTAAGTGTCATCTTAGTTAGATAAATATTTGATATTGAGAATTTTCTTATAACATAAGAAAAGTTTGAGTGATATGATCCATAATTAATTTTGAAAAATTAATTGTGTAATAACTATTTCATTTCTTCAATTAAGACTGCAAGATATTACATGGTGACTTAGGAATTTCAGAAATTCATTCATCATGTGCAATGCTAATTACCGTTATATTTTAAATTGATGGTAATTGTGAAAGGAGTCATATACTTTACAATTGTTGTACAAGTATATGGTTGGAAATTTTCTTTCACTTGTAGAGTAATAATTAAATCATGTAAATTTTAGTTTGACTAAAATTTACCATTATCATGTTTGACATGTTAAAATGAATAAAGTTGTTATTCTTTTGTACGATGAAAGTTGCTTTTGAACTGATTTTCACGTCTAAAGTGATTTATATTACCTACATCAGATAACTTACTTTTAGTTTCAGAACAAGGTCTGATAGATGATATGTGAAACTTTTGTTTTAATCAATCGTGACACGTAAATATCATTTATCTTGATATTGACCAAAATATTTTTATGAGAAAAGTTTAAATGTTGTTGATTAATACATTCCATGTATTTGATCTTATAACATTATATGTTAGAGAACATAAATTGATAGCCCCTAGATATACTCTTATTTTGTAGCATTTGAGAGTTGTTTTAGATAGTATTTTGTGTAATTATATTAGACTTTTGGACCGAATCATTCATAGTGGTTTGAAATTGAAGACGTGCATTTCGATCTTGAATTGCACTTGCGATGGATTTGAATGATTTGAAGACCTTCTATGACCGTCCTGACCGCGTTTGATACATTGAAGAACCGGTCGTAGAAGTGGCGTGAAGGCACACTCTCGCGGGCCGCGAACCCTAGGTCGCGAACCGCGAGGGTGTGTGTTGCTGTTTTGACCATGCCAAGTTTCGCGCGGGCCGCGAAACTCCGGTCGCGAGCCGCGAGGACCGACCAGCACGAAGACCATGCCGAGACACGGGCGCGGACTACGCCGAGACACGGGCGCGGACTACGCCGAGACACGGGCGCGGACTACGCCGAGACACGGGCGCGGACTACGCCGAGACACGGTCACGGACTACGCCGAGACACGGGCGCGCGGGCGCGAGACTCCGGTCGCGAACTACGCCGAGACACGGGCGCGCGGGCGCGAGACTCCGGTCGCGGACTACGCCGAGACACGGGCGCGCGGGGCGCGAATCCTCGGCCGCGAACCGCGAGAACCAGGCTCGCGGTCCGCGAGGGATCCCGCGCGACCCGCGAATGGTCCTGCAACTTGCATTTTGTTTGGCTTTAATTTTAATTATTTTGGAGTATATATTGGAACTTATCCTCATTGTTTTGGGGATCGTTTTACAGAGCCTGAAGCTCATTTTCTTCATTTCCTCTTTGGATTTTCACTTTGAATTCACCATGTATTATTGTATGGATTATGGTTATGATTATATAGTTATGGTTGTAGGCTAAACCCCATCTTGGGTATGTGAGATTAAACCTCTTGTTATGGTTTGAGAACTTGGTTTATGAAGCTTAGGAATGGATGATTTGTCATTGAATGATCATGAATTATATGTGTATTTGATGCTTGAAATGGTTAGGAATGATTTCCTAGGTATAGATATGTGTTGGATATGTGTTAGACATTGCCTTTCCATGGTTGAAATGCTATCATTTCTTCTATGTAAAAGTAGTGAATTAGGAATCAAATATATGTTGTTATCAATTGTATTTGTTCTTGAGATCATTCATTAGCATTATATTCATGTCAATTGTGTTATCACATTGCATGGGTAAGGTGGGAAAACATCCAATTTGAATTAGCATTGGCCAATTTGTCTATTTGCTATCATATAGATAAGTTGTCAATGAGAGTTGTGAAAATGCTTTCATGATTCACAACTAGAATAGAGATGGTTTCCCATTAAAAACAATCACCATTCTCAAAGTATCATAACTAGGTTTGAGGAAAAATCCATAACAAGAAGATACAAATCTCATGTACCCAAGTCCCTCATTCTCATTAGTTAATCTTTTAGTTGAATCTTTAGATGCTAAACTAGTTGTGATTCTAAAGTTCTAGTAGTTTTACTTAGTAGTGTTTTAAACAAAACTCAACTCAAACCCCCCCTTGTTTACATTGCTTTTATATATGTATATGTATATATATTCTACAAGATATACATAGAAATAACCTTTTCCCTGTGGAACGAACCTTACTTACCATTCTACACTTAATAGTGTGGAAAGGTAGTAAGTGAAGTATAAATTGTATATTTGAGAGGTACGGCGACGACCTCCCATAAATCATACTCAGTTTTAATCATTTTGATGATTATAGAACACTTGATGAAGTGTATGAGTTGTTACAAATTTCAACCGTTGAAATTTAAAGGTTCTGAGAAAAGTAATTGGTGTTTGATTTGATCGCACTAGTTATCTTTATACACACTATTAGATAGTGAGTATAAAATAAATCTAAAATATTTGATATTTATGATTTATGCAGTCTATAGATTATGACATTAGTATTGTCTCCTATTTGTTATTTAGTTGATTTTATATATGATATGTGTTACACTTTTGATATAGTTCTTCTCTGAGAAGTTGTATCAAAAGTAATTATCTTTCCGAAATAAAATGTTTATTTAAGAAAGATAAGTGGGAGGAATTATTGTAACCAAACAAAATTAACTATTGGAACAAATATGTCACATAATGATGTGATTTCAATAGTTGCATATGATACTTTAAAGTATACGAAATTGTATTGTACATAATGAGTTTTATAACTCTAATTTCATACTAAATATTATCATAGATTGTGCAAGATTAGTGAATCTTATTTGAATATTTTAACATTTTTGATGATCAATTAGTTGATTGTATCAAATTAAATTATTAAATTCAGCATAGTCAACTTTTAAAGTGGGAGCAATATGTTTTCTTTTTGCATTGTATGTGATAAATGCATGTAGAAAAAATAAATTTATTTGAGAGTTCAAGAAAATAGACAATGTTGACTTTCACAGTCAATGTGTCAATGTCTATCGGATAGACAATGTTGCAAATGTGTATTCAAGTGGTAGATGCACTTTATAGAACTTAAGAATATTTAAAATACGTTGAGACGTATTTAAAACTATTCTTGGTGGAAAATGGGTTAATTATAATGTTGTAGATTTTGATCACATGAAAATAAATTTTTTTTTCATGGCTTACTCTTGTTTATTTTATGTTATTTGTCAAATGCAATAGAATATTATTGGACTCATTGAATTAAATAGTATTTCATGATCCAATTTCGTGCAAGACATTAACAATTGATTATGATCAATGATAACATACAAGGAGTAGAAAGTAATGTCCACTAAATTCCATTGAATTTGTTTAGTAATTGACTAAAACAATTAGATTGAATTGATTTAGTCAAAGTGGGAGTTTGGTATATGGACATGTCATTAAAACCAATTTAAGTTTATGCTATTGGTAATATGGAGTTATTTATTATTTACTACATTAGATAAATAATAATGTCCTTAAAATAATATTTACATGAAAGAGATCGTAAGAGTTACGATGATGAGATTCTTTATATTGCTTACATATTATTTTTGAATTATCCCTAGTCATAGTATTAACAAGATGGGACATTGTTAATACAGATAGCCTAGCACATGTTTTGTTCCTTTCTATTGTAGAGAGTAGTTGATCTCATCAACTATTGTGTGGCGACACAAGAACAAATATGTGGATGCTTGTTAGAGAACAAGTTCATTGGATTGACCCGTCGAGATTTTCCATGAGGTAAACTATTTAAGTGCTAATGGAATTAATCTTGAAAGTATAATCCTTAGACTTGAAATCATAAGAGTGTCTAGAGTGTGGAGTGTTACACTTGTTTCTCTTTTTGCCCTTATCCTTAGTTGGTTATTGTGCTTTTAGAGTTGGGTGTATCATGAAGCATGGATGGATAGTTTATGTTCAATAAAGGATTCACCACTTCTAATAGTAAGAAGAGTTATCCCTTTATGGCCACTTGTTGAAATATGACTTGAAAATGTTTGCGCAAACTGGGAGTAATTTTTAAAATATGTTCTAAATTCTACTTCGGATAAGTCATATCTGAGGAACAAGAAAATAAATAATTAGTTCAATAAGAGTTAGCACTAAAACTTACTCTTGAACTAATTGGGATATAGTATGGTGAAAAGATAATATAATTGCACGACCTCCTTTATTTGGAGAGGTAAAAACGATCACATATATTTTCTATCACTTGGGTGGTCATGATACCTGGCTAGAGGCCAATCTTGATCTGTGAATATGGATTGGAAATTCCATGGCTTAATTGTATTTAGGCCAAGTGGAAGTTTGTTGGTTTATGTCCTAAATCCAATTCATATTTACTACCAATGTGAGTAGAAACCTAAAGGGTCACACACATAAGGATTGTGTATCAAGTTAAAATGATTAGGGTTAATTTATAAGATAAATTAATCTCATGGACTATTTGATAAATAGGAATTAGGGTTCACACACTAGTGGCCCAAGCCCATTTATATGATATCATATATATCATAGTTCAAGACTATTGGAGAGGATGATCAGACACATTTAGACCTAGCCAGTCACTCCAATAGTTAGTCAATCTTATCTGATAGGATCCTGGAAAGCAGTTCGTGTGGACTTGATAGAGGCCGGGCGCTTGTGTGGCTTGTGGTCAAATCACCTCGACACGATGTTCATCGTCATCGTTCAAGAGGCAATAGGTGATCGATTGTGGTTGGAAGCTTGTGTGAATTGAGTGTGGATTTGCATTGAGTGACAGTGGATTTGCATCTCAAAGGTATGTGATCAGTCTCACAATGTGTATTTACATTATTCATAGATTTCAAAGTGATCTTGGAAATCAATCTGTTTATTCCGCTAATATATTTATCCGATAAATTATATTATGATTGATTAGTTCTTAACAGCAACAACGTCCCTCCTAAAGTAGCCTCGTTATTGCTGTAAGGTGAAGGAAGTAGTGATTGAAGTATGTACAATCTGCAGTTATGACAGAATTGCGTGAGATTATAACCTTACAAATTTGGCATTCAAAATGTGGTTATTTAGAAGAGAATGATGTTAGCGAAGATGAAACATTAGATGATAGTGAATATAGTAGTATATGCAATTTGTAAAATTACTGGAAGTACTAATATGTTTGCAACAATTGTATAATATGTATTTATAAATTTGGTTCACCACTACTAATTTGTAATTTATTTATTTTTTAAGAATGATTAATAATTGTGAGCTACATTGGATCAAACAGAAGGTTTTGGGTGAGACCGTCCTACCATAAGCTTATGGTAGGACGAATGATAGTTCATGTATTTGTTAGGTTTGTTAGTGTGTTTGTAAGGTTTGTTTGCCTTTGAGATATGAACACATTTATGGCAACCAAAAATTAGAAATAAACAAACAAATGTATTTAACACATGAACACAAGTTATGTCAAAAAAAGTTTAGAAATACACAAACAAATGTATCAAGCACATGAATTATCATTCGTCCTACCATAAACTTATGTCAGGACGGTCTCACCCAAAATTTTGTATAATTCAATTTCCTGAAAACTCCAATAAAATTGAATTTAAGGATATTAAATTAAAAAGAGTTAAATTCGTACCAAAAATATTGAAACTAATTCAAAAGGAAAATTATTCCTCTTAAAAAAACACTAAAAATAATTCATTTATTTAAATAGTAACAAGAGCCGATTGTAGCTGATTGGAGTTTAAAGAAATAAGCTGAATTGGACAGAGCCAGTATATAGAATATTATTGAATATTATATTGCATCGTACTACTCCATAGAAGCATGCTGAATTATGGTGAACGCCTTTTCAATGCATAACTTGAACTTTAAAACATCGATCATTCCTTTTTCTGTTGCGATGACGATCCTTAAATGTTGCATATAACTCATCATCGTAACTTCAAGATTCTGCAATATAAAATCACACAAACAATACTTCCAATAAGATATTAACAATACTGCATAATTAATGTTTTAATATTCTGATAAAGGACAATAAGAAATTAAAATACCTGTGGTGAGCCAGTTGCCACAAAATATATGCCTTTGATTGGATGATTAGCCATAAGCAATTGATGCACCGGTCCAATTATATTTGAAATACTCATACTCGAATTATTTAAAGCTCCATATACTAATTTGGCTGCCATCTATACAAATTAACAACAGTCATCATTATCGAATATAAAGTTGAAAAGTACTCTAAAAGTAATGAAAACGACACAAGAATAATACCTACTTATGATCATATACTTTGATTTCAATGGGCTCCAAACAATTTAAAATTTTATACAATTTCAACAAACTATAAAACCAACTGAATGAAAACTTTCTATTAGAATTTATATCATGTACCATTTAATTTTTGACAATTTCAGATCAACAATAATACACTAAATTAATAATCATGTTTATTATAAAAAGGTCGGGGTTGAAAGTGAGAAGATCAACATTTATTTGTAGACTCAATTGAGACTGGTCTAGCAGATAACTATCAATGCAAATAAAAAAGATAATGCATTACACATATATACCTGATGACCTCCAAATTTGTGCAGTGTTTCCAATAATTTTCCTGTAAGTAGAGCTCCTGCAGAATATTTTTTGGATTCTATAATTTTCTGAGTTTCAAAAACAAAATTCAACGGATCCTTTTGAGTTAATTTAGGAAGAGAAACATGCAGAAAAGCAAAATAATTTCCCCAGGGTGCGTTATTATCTGGTTTCAGCATCTCTTTCACTGTCTTGTATCCTCTCGTGGCTCGAGTGTTCATCAGCACTAATGCTGTAGAATCAGTATTGAATTTTTCAGAGTCCATTGTTTGCATGTACAATCGAGTCCCAAGAAAGATGATTCCACATATTACATCATTTACAGACTGTCCAACAAAAATCGCAACATTTATTAATAATCTCGTAAAAATTTTAGATGTGAAATAATATTGTATGAAACTAAGGGCATATATTTTTACTTAACTGAACTGAGTTGAACAAATGTACTTCATTGAACTGATCTATAGAAAATCTCTGAAAACAGGACCTAACATAGAATTTATTTTTTGCTGAACTGAACTGAAAATTAATGTATTGAAAAATGGAATCAACACGAATGAATTAACCTGAATTTCATCAAATAACATTTTCACTTAACTAGAACTAAATTGAACTTATCTACAAATAAGCTCTAGCAAATAACACCTAAGGCCCTGTTTATCAGAGCTTATCTATAGATCTGTTCAGTTCAGTTCAATTCAATTCAGTTCAGTTCATTTTAGTTCAGTGAAAATGTAATCTGAAATTCAGGTTAATTCAGTCATGCTGATTCCATTTTTCAATACATCATTTTTTACTTCAGTTCCATTCAGTTCAGTTCAATTCAGTTTAGTTCAGTACATCAAGAAATAACCTCTAGTAAACAGGCCTAAGTCTCTGCATATTGACTAAACATTTTGTATGTAATATAATTACTAATATAATATTTCATTAAATATTTCTTTGTTTTGATTTAAAGAAATACATTCAATTTAATTATATTACAAAAGAATTATGTGTAAATTTAATAAAATTCAATTTAATTCAGTCACGTGCGCAATTCAAGTTCAAACGCATTGATTATATGTGGTTAGAAATTTAGAAACAGAAAGGGCGGTATTTGTTTACCGCATTAAGCTTGGCCTTCATCTGCTTGATGTGATCCATGGAAAATGACAGTGTTGTTATATTCATGGGTCTAAATTCCACACCATTAACACCTGACTTTATTGGTGAGACCTCATCTTTGACCACAGCGCTTTTTATCATGCTCCATGTGAAATCAGACACAGTGTTCCTCACCCCCCGGAAAATGTCACCGACGCTGTGATTTCTCCGGCGAAAATTAGCCGCTGAAAGCTGAGGAAATTCTATGGGAAGAGAAGGATCATCTGCTCTCGTTAAACAGGAAAGAAGGACTCCCATGAGCGAGTAACCGTCGCCTAATCCATGGTGAAATTTGAACACCACGTTTCCAGCTGCATTTTCTGTAGGATACTTGATGACATGAACTTCCCACGGCGGCTGATTCTGTAAAAACGGCGTCAGCGCCATTTCCGACAAGTACTCATCGAAGCATCCATCATACAGCTCTTCTGATCCCTCTGCGAATACAGGGTAGTGAATGTGGTTTTCTACAACCACTTCAACTTTCCTCCAAAACATTTCCCTGTTTTCACCTTCAACCTGCACCAAATGTTGTCATTTTAGATTCAAGAAAAGACGTTGAAATTCGTCATATTTTTTGTAAGTTGTAACTAACTCGTGTAGTGCTCAGTGATCGAAGCATACCATGATGGAAGAAAAGCGTGGATTGGTGGGCAAGAAAGTGTCCTGAATTACAGGAACGATTACAGAGTTATCTGCTTGTATTGGGATTTCAGACTCCAGCACCGCTATAACCGCCAAAGACATCACCGGGCTGCTTATGAACTGACTGTTAGGGCTCATCGGTTCTTGCACTTCTTCGTAATCTTGCTTCTGCTCATCCATTTTTGCTGCTTCGGACTCGGACAACTTAGAAATCAAAGCAATATCGAATAAATATGACCAGCTCTATACGAAGGGGCTTAACTACTATTTATTGAGAGCGTATAGGACGGTTAATGTAACAGAGTGCGATCTTCTCACTTTTATGTACTCCCTCTATAGACTATAGCAGCTATTTCTGCATGTGAAACGTTTTTTCAGTCAAAAATGATAAATTTTGACGGAATTTTTGAACGCATGGATAAATAAAAATAAAATAGTATTTAATATTGTTAGAATCATCATAACATGTAGTTTATTATTATAAATTTTTTATATTTTGATAATATACGTAGTTAAAGATATTAGCAGTTAAACACGTGTATTGAAAATCGTGAAAAGTCAACTGTGCACATTCAACTGGTACGGATGGAGTATGATTATAACATGTTCTGTGTTGATCTTCTGATTTTCAAGTCTAATCTTTTACCTATTAAACAAAATCATTCAGTGTATTATTGTTGTTCTTTTCATTTTCATGACTAATCATTACCTATTCTCTATCGATCTTCTCAATTTCAAAATCTTTTAGTAATTAATTCGTGATTAATTGAGACGTGACATATAGAGACATTTTGTCAATTCTCCAACCTATTGTATTTGGCTAACCATGTGTGATGCTTGTCATGAGGGGACGGTGATTTGAATGTGGCACATGCAAGTATAAATACATATGTGATTAAACATGAAGATTAGGAAGATGATTAATGGCCTTTCGATGAAATTAACAATTAACTTACATGTTCTAATACATAAAAATAGAAATTCCATAACAATTATACCATTGCTATGTTATCCTCGAAAAATACTAATTGCCACGTTACAAATATTTGTTTCCGCCGCACCTGAGAATATAGCTAAGATAAATATTTTTTTACTCATGCCGACAAATATTTTTGTTAATAACACTTTCTGTAATTTGCCGGTCAAAATTTTAATATTCAATTTTTGGAGTAATTATGAAATTAAATTGCTTATAAAAGATTTTCTCTATAGTTATTGTTTTGCTATTACTTCATGTAATATATAACTACAGCCATGTTCTCCTGAGTAACAGAAAACTAATAACGTATTGAAAAAAGTATTTATTAATTAACCAATCCAAATTTTATAAAAACAATTGTTGAACTGATGTATGGATAAATTTGAGAAAACATAATTACATGAAATTCTTCGCAGTCACTTAACATTAGTTTAAAATCGTTAGGCGCTAGTTTGGTGGAATGCTGGCCATAGCTCCCGGGAATCAATCAATCTGGGTGGATTTGTATAATTTTAATGTTCAAAATTAATATAATATTATAAAACAATAATTTTAAAATTTTAAAATCTTATATTTTATGTACACAGGAGAAATATAGGTTTCATACACCCACCAATTATGGTAAAAAATTACTGTAAATATAATCTCACAAAATCCCAATTATGGTTATATCGTGTGTGACATAGTCTATTTTTTTCATCATAGTAATTGAGAGCTTTTTTAGTCAGTTTTCACTTGTTTTCAAAACAATTTCTCAAGATCTGCCTCATTTTTGGAAGCATCACCTATGCTTAATGAGAATAGGTTAGGCTATTTTTGAAAGTCTCCTTATTTTGTTGGATGCACCATGTAACAAATTGAAGTCTTAGCTCCCCTGTTTTTAATTTATGTTTTTTAATTGAATTGGAGATCCCTATATATCTCCCCCACAAACAGAGGCGGACGTAGCTCAGTGCAAGGGTGGCAACTGTCACCCAAAAATTATTAATTTTTGTATTTTTTAGGTATTAAATTTTAAAATTCATTATTTTGCCCCATCACTTTTGTGAAAATACACAAATTAGTGTGTTATTTTAAGTACTTCAAGGGTATTTAATTGAATTGAATTAAATTTTCTTTAAGATACATCTTTTTATTTAATGAATTCGTATTTAAATTGTTGCATTTTAACTTATTTTTTATGCATTGAAGTGAAAAAAAAATTTGGGAGTAAAATGCCCCACTACTATTGAAATTCTGGATCCGCCTCTGCCCACAAAGGCGGTTTTATTTAATATATTAAAAAAGTAGATGAGCTAAATAAGACTAATTAAAGCCGTTTGTAACGAAACTACGCAACATTGAAAAAATTGAAGTGACCATATAATAGAGCTAGTACTTAAAGTCTTAATTATTATGAATTTCTATCATTTCACAAATAATTTTAATGTTTTCATAAATGTAATTCTCATTGGGAAATTAAGAAGAAATACGAAGATGAATAATATGCTTGTTAATTAATTGTGCACTATATATACTAGCTAATTGTGTGGATCAACCCATAGCAGCATCTTGAATCATGGTGAAGGACTTTTCAATACATGACTTGAACTTATGAACATCAATCATTCCTTTCTCCGTTGCGACGACAATCCTCAAATTTTGCATGTAACTCATCATCGTAACTACAAGATTCTGCAATACAAAAAATACTTCAATTTGTGGATGGGCATAAATTTTATAAACCAAACAACATAATATTATACAATACTAGAATAACTGAACGGGAATAAATTTATACATATTTAAATGAATTAAAATAATTTTAAAATTTATCTTATATTATTGTATTGGATCACCTGAAGAATTACCTGTGGTGCACCAACTACCACGAAGTATATGCCTTTGATCGGATGATTAACCAAAGCCAATTGATGAACCGGTCCAATTACATTCGAAACTCCCATACTTGAATTTTTCAAAGCCATGTATACTAATTTGGCAGCCATCTAAAAAAATTCATCACAAATCATCGAGAACTCAAAATCAAAAGTAAAACAAATTGTGAAATCGATTCAAAAATATATCCATCCATCCTTTATTATTGCTATAAAAAGAAACATTCATTACTTGTAATGTATTTTAAGATTTGTTTTTAAAAAATAATTCCGATATTCATTATTTCAATGGGGATTAGGAATACCGTTCGTGACTATACCTTCAGTCGCACAAATCATGATCATTGGATCTTATGCGAGAGTGAGGATAAATTCAAAAATTTTAAAAATAAATAAGTTTACTGGGTAAATTAAAGTTATTATGAACGGGCTGATCATTCAGTTAAAACGTAAAACGCAACTTGGGAATTTTTCTTATTTCAGGAGAAATATGAGACGTACCTCGGGGCCTCCAAATTTGTGTAGTGTTTCCAGTAATTTTCCTGTGAGTAGAACCCCGGCAGAATTTCTCTTGGATTTGATGATTTTTTGAGTTTCAAGCACAAAATCCAACGGATTAGAGGCCCTTTTTCCAGTTAGCTTTGGAAGAGAGATATGGAGAAAAGCAAAATTATTTCCCCATGGTGCGTTTGTGTTTGGTTCCAACATTTCTTTCACAGTCTTGTATCCTTTTGTGCCTCTAGTGTTCATCATCACCAGTGATGTAGCATTGGTGTTGCATTTTTCTGGGTTCATTGTCTGCATGTACAATCGTGTCCCGAGAAAGATGACTCCACATATTACATCGTTTAGAGACTGTCCAAAAGAAATTGCAAATGCAACATTTATATTCAATAATTATTTGTTGAATGAATATAATAAAAAATATAATGATAATGATTTCATGCAAAAATTTAATATGATAATAATCTAACACATCGAAATTCAAAGTAAATCAACAAAATTGACTTAATATCAGTCCGACCTGATATAATCAGGTATGAACCCAACCTGATGAATAGATCTAACCCTACATCAACCTAACATAATATCGACATCATGACTTGACTATACCAGTTAACTAATATGCATGTTTCAACCAAACATACCTCAATCGAAACATTTGGACTTGAACCCGAGTTCGACCTATTATTCAAACTAACTTCTACAAGAAAGAAATATTTCTCATTTTAACAGAGTCACATAATATATTGTTAATTAGATTTTAGGTTCGGATATAGTATCTCGATACCGATATTAAAAGTGACACAATTATTTAAATTATGTTAGATCGCCATGAGATCAACAGATCAACTATGAAATTATGAAATACATTAAATTTACTTGTCACCACATTTTATTATTTAAACAGATCATTAAAATTATGAAATATTAAATTTACTTGTCACTACATGTTATTATTGAAACAGATTTGTATAGGGAAAATGGAGTAGTATTAATTTGTTAATTTACCGCGTCAAGCTTGGCCTTCATCTGGTTGATATGATCCATGGAAAACGTCACAGTCGTTATATTCATGGGTCTGAATTCCACCCCATCAACACCCGATCTTATTGACGATACCTCATCTTTAACAATCGTGCTCCTCAGCATGCTCCATACGAAGTCAAACACAGTATTGCTTATCCCCCACAAAGTCTCACCGAAGCTCTTAAACATGTTCTGATCATCGCTCCGGCGAGAATTTGCCGCTGAAACCTGAGGAAGTTCTATCGGAAGAGAAGGATCATCAGCCCTTGTCAAACAGGAAAGAAGGACTCTTTGAGCGAGTAACCGTCGCCTAATCCATGGTGAAACTTGAACACCACGTTTCCAGCTGCGTTTTCCGTACGGTACTTGATGACATGAACTTCCCACGGCGGCTGATTCTGTGAAAACGGCGTCAGCGCCATCTCCGACAAGTACTCGTCGAAGCGTTCATCGTGCAGTTTTTCTTCTGATGATCCCTCTGCGAAAACAGGGCAGTGGATGTGATTTTCCACAATCACTTCAACTCTCCTCCAAAACTTCACCCCTTTTTCACCTTCAACCTGCACCAAATGTGTCATATCATATGCATCAAGAAATACGTTGAAAAGTCGTCATTTTTGACATTTTATAATCAACATTATCACATGATTACCATGATGGAAGAAAAGCGTGGATTGGTGGGCAAGAAAGTGTTCTTAAGCGCCAGAATGATGAAGGAGTTATCTTCTTGAATCGGGATTTCGGTTTCCATGACCGCGATAACCACCAAAGATATAACCGAGCTGCTTATGTACTGGCTGTTCGGGCTCATCGGTTTCTTGCATTTCCGACTCCATTCTTCTTAGCTGCTGAGTTTTCGAAACTTCCTTTCACGGCGGTTTTTGGTGAAATTAGACAGTGATCGATAAAAATATATATGAGTAATCTCGTACTATTCAAAATCATCAATCAGAATTTGTATTTGTTTGTTTATTGTGTTTGATTAGAATAAACATCGAGCGCGGATGTGGTAGAATGGTTGGTGTACCAAAACAATTCTCATTTTGGTTACCAAATGGGTTTGCTTGTGAGTGTTAGTGTTAGTGTTAGTGTTAGTGATATTCTCATTCGAACGAAACTTGTATAGCCTTATTGGCGTATATGGCTGATTTCATTCCGTTTGGTGCAACCAATTAATTTGTTTCTAGTAAATTAATTAAGGGCTGCTTGATTGATTCAACATAAAGGTAGAAAAATGACTAACATGTAATAGCAGTCCGAATTGAAAAATAGAGATAAATGTTGATATTCTCGCTTTCAAACTTGACTTTTACATTGATCATTACGTGTATTACTGTAGATTTTCTTACTTCCATATCTTATTATTACCTGTTTTGCGTTTACCTTTTACCTGTAAAACATGATTATTTAGTAAGACCAAGTCTCAATTGTGAATATGTCTTATATATGGTTTATAGAAATATTGTTTTTCCCTATGTATGTGTATACATGGTTTCTTTTTTTCACCATCATTCCCAGTTGTGCATCTAGCGATTTGTACTTTTACCTGTTTTTTAACTGTGTTCGCTGAGTTGGTTTGAAAATAAAAAGAGATTTTATATTATTAAAAAACTCCACCTTCTAATTTAAGTCTGTTTTAGATGTCGTAAACAGTAAATTCATACATGAATGAAATTGTCATATCCAATGCTTTTTTACCTTCACATTCAAGTACATAATGTTCGGTACGACTGACTCACCCAACGCCCAATTTCCCTCCAGAAGCTCCTCTTCTGGATAATCAAAGAGGATCCTACTGACTGGAAATCCAACAAGGCCTTTAAAGATTAGGTTAAGCTTTCCGTACAAGTACAATGGAGTAAAACTGAGAACAAACATTGGTAAAAGACAGACTACCTCTGTACTAACAATCAAGCTCCTCAGGTTTATCAGCTGAAAGGCTCAAACTCATGCGGAAAACACTAAAGGAATCTTTCGAAGATGCAATGGAAGATTATGTCGAACACAAAAAAAAGCTACTTTCCAATCCATATAAGCAGGGCACTACCTCAAGCATCAGCCCCCTAGACCTGCACTGAAAAGAGATGGATGCAACACTGAGCCCAAACCTCACAAACAGACATCCGAAGTAAGAGTTCAAACACCACAAGATGATAACCACACATTCATCTGCTAATACTTATCCTTCATCTAAACTAGCAATACTGCAGAAACTCAGGTCTCTTCACTAATCTGAACTTTTTATATGCACATGAAGTCTCTCCTCACTAAAGAAAGTCTCAACATAAACAATACATCAGATCAGGAATGGTAGGTATCCAGGTCGATAATTAGCGCACCAAACACTAACAAAAACTTAGGTTCCATTCATGGCAGGGTTTTAGATTCTGGCCTGTAGTATTTTACTACTGTTAAAACTAATATAGATTTATAATCATATATAACAAATTTAATATCTTAGGAAGAGGATCACACAGCCACAAATGAGTCACTAACCAAAGGACAAACTGAAACCTCTTTGAGAAAAGCAAGATTTGTTACCGACAAAGATAGCAGACCAGACAAAAGCCAGTGAAATAAAGACAAAGCTCATGCTTTGATTAGTGACTCTGGACATGACAAATAAAAGACTGCTAGGATAGCCTGGCACACACTAAACAACTTGTTATTAAGATTAGGTTTTCATGGCCCTTTTGTCAGAGCTTTTGTCAATAGACTTAGAGCTCTTAAACAGAGTGACCCTCTATCACTCTTCCTATCCAACATTTTAACTGAGCACTAATCTAAAAAATTCGAGTCACTCTTCGATATCAACACACTTCCACTAACTGAAGGAACATTTCCATTTAAATATCAGAAGGTAGGAAACTGAATTCACGTTTTCAACACCTAGTAGTAGAGAAACTAACAAGAGGAATATTTTGTTGGAAAAATATATGGTTATCTAGGGCAGTCCGGTCTTAGTAAAACATGAGATAGCAGCCATACCACAGCATGCCCAGGCTTTTTCACAACCCACAAGACACACAATAGATTAAATTTAAATGATTTTTGCTAATTTTATATGGGATGAAACAGATGATAAGAATAATAGACATTGGAAAATGCAACATACTCATCATGATTTCAGCAGATACCCATAATGTTGTTTAAAACACACAAAGTGTTGAAAGATATCTTAGTTGGAAAATTAAGGATCTAACTTTGATAGAGACGTAGCTGAGGTTTTATGGTTTGCCAAAATAGTTTATGCTCTTTTTATAGTGAATAAACTGAAACATAACATACCCAACTAGAGAGAATGAACCAGAAATCTAAAATCTAATCATAGTCATAAATGCTTTATTCACCAAATCATGGAGGAAAATGCAGTTAGGGGTTGCACCTTGAGAAATTGTTATGCTCCCCATTATATATAGGAATATCTTATGTTTGGATCATTTGCAAGAAAATTAATGGGTTTTTCCCTAAAAAACACTATTACTTGAACTGGAAAATTAAATAAGTGGATGGTTAGTTGGACAGGAATCGGTCCATTGATAGATCATCTACAAGGAGCTTATGCCATATCTCACTGTCCGAGAGTTGCCAAATAATATGGCAGTCATGCAATTTATTTCTGCTTTTGTTATGCTCGAAAAGCGATAGCCTATCAACTTCACACATGAGAAAGATAAGCTAACAAAAACCAGTTTATTCACTATAAAAAGAGCATAAACTATTTTGGCAAACCATAAAACCTCAGCTGCGTCTCAATCAAAGGTAGATCCTTAATTTTCCAACTAAGATATCTTTCAACACTCTGCATGTTCTAAACAACATTGTCCTATTTGATGAAAATCTTAAACACGTGGTACTCTTCCTCATGGGATAGATTACCAATATTCGCATTTATATGGATTTACAAAGATACGTACAGATGATGCCATAGCCTGATAGTCATACCATTCATATGATGATTTTTTGGCATCTGTGGAAGGCGAAGCAAGATATGAGTATATTTTTCAAAATAAAAGTACACGCTCTAAACTGTAATATGGACGGACATGAATTAAAAGATCATAAAATCTCAGTTAATCATGAAGAGCTGGATAATAATTGCTTATTTATGAACGAGAATTGTCTTGAAGAGGAGAAAAAAATCATAGTAAACCATGCTCCTTTAAATTTGAAGAGTAATCATTTTTACAAACTAAAAGGACCACATAGCATTGTACTCTACTAATTCTCAATATTTCCTAAAATCTGAAAGAAATCTTCTTTCCGGGATAGTAACTAGTACTAGTCCAAACCAGTGCACATGCAATACTTATTTATTATATCAAGAATAAATTTGTAATCGTTTTCCAGCACAAGCTTCATATTTAAAATGACAAACTAATCATACAAGAGATTCAGTGTGATGTGTGAAATGGAGAAGATATAAAGCTTTAACATTGTAAAGTTGAGCAAACTTGATAGAGGATAAAGTTGGAGAGCATACAATGTTTCTCCAGTAGGTAGTGCAATCCCAGAGAATGAAGTGTGTACCATTCATTTTGTAGAAAACTAGAAAGATAGCAGCTCTCTTCTGTGACAAAATAGTGGTCCAAAACAATGAGCTAAAAGCAAGGTCACTGCGCCAAAAAGAAGAGATTATGTCCAACTAAGCATGCTAAAACGAGATTGATGTATCAGTCTGACTTGGGTGGCCAGTGAAGAAACTTGTGGCCTTGAAGGGAAGGTGGCATATATGTTTGAGATGTAGCATCGAAATGAGGGGGATAAATATATCCTTTTCCATAACCAATATCCTTCATTAGCTTAGTAGGTGCATTCCTTAGGTGCAATGGAACCCCTTGATTCTGCCCCGCGGACTCTTTTACCATCTTCTGAGCATCTCCAATTGCTGTGTAAACTGAAATAGATTTAGGAGCCAGAGCCAAGTAGCAAACACACTGAGCCAAATTAACATTACACTCAGGCACCCCAATGAAGTGACATGCTTGATGGCAAGCCACAGCCTGCACGAGGGCAGATGGATCAGCCAACCCAACATCCTCACTAGCAAACCTAATGAGCCTACGAGCAATGTAGAGTGGGTTCTCTCCTCCTTCCAGCATCCTTGCAAGCCAATAGATGGAAGCATCGGGGTCGCTTCCCCTCATGGACTTATGGAGGGCGCTAATGAGGTTGTAATGCTCCTCCCCATCCCTGTCATATGCAACGTGCTTGCTCTGCAGAGCTTCCCTAGCATGACTAACACTAACTGCATCCGAATCAGCAGGCATATTGGCGGCAACCTCCAGAGCATTTAACGCAACCCTTGCATCACCATCACAATGGTGTGACAAGAACTGAATGGCTTCATCCTCAACTGGCACTCTAACAACTGCCCGGCTTAGAATGGTGGCTACGTGGTTTGGCTGCAGGGGATTCAGGGTAAGGAGGGTACAGCGAGAAAGCAATGGAGTGATGATATGGAAAGAAGGGTTCTCAGTGGTGGCGCCGATGAATACTATGCTACCATCTTCAATGACTGGCAGCAGAGAGTCTTGCTGTGCCTTGTTGAATCGGTGCACCTCGTCGATAAACACGATTGTCTTCATCGCCCTCTTCCTCTTCCTCGTTTTAGCTTCATCCACCGCATCCCTAACGTCCTTCACCCCGGCATTCACCGCCGAAATCTGCACAAATCGGTACTCATTGGCATCATTGTCGTTGCCAATGGCCCTGGCAATACAGGTCTTGCCTGTTCCCGGTGGACCCCACAGCAGCAGGGAAGGGATCCGTCCACGGCGAATAGCGGAGCGGAGGGCAGAGGTGGGGCCCAAGACGTGGTCTTGGCCCACCACCTGATCGAGGGTTTTGGGGCGCATCCGCTCCGCCAGAGGCTCAGACGGAGTCTGTGGCGGTGGCGGTAGCTTCTGCTTGGGTGAATCGTCAATTTCACTGTTGTCCTTGTAAAAGCAATCGATTTTGGGTTGAAGCTTACCGGCTTTTGGCGATTTTGAAGGTGGAGGGCGGTTTAGAAGCCAGTCGGTGGCTTTGAGGATATCGCCGCCGGTGGCGTCAAGAGCTTCAGTTGCCGATGCCTCACAGAAACCCATATTCACCAGCTGCTCCATCCTCACTCACTCACTCTCTATCTTCCGGCTAATTCCGATTGGAAAACCTCGAATTTCCCGCCAAAATGATACTCCACTAGATAGAAAAGAGTAGCAGGCCAGCAAGGAGTGAGAAATTTCAAGGATGTAGCAGTAAATAAGCTAAAACATAAGGGTCGGAAAACAAATACTTGCCAGACTTCTTGTTATTTATCATTAGGCGAAACTTCTCCGACAATTTTCCCACCCAAATTTCCATTTTCGCTTTCAAAAGTCATATCTCCCTCCCCTACCCCCTCCCTCTCCCCCTCCGTCCCCACATACATATGCGTGAGTGTGTGTCAAATTGAGGGTCAGAAATCCCAACGATGCCGATCGCGATGCCCAAAGGGCTCCCATTTTCGGTGGATACGTGGTCGGTCGATTCGAAGAACAAGCGGCACCATTTCCTGACTCATGCCCACAAAGACCATTCCCAAGGGATTGTCAAGTATGCTTCGTTTCCAATCTATTGCACTCGTCTCACCAAAACCCTCGTCCTCAACTATTATCCAAAGGTACCAAACTGCTCTTTTGATTTCCTAACATTTTACTGTTTGCGTATTCGTTTTCTTGTTTGCTAAACTTTGAATTGCTGGCAGCTTGATGAAGGTATTTTTGTGGGTATTGAAGTGGGGCAGACACTGGCCATAAATGATCCTTACGGCGATTTCACCGTCACTGCTTTTGATGCAAATCACTGCCCAGGTAAAATGTTTTTGTTTTTTTATTGGATTCTAGAGCATTTGTATATATCCTTAGGTGACATTCAAATTCTAATGTTACAGAGTTAGATAATCCTTATTGTACAGAGTTAGGTTTAACAAGATAAATGAGTTGTTTTAAGGTTATATTGACTCCTGATTGAGGAATTTCACAAGATCTTTATTTTTAAAATATAAGAGTAAATTACAGCTCAGTCTCAGTCATTAAATTGCAATAAGAATAAACATTCATACTTTATTATGTTTATAACAAGGTTTAGTTTGCAGATGAACAAAGGTGATGTATACGAGTTCAAAAGTATGAGAATAATAAAAATGCGTTTTGTAAAATAAAGGGATGTGATGTTGTAGATAATATGCAGGTGAATACTTGATGCTGTTATTCCTAATTATGGGTTAGGTTAACAATAATTGTCAAATTTCCTCTAGAATTACTGATTACGGGAAAAGAAAAGTCACAGGTCTCATTGCAGAGGACCAAAAGTAGATGGAAATTTCTCAAGATTGTGTCTTTCCCATTAAAAAATATTTTAGAGTAATACACCTTACTTTTCCTACATCAAAATAAACCCAACCAGACCCTCGATAGTCTCCATATTAAAATTCTTACATAAGCAAGGAGCCCTGGAGACTTTGAATGTGAAACTGTCAGCACAAAAAAGGTGTGACTAATGGACTTTTGCTCATGCTTATTGCTATTCCATATTTCTAGCTCATTAAATATTACAGTTGAAAGGTACCGAAACAGCCAAGAAGCGAAAAGGATTACTTTCCTGGATGTTTCCTTCAACCGTTTGGTTTTTCTGTTTTTCGCCCTGTACCCATTTCCATATGTCAGTGCTTTGACAACCCAGGTAGAAACTACTCTGGGTTTGATTTAACTAATTTGAGCAGCACTTTTACTTTATGTGGTGATTCCATATGCCTTTTAATTTGGAATTGCGTGATATCTCCATTTCCTTATAGATTTCCTCTGTGAGTGTCAATATCACCTACAGTCTATTGTAAAAAAAATTAATTAAATGTAATCTGTGAATTTCAGGAGCTGTGATGTTTCTTTTTGAAGGCAGTTTTGGTAACGTGCTACACACAGGAGATTCCAGGCTTACTCCTGAGTGTTTGCAAAGCATACCAGAGAAGTACATAGGCAAAGGTGGGAAACATCCCAGGTGTCAACTTGATCATGTCTTCTTGGATTGTACGTTTGGTAGCTCTCCATTGAAGATGCCTAGCAAGCAATCAGCCATTCAGCAGGTTCCTTTTTCAGCTACTCTAATATTATTCCTTGATGTCTAACATATAATCCTCTATACCTAATCCTGTAAGAATCATTTCGTTGTATGCATAATATTATGACTTAAGAGGCTATCGTCCAACCTTCCAACTTTCCATGCCTTGTCCAATTTTATGTCAAGCATAATCCCTTGTGCAATTTCTTGATGGACATCCTAATTCGAAAACAGTTTCATAAGGAAAAGTAGACAAAGTTGGAAGTTCTTTGTAAATTTAAAATAGGAGAACATATGATCGTGGTTACAGATTCAAATTTATTTCCCTCCAAATGATTTCCAAGACTAGCTCCTTCATAGTTCCCTCCAAAGCACTTTTTCTCTCTTTAATGTAAAATATCACAAAACCTCCAAAAGCATTTCCTCCCTATCACCTATCATGCAAATCTATGATGCATTTCCCCATCATGCATGAGAATGTTTTTCTTCGCAATATTTCTCAAACCGTACAGCAAAAAACACTTTGTATAACTAGGCAGTAGGAACAATCAACAATGTGAAGTTATTGTCTCAATTAAAGCTTTTGGGATGATTCACTCAGATCAACATGGCGGTTGAACTTCAGTAGATAGCGGGGTTTCCTATCCTCATTTCATATCGTTTCTCCTTGATGCTAGTACTATTTTGTGTTTTGTTGAAAGATTAAGTTTTTCTCTTAGGCTGCTTTTTGTGGGCTGCTCTCCAAATACGTTCTAATTTTGTTCTAAACTGCTCTTGCTATACATTGTTACTCTACAAAGGAGAGTATGGCGTGTTCTAAATATATGCAAGTAAGTACCACAGACCTAATAAGTACAAAAAGAACCTTAGCCCTGATTCGGTTAGTGTCGATTTGCCCTAATTTTGCTTGATAATCTGAAGCTTTTGGAGGCATAGCACCTTACCTTCAGTTATCCCCTCCATTGTGACCTAGTTGATTTCTTTGGCAAAGAAAGTGAAACAAATAGATGTTCTTTGGAGTACTTTGTGAGGAATCTCATAGTATTCAGAAGATTATCTATTCTACTTAAAGTTGTTGAGGCGTAGTGTACATCAAGGATTCATAATATTTTTTGTGCGATTTTTTTGTCAGGGAGAAATGAATATTAACTGAGATTTAAAAGCTTAACACTGCAAACACCTAACTGCTTAATAAAACTGCATTCCTTGTCTCGTTGCATGGTATGACCGTAACTTGTCAAAGTTTTAATGTTTTCTAGTATTCAAGCAGGTTACAAACTGCATATGGAAACACCCTGATGCACCTAGAGTGTATCTAACTTGTGACCTCCTCGGCCAGGAAGACATACTGGCAGATGTGTCAAAAACATTTGGCTCTAAAATATTTGTTGATAAAGTTAAGAATCCTGAGTATTATCAAGCTCTTGAAGTTATAGTTCCAGACATTTTGACGCAAGATTCTTCTTGTCGTTTCCAGCTTTTTGATGGATTTCCTAGATTATGTGAAAGAGCAGAAGCTAAGATTGCTGAGGACCATGCTAAGTTTCAAATTGATCCTCTCATTATTCGTCCTTCAACACAGTGGTATGCATGTGGGGAGGATAGGTTTTTACAGGCTGAAAACCGAAAAAAAGGAGACTGTAATCAAGCAGTTAAAGATCAGTTCGGTATTTGGCATGTTTGTTACACAATGCACTCATCAAGGGAAGAACTAGAGTGGGCACTCCTTCTCTTGGCCCCTAAATGGGTGATCTCAACGACTCCTAGTTGCCGGGCAATGGAGTTGGATTATGTAAAGAATCATTGCTTGAAGGATCAATCTACTTCAGATGGTTCCCTCTGGAAGCTTCTGGATTTTACTGTGGAGGATCCTTCTGCTCCAGAGATATCAATGAAATCTTCCAGCTGTTCACTGCTCTCCAAAACAGCCATGAAATCTGATTTGAAGCCTTTGACTCAGCCAAGCTCCCAGGCAGATTTTTTCATCCAATCACCCGGGAGAAGAAAGTCATCGATCACATTGTTTGGAAGAGCTAGAATTGGCCTTCTAGATTCTGTCGAAAAGCTTGATATGGAACTAGAGTCAAAAGGCATTGATAGTTCTTCAGGAATACAAACTGAAGTTGCTCAGATGTCTGTAGTTGAAGTCGTTGGAGAAGAATATGTGAAGTTATTTGAGGAGGGGAAAGAGGTAGCATTGGAAACTGAATGCAAACCATCGGAGAGAAGGAAGCGAGCTTACAGTTCAGGTGTTGGATCATCAAAGAGCTATAGTGACGATTTGAAAAGCTTTTACAGGTCCATAAATGTCTCAGTGCCTCAGCCCCTTCCTTCTTTGGTGGAGCTTATGAAAGGAAATAAATTTACAAAGAGAAAAATGTAGGTACAATCTCTTATGAGATGTGCTGTTTGTAAACTGATGAATATATTCACTGTTCATTAGCTCTAGTATAGTAATGGATTGTGTGGAGAGATACAACGATAGTTAAATAACATTGATACAAAGTTTATTGTTTGAATAGAGAATATCAAAGAGGTCCAGACCAAAGTTGTGAAAAAAGCCAAGTTTTGATCACTGCAGATCCCTCCTAGTCGTTCCAATGGAAGATGTGCTAGAAATATTGATCTTCACATAATTTCCTAAGTCTGTCTGGGTTTCATGTATTTCCTTCAATTGACGTTCAACAGATGCAGAACAATTTAACACCTCAATCGCTTTGAGCGTAACCAACCACTCCATAAATTTGCAGGGAATCTCTTCAAAGCACATGCATCCTTGCAGTATCAGTGTTTCAAGTTTCCAGGAAAAACAAGCTTCAGCAACAGTCCACCTCGCTATATTAGAGTCGGTCAATTTCAAGAATCTGAGTTTCGGAAAGTCACCTTTCTTTTCCACGTGAAATGCTGCTCCACGGAAGTCTACTCTGAGCATTTTGAGACTCTCAAGGTTTGGCAGTTTCGCAATTGCAGAGATAACTGTCTGAGGCAACTCAAAGCCTTCCAGAGTAAGCTTCCGAAGATTTGGAGGCACATGAAACTGAAACTTACAATGCACTCCATGGCTTCTTCCAATCATTGACACATGAAGTGATTCTAATTCACCCAAACACTCGGGTATCAGAATCGCGCTGGTACTTTTCATGAGCCGGTATTTGAGCTTGCGCACATTTGGCAATTTTCTCAGCAATTTTTCACTTGTGTTAGATTCAATGATCACAGTAGAACAGCTTTGTATTTCATATAGACTCCTAGAGAAATTGTCTATAGGAAAACGAAAACCATTGTTAATGCAAAGATGCCTCAGCTTGTGTAGATCCCAAATACTTCCCGGCATTGACACTTCATGATTTGAATCCACAATCAAAGTTTGCAAGTTTGAGAGATTACCTCCTACGCACAAGTACCTCAATTCAACAAGAAGCTCCATTTCATTTGGAAAAACATCCCCTAAATCAACCTGCCTTATGTGCAGTACCCTTAGAGTTTTGAAGACAAGTGTAATGAAGGAGATGTCATCCACCACATTACTGCACGCTTCATCGCGAGCCATAAACAGCAAAGAATGTATGTTTCGACGAGAGAGCCTCAAACTCTTGAAATTCCTCCTGCTCGACTGAATGAATAACCTCGGCAAGTCACACAATTTTTGAAAACCTAAAATCTCCTCGTACCCTTTTATGATCTCTGAAAGGTTTTCCACCTTGGCTTTGTTGATGCAAAACTCACGGACTGATTCATGGACGCGCAGGGCTTTGGCTTCACCAGTGGAGCTTCTGTTAGCAACAATCACCAAGCTTTTCCCTGCCAAGTCCAAGATATATTCTTTAGCTACATCTTCCACTTTCTGGTTCTTTTTTTTTAGGACAAATCCTTCAGCAATCATCAACCAAATCAGCAACTTAAGCGAAATCTCTTCATCTTCTGGAAAGAAGGCAGTGTACAGAAAACAAGGCCTCAAATATTGTGGTAAATGATTGTAACTCAGCTCCAATGCATGGACCATTTGATTTGATCTGGAAATGACACCTGAATTTATACTTAGCAAAACTTCCTTCCAAGCATCTGGCTTGGGAGTCGTTAGAAGGCCAGCAACAATGACGACCGTGAGAGGCAAGCCTCCACAAGCAATTGCAATTTGCTTTCCAAGTTGGTATAGTTTGAGAGGGCAGTTGCCTGTAGGGAATAACTTTTTCTGCAACAGCTCCCAGCTCTGACCATCAGTAAGGAGTTGGAGAAAATGAAGGTCTACAGAGACATCAATTAGTGAAGTAGCACTACCATCTCGACTTGTAAGAAGAATTCTACTTCCATTCAGATCATCTGGAAGTGAAGATCTCAGGATATTCCATGCTTCGATATCCCATACATCGTCCAAAATTAGGAAATACCGCCTTCCTTTTAGAGATTTTCGAAGCTCATTAGCCATATCATCTTCATCCATCTCATGATCACGCCCTGATGGATGAATCTGATTCAAAAGCTCAAGAAGGAGTTTCCTTGTGGTGTATACTTGAGATACGGAACACCATGCGCGATTCTGAAAGTGGTCTGTGACTGAAGGATGGTTGTAAACTTTGAGAGCTAAAGTTGTTTTGCCCATTCCGGCCATACCTACAATGGAAATGATGCGCAAATGTCTTGCCCTTCTTGTAAGTTGTTGAACAATGTACTCTGTGTCTTCATCCAAACCTACAGATTGATCGAGGTCCATGCTTGTATGGATGCCAGCTCTAAAGGCATCTGAATCCACAGGAGAGCATTCCACTGGATTATGATCTTCAACTTCCACACGAATCATATCAAATTTCTTTAGCAAATCCAGCATCCCAAGATCTGTGTAATAGTAATCTTGGTGGTGTAATGAAAAGATAATGATCCCAGCATCACAAATCACACTCTTGAAGACATCCTCATCATATTTATGAGGATGCTCAGTATGAATGGCTCTCAATGATTTCAATCCTTCCCACAATGGTTGAACTTGAGCCTTTGTAGAATCATTAAGAAGAGAATCCATTTCCAGCGCCTCCCAAAGACAGCATAACAGAAAATCAATGAAACCCTTGACTACTACTGTATGATTTAAAGTGATTGAGTACTTGGAGGCTGCCAGGGCTGTTTTCCAAGCCTCCGAAACACTGAAATCTACAGGCTTCATCTTCTGCAGCAGCGCTAAGATCTTACTCTCGATTCGCTTCCATCCATGGCGATTCTCGGGTGCATCAAACAAACAAGAAAGCTGTGCAGTCACAAATGCTGCACCGAAAGCAACAGATGTAACATGGATCACAAATTCTTGATTCTCAGCACCTTGGACTGCAACAAAACCGACGAAGCTCGTGAATAGTCTCAGCCTTTCTTCCAGTGCTTCTGCTGCGCCACCCATTTCACAATGATTCAATCCATGAAAAGTGTCCAGATTTTTCACAACTGAGTCAATGACATCCATAGCATCCCCGATCGTCCACAGGTGCAGAGAATCTGACAAACCCTCGTACAATCTGTCTACTTCCACCTCAAATTGCTTCATATCAGCCTCGAAACGATGAATAAAATCAACAAGAACTGCACCATGGTATCCTTCACGACAATAAAGCTCAAAAATCTGTGCATTTCTGCGGAATACCTGGTCAATCCTTACCAGCAGAGATGTCAGGCTATCTTCCATGGCTCCATCGCTGTTCTTCCTCAACTTGGTGACACAAAAAAGAAATGTACCGAGGGCTTTCATGAAGTAGTTGACTTTATCATTGATAGGCGAAGGCATGAACTCCATCAGCGAGGTCAGATCATCCATATACTTATGAATCGAAGAAGCCATTCCAATTTCCAATCCAAGGGGTGAAAAAAGTGAAGGTCAATGTATTGATGAGAAACAGATTAACAACCAACATGTTTACTGCAAACTAAGGTTTTTTGTTTTTTGCGAATATTTTTTTGTTCAGCCGTCTGCATCATCTGAGAATATAATGAATTAACTTGATTAATGAAACAGGCGGAGCCACTTCTTTATAATTTTGAATTTTTAATGTTGAAATCAGAAACAATGATGCGGTTGAGGACAATTGGTTGACTTCTTTGGAGGTACATACATGTTCATCTTGAAGCTTTCTGCAGAGTGAAATCCTGCTTTCAGCTGAAATCTCTTTTATGGCTTCCTCAGTTCATAAATCTATAAATGATCTAACCTTGTTTCTCAAATACATACCTTCCCCTCTAAATGATAAGTTCAACCTCCGAACCTTTGTTTTGTGTACTCGAAAGTCAGAATACAACGCCAGCAATCTGGAACTTTTTCTGCAACGCATCGATGAAATGCTTAGCAAGTATAGAGAAAGTTTTGAACCTTATGGTCGTGGAAGGTACCCTCGCAGAGCTGTTGTTGACTTTGAAGCTGATGTCAAGTTGTTTGAGAGGGAAATCGATGGATGGTTCACCACTCTATTGCTATCGAATTCCCTGCAATCCTCTTCTCCCAAAATAGATGACGTTTTGGAGATTTTCGATTCTGTGTTAGACAACCTGGAAGGCTATCACAGTTCCAATATATATGGCATAGCAGACGCGACAGAAGCAATGGAAGAGAAGATCAGGTTATTCACGCATTTCATCCGGTTTGTGGCACCTCAATGTCCCGAGAATCATGGATTCGAGATTCCAGTTGCAGATGTTGCAATCACTGCTGCACATCTGACAATGAAGCTATCTTATGTGTGTCTTAGTTGGAAACCCGAAGGATGGAAGCATATTCAGTCTCAGATTTTAGTACTGCTTGAGTTGATCAAACCTGTTGGTCCTCGAGTTTTTGAGACTTATAGTGCAGCTCTAGTGAGTTGCAAGAACTCTCCTAGCCTTGCCCTGGATCAAGAGGGTATATCTGTAATGAAGGATTTTGCTGATTTTTTGTTACATTGTCTTCGCGAAACGTCACATATGGATTCTTCCATAAGGATTTCAAATCAGGAGGATCAACTACATCTGTTGTGGGAAGGGCTGAAATGCCTGAGAACCTTTCTCAAGAAGCAACCTGACACATTTGATGTCAACAGGAAATTTCTTTCAGTACTTGTGATGTGTGATGCTGCGGTCATAATCTTTTCATTGTATAAGAAGGATTCAGTAATAGATCTTGGACTTTCAGATCTCTTGCACAAGTTTAATATGATTCGGGCTGGAGTTGAAGAGCGAATTCCTGAAGCAATAACATCCAACATTCCCAACAGTGTATCTGATTTCCTAGAGTTTCTACTAGCCAGTTTGAAGGAGGTGAAAACCTCTGTGGTTAGCTCAGATGCCCGGAATTGCATACAGAGCATCTTCGAAGATTTCAGATGGAGTGTGGATGTACTAATAAAACTGCAGGATCGACAGCTTCTTTGGGATGGCGCTGTTCGGGTGGCAACCAGGATTCAGCTTCTCATTGACCAATTGGCTCAAGGAAATGTTTCATACCCAATCGATTCAATCGCTGAGGATGTCAGGGCTTTTAGGGCTCATGTGTCTACTCCAGAGACTGCCCCCTCCCCATCTATTCAGGTACTTTAAACTATCAGAAAAATGTTAACCTCATTCAACTGTCATTTGGTTTATTATTTGTTGCTACAGATTAGAAAAAGCAACTCTCCATTGTTCAATTAAGTGCAACTAAACCACCATTAATTATATACAAACAGGCACAACCTCAGATAATTAATGCTGAAATTGCAAGTTTTGAAGATGTACAACCACAAAGCAGTGCCCCAACCACCACACAAGTCATAGGTTTCAAAGAAAAAAAGAGATTGATTATCAACCAGCTTAAAAGAGGCTCAAAGTGCTTGAAAGTTGTTCTCATTGTGGGCATGGCTGGACTGGGAAAGACTACTTTAGCTACACAAGTTTTTAATGATCCTGTCATTAGGACTCATTTTCCTGTTCGGGGATGGTGTTCTGTTTCTCAAGTTCTGAACCAGAAGAAAATACTGCTTGAGCTTCTGAGTCAAACTGTTACAAAGCTTCCTGATGGTTATCTTGACAAGTCTGAAAATGACTTGGCTCTAGCACTCTATCAGTCTTTGAAGAAACGTCGGTATCTCATATTTTTGGATGATTTGTGGGACATTGAAGCTTGGTATAAGTTGATATCATCATTACCTGATGATTCCTATGAGAGTAGAATTCTCGTCACAAGCCGACATAGTTCTGTTGCTCCTAAACCTATGCTGGTTGATGAACAACCTTATTTTCTCCGTGGCCTAACTGATGATGAGAGCTGGGAGCTACTAAAGAACAAGTTATTCTCTGGAGGTGATTGTCCTCAGAAGCTATGTGAACTTGGCCAGAAAATTGCATTTTCTTGCAAGGGCTTGCCTCTAACAGTTGTCATCATTTCTGGACTTCTAACTTCATTCAAGCTGGAGATTTGGGAACAAGTTCTCAAAAATCTTAGTTCAGGTACCATTTCTCTTGAGCAGCAGTGTATTAATGCACTGGAAATGAGTTACAACTATCTACCACAGCATTTGAAGCCATGCTTTCTGTATCTCGGGCTGTTTCCCGAAGATCAAGAGATTGCAGTCAAGCGTTTAACTTGGGTATGGATCGCTGAAGGATTCGTCTGCAAAAGTGAAAACAAGGAGAGTTTGGAAAACATAGCTACAAGCTACATAATGGTTCTGTCACGCAGAAGCTTAGTTACCATATCTGAGAATGGATCATTGGGTGGAGCCAAGGCTTGTCGAATTCATGATTTGTTCCATGATTTTTGCATTGCACAACCCAAGAAGGAAAACTTTTCCCATTGTTTGAGAGGGTATGATGAAATTTTAACTTTCGAGGAGCCATTCTACCTGCCAAGACTTAGCATCCATTCCAGGAAGAGGGATTTCAAGGACTTGAGGCTACATCGCCCGAATATACAGTCTCTTCGATTCTTCCCTCAGAATGAGCCAAGCAAAAATGTGGTGCATGATATCTCCTTCATTACTCTCTTCTTCAAACATCTGAGGGTATTAGATATCATGCAGATTGACTTGGGATATGTGTTTCCCAGTGAGATGGAACTTCTTACTCGGTTGAGATTCTTAGCCGTAAAAGGGCGTTTAAAGGAACTCCCATCATCAATAGGTAATCTCTCCAAATTGGAAACTTTTATGGTTGATTCAACTACTCCAGTTACATTGCCTGAGTCTATATGGCTGCTGGAAAAGTTGAGACACATTTGCATACAGAATGGTTTTCATTTTCCCATCGAGGATCTTGAAAACTGTTCTGGTTTATCTGAACTGGAGAGCTGTTCTACTGCAATCATTTCTTCCTGGGACATCTTTGAAAAGATAGTGCTGAAGTTCCCTAATATCCGCAGACTGAAATGTGAAGTTTTCAGAAGTTGGGATACTGAGAATTGTAACGCGATTCATGTTCCCGACACGTTGGATTTGAAATCACTCCATGTATCGCTGTTTGGTCAAGGACTTCTTTTTGTTTGGCACAGAGTTCTGAAGCATGTTCAGTTTGAGTTTCATTTCCCTCAAACTCTTGCAAAGCTGACTCTTGATCACTTTGAGTTGCCAGAGAGTGAAGTTTCTAACATTGGAAAGTTGCCAAATCTTGAGGTTCTGAAACTACTGAATGTATCATTCTTTGGAGGCACATTTTGCATGTCAGAAGGAGAGTTCCCGATGCTCAAATTCATGAAGCTGTCTGACTCGAAAATTGTTCGCTGGACTTGTGATGATGAGGACAGTTTTCCTCGTCTTGAAAAGTTTGTTCTGAAAAGCTGCAGGAATTTGGAAGAGATACCATCTTGTCTGGAGAGCCTCGAAACGCTACAGATTATTGAAATCGTTGACTGTTCTGAAGACGTTGAAAGTGCTGTAGGAAGAATCAAAGAAACACAACAGGAGTTTGATAATTTCGTTCTCAAAGTTCTTATCTCACACTGACATTTTCATTTCCCCCCTTGGAATGTGATTAGTTTTATGAAGTTATGCTTTATTAGACCTTTTCATTCCATTCCTAGCTATTAATATTTTATGCATAATAAGAACTATCTAACTCATAGTAATTACTTTTTCATTTTTTTTTTGCCATATATTCTTTTTCCTCCTTCTATGTTTTAAATTAAATGAAGTTGATGTCTTAATTTTGTTAAATAAATTGTCAAAGGAAAATAAAATAAAGTTTAAAGATACAAAGGCTCTGTTTGCCAGAGTTTATTTATAGATTAGTTCAGTTTAGTTCAGTTAAATATATTTATTTATTTTTTTAGTTCAATTTAGTTCAGTTAAATATATTTATTTATTTATTTATTTAGTTCAGTATATTTAGTTTTTCCACTACAGTTCAGATAAATAAATTTAAATTTATTTAAGTTCAATTCAGTTCAGTTCAAATCATGTGTCTCTATAGGTTTATATTATTCATCTCAATTTTTACTTTGCAATACATTATTTTTACGTCAGTTCAAATTAATTATGTTCAATCAAAATAGCTTAGTTTAATTCAGATGAAATATAAGTTCATGATATTTGTCACAGTTTGCAATACATGTATCTTTAGACTTTATTTTGTTTTTCTTAGGCCCTGTTTAACAGAGCTTATCTGTAGATCAGTTCAGTTCAGTTTAGTTCAATTCAGTTCAGCTCAGTTCAGTGAAATGTAATTTGATGAAATTCAGGTTAATTCAGTCACGCTGATTCTATTTTTCAATACATCAATTTTACTTCAGTTCAGTTCAGTTCAATTCAGTTCAGTTCAGTTCAGTTCCATCAAGAAATAAGCTCTAGTAAACAGGGCCTAACAATTTACTTAGCAAAATTATGACATCGACTTAATTTAATTTAAGAGATTGAAAAAGAGGAAAAAAATATATTGTCAAAAATAGATTACACAACTGTGTGTCACAATTTGGTTGATGATTTTATAGCATCCCCATTCTCTTCAGCTTCCCTTTTGAGCTTCTCCTCATCCTCAAAATTCCTTGTTGCGCCAGATTCAACTATATAATCCGAATTCTTTGGATCAGTCTTGTACGTTATCTCTGAAGAGCATTTTGTGCATTTGAAATAGAAACGAAATATTTGAATCCCCAAGTACGTCTGCACAGAAGATAGATAATGTTAACATCATGGTTGCCTTAAATTAACACTTACAAACATACAGGGTTCTCATCAGAAATTCCAGCAGAAAGCAGAATGTTAGAAAACAAACACGTAAACAAAGGATATCACTGATGAACATATTGAAAACCATTAAAGCTCCTAACTGCAATTCCCAGCTAAGCCGAAAACAAACACGTAAACAAAGGATATCACTGATGAACATATTGAAAACCATTAAAGCTCCTAACTGCAATTCCCAGCTAAGCCGAAAACAAACACGTAAACAAAGGATACCATTGATGAACATATTGAAAACCATTAAAACTCCTATCTGCAATTCCCAACTAAGCCTACGGCCTAAGGTAAATATTCAAATACAATAATCAAACCATGCATAAAACCATAAAAACTCTTGATAACCCCAACCAACACTAAGGTGAAGTGGTGAACTGAACAATATTAAAGACGTGACAATACATTGAAATACAAAAATCAACAGGCGGTAATGTGAAAGCATTCAAAGTCATAATCTAATCTAAACACATTTATCTCCTAATTGCAATCTAAACTCAACTCCAACATTAATGTTGACATTGAAAACATTCAAAAAACGGCAAGTGAACAGGCGATACCACAACATTTAGATAAACACAGTAATCAAACAAGATGAAATACGTAACAGACAAAGTACCTCTCCAACGACATCTTCCTTCATCGAATCGAACTTGGTGCCCTGATATATATAGTTGGCGCAGGTTGCACAGCAAATACTCATCGGAATCATCGTCCGCACTTTCATTTGCTGGTTCTCCGGCTGCCTGCGCCGGGGAATCTTCGCCGGATCGAAATCCGGCGGATAATACTTGTTCAAAACCTTCCGTTCTCCCATCTCTACTGCCTTTTCTCAATCAAAATTCGAACCCTAACACAGCAACAACAGCAAAATCCGATTGATATAACACGGCCCTGTAATTGGGAAGCTAAGCGTTGATTGAATCCAGTTAATCGACTTCGAATTAGAAGAAAGGGAATAAATTGCTAACCTAGGCCTGGAGCGGTGTGATTAAAAAGAAATAAATTTGTTTATATATATATAGCACAGACTCGGTAAGTCCGGATAAGCAGATCGGGTTCGCGGGTAGGAATTCGGTAGAACCATATTAATTTAGATATATTAATAGAATAAAAAAACCTTTTACAATTATTTTTTGAAAAGAAAAAACCTTTTACAATTTTGTTTTAAGGAATTATACAAATCCAAATTGGAAAAGCAATAGATTAGGGCTATTACATTTTAACCAGTTTTAATACTTGAACAATTTTAGTGTAACTTTATTAAGTATAGCCTATATATGAAGACATTTATCAACAATTATAAAGTGTTTTTCATTTTGATAATTTATGGATTTTAAACAAATTGTGAACACTTTTTGTTATACTCTTTTTTATTTAAATTAAATTGAATTAACCTGAATTAAAATCGGAAAAGTCTTGGGAGTGACCGTCACTATATAATGACCGGACTAAATTATAAATAGTACAATAAAGAAAATCAAGGAGGGACCAATTTGCAATTTTAAAAATTTTAAAAAATCACGCGCTACAGTGTTTCCGCGCATGTACAGTGTTTTTCTACAGTGCGCTACAGTGTTTGCTACAGTGTACTTCAATATTTCAAGTTAAAATGTCCATGTTTTATGTTTCAAATTAAAGTGTTCATGTTTCACGTTAAAACGTCCATGTTTCACGTTAAAACGTCCATGTTTTATGTTTTAAGTTAAAATGTTTATGTTTTATATTTCAAGTTAAAATGTTCATGTTTCAAGTTAAAGTGTTCATGTTTCACGTTAAAACGTCCATGTTTTATGTTTTAAGTTAAAATATTAATGTTTTATGTTTCAAGTTAAAATGTTCATGTTTTATGTTTCAAGTTAAGGTGTCTATGTTTCACGTTAAAACGTCCATGTTTTATGTTTTAAGTTAAAATATTTATGTTTTATGTTTCAAGTTAAAGTGTTCAGGTTTCACTTTAAAACGTCCATGTTTTATGTTTTAAGTTAAAATATTTATATTTTATGTTTCAAGTTAAAATGTTCATGTTTTATGTTTCAAGTTAAAGTGTCCATGTTTTATGTTTTAAGTTAAAATATTTATGTTTTATGTTTCAAGTTAAAGTGTTCAGGTTTCACTTTAAAACGTCCATGTTTTATGTTTTAAGTTAAAATATTTGTGTTTTATGTTTCAAGTTAAAGTGTTAATGTTTCACGTTAAAATGTGCATGTTTTATGTTTTAATTTAAAATATTTATGTTTTATGTTTCAAGTTAAAATGTTCATGTACATGTTTTAAGCCAAAATGTTCATGTTTTAAGTTAAACTGTTCATGTTTTATGTTTTTACTGTAGCAACTCGACACTGTAGCAAATCGGTACTGTAGCGGCTCGGCACTGTAGTGCGTGGCTTGACACTGTAGAGCGTGATTTTTTAAAAATTTCTGAAATTGCAAATTGGTCCCTCCGTATTTTTTAAACTTATATCCTATTTGTAATATAATCTGGTCACTATATAGTGACGGTCACCCAAGAGACCAACTCATTAAAATCGAACAAGTATATTTGATTATAAATAAATTGTAATTTAATTATAATTTATTAATCTGAACCAAATAAAATTAAATTGACTCAATTTTTAAAAATAACACAGTTTTTTAGGGTTCCAGCTTTAACTCAAGACAAATTATTGGGTAAGACAGTCTCACCCAAAAGGTAGGGCCGATCATAAACTTTGAACACTGCACGGAGTAAAGTGTATTATATCCATTTAACTTCAGACTAAACTAAATAATGGAGACGTCGTCAAGATCCATCCAGTGCCTCCGACACCTCTGCCTCATATACCGTCCAACATGGCAGGTCGTGGGACTTGTCTTTTTAAAAAAAAAAATAACTTTGTTAGGTATAGTTTTAAAATAAATTCATTTTAGCAATTTTGACCTACTAAAACAAAATTTCTAGAGATTGATGGAGCGACCCATACGGCGACCGATCGTGGCGGAGTTAAAGACATTTAAATACAATTTTTGAAGATGATAAACAAAAAGTAACTATTCTTTTTGATCCGAAGACGCAATGAGTGTCTAATTCATATTCATAACAAAAGAGTTTAAGAAGAATACGAAGGAGAAAGATGAATGAATATATATAACTCATTACATTAACAAGTCACAGCAAGCTACATATACATGCTACACAGAAAAGTTAATGACTAAAATCAACACCTTCATCGAGAAACTCGACTCAGAGAGGATCTCAATCTATAAAATGTCAATGCCATCTTCTGGGAGAAGAAGGATTCTTCAATTCCGGCGATGAAAGGATGCCGGAGCAGCGACTCGGCGGTTTCCCTCTTCTTCGGCCTTCTCCTAAGACAAGAGTGAAGAAAGCTCTTAGCCATTGCTGACAAATCTTTAGGAATCACAGGGCGGCGACCCTGTTCGTGATACCTTCGGACACTATCCCAGTTTCTTTGTACCGGACCCCACGCCGAACGTCCGGTTAACATCTCCAAAACCATGATTCCGAGCGACCAAATATCGGCCGGAGTTTCTTGAATGGTATTTTCCCGCACCGCCTCAGGTGCAATATACCAAGGAGTTCCCATCCAGATCCTGTCTTCTTTTGAACCTTTGGCCACCCCCAAATCACAAATCTTTGCCCGGAATTTGAATTCTTCTCGATCGCTGTTCCGATTCTTGACCAGTAAAATATTCTCCGGCTTCAAATCGCAGTGGACGAAACCAGCCTCGTGAATCTCGACGAGCCCTTCGAGAATGGACCTGGTGAGCCACCTCGCTTCCAGCTCCGGTAGACATTTGCCTTCTGTTCTCTGAATCCGGCCGTCCAATGTTCCGCCGGAGCAGTACTCGAGGAGAAGATTATAAGCCATGTATCCATCATTCGTTTGAGTTACTTCTGTTCCAAAGCACTGGATTACAGATGAACACCCCGATAAGGATCTGAGCACACTCCACTCGTGCCGGAGCGAATCTGCGTCTGTGATATCTGCAGATTTCACGGCCATTATGCTCGGATACGAACTTTTTCCGGTGGAGGTTGCGAGAAAAACCTCGCCGAAGTCTCCTTCTCCCAACAAATTTCCTCTCATCCATGATTCTCCGTCGCCGTAGTCATGATGATCATCGTCTTCGGAATTGAAGGCCTCCATTTTAGAGACAAATGAAGAGTGCTCTGTTTTCTATATCTCTAGGTACGTAAATGGTGTGATTCATGTAAAGTCCAGATTTTGTTGGCTGCTTTGTGGAATGTCATGTTGCAACATGACTGTTTTGGGCAGAAAAAGATAGAAAAATTCCAGAATCTCAGCACAGGTTTTTAAAGAGGAAAGAGAATATAGTGCGAGGTTAATATGGAATGGATATATTTGTTTCGAAATATTACAGTCCAAATCCATCTCCAATTCAGATTTATTCATGGGATATTGCAGAGATTTAATTGGAAAAGGATTTTCTGCATTATTTTAGGAATTGGAGATTTTCTGAATTCCTTATTCCAAAGAGTTTCTGTTTTTAAACGTGGTTTAATTGGAATGGAATTCTACAGCTGTGGAGATGACTTAATTCACACGGCATTGTGCTATAAAAGGAGGACATCAGTTGCGTGCTCGATTGGCGATTTTAATAGCAAAATTCTGTAATTCAGAGTTTTTATCTTTCGAGCAAGGAGGCAACGCAGTCCACGGTTTGCAACCATAACAAAACACTAGGGACGTGTGTTAAAGCTCGGGTGGGAAAGACCTTGCCGCACCTTCGTGGAAAAGAAGGTAATCATAGAAGCAACTATCAAAGCTAGAGTAGCCAATTGGTAGTGTGATAGGCTTGCTAGAGTAGCCATTAGTTTGTAATAGACCGGACATATTTATTGCAACTAGTGAAGGGTTTTACCACGGGCTACGGCCCCCCAGACGTAGGTGCATTGCACTGAACTGGGTGATCATATCGTGTTCTCTTTTATTCCGCACTTACAGTTTTAATTAGTTGATTGTTTAGTTAAAACTTGAACACGGTAGAGTATAGATCAAGTAAGCACGGACTTTCATTTGGTATCAGAGCTTAATCACTCTTTTAATCCTCTTGCGAGGTGAGTGACCGATCTGCTTACTATGGCCAAAGAAGGAGGATCCATCACACGAGCTCCTCTACTGGTTGATGGAGGCTACCCGGACTGGAAGACGCGTATGCGTATATTTATTGACCAACTTGATGATGATGCTTGGAATATGATTGAGATTGGTTACAGTCCACCTACCACAACAAATCCGGCTGGTGAAACTATATCTAAACCTGCTCCATGGACTGATGCAGAGAAGGCAATGAAGAGGCTTAACAGTAAGGTTTTGGGTGCTTTGTATAATGGTGTAAAAGATGATCAATTCAGAATCATCTCGGGGTGTACTACTGCCAAAGCTGCTTGGGAAGCTCTTGAGAAGGAGCATGAAGGTTCCAGGTCAGTCAGAAAAATCAAACTTGGAATGATCAAATCTGAATTTGAAAGCCTGGAGATGTTGGAACACGAGTCAGTTGATGAATTCAGCACTAGATTGAAAGATTTAATTCATAGAGCACACCAGTTTGGAGAAAGATATACTGAGGCTCAAGTTTTGGACAAGGTGAAGAGGTCACTACCTGAGAAATTCTCGGTTTTAGTCATGAACTTGGAGATTAATTCTCAGCTGGATGTGGTTACTCTAGATGAGCTGATGGGGTTTATGAAGACATCAGAGATGTGCACTGAGAAAAGTAAGAACAAAAAGGCCATGTCATTTCATGTTGCAACATCAAAAGGGAAAGGAAAGTTGGAGGAGATGGAAAATGCTGGTTCGGATGAAATGGCTTTGCTGGCTAGAAACTTTGGGAGATTCATGAGGGGAAATCAAGGCAGAGGTTTCTCTGGAAATCAAGGAAGAGGAAATCAAGGTACTCAGGGTCAAGTCAGAGGGTTTCCAGGTCCACAAGGTGTACAAGCTCAAGTGAATCAAGGCCAGGGAACTCAGGTTTTCCAAAACCAAGGAGCTCAGTCCTTTCAGAACCAGGGAACTCAGTCCTATCAGGGTCAAGGAACTCAGGCTCTTCAGAATCAGGGAGCTCAGCCTTATCAGGGTCAAGGAGCTCAGCTTATAGATCCACAGAACAGTGCTAAAAATTTTCAAGGAGGGGATTCCACTCAGAATAGACTCAGAACTATTGATGACCTACCTAGAGGCCCGGAAGGTACAAAGCATGCTGGAAAACCTCAGTGTAAGGAATGCAGTGGCTATGGACATCTTGCTTATCAGTGTGGAAATTTTTTAAATCAACCTAAGGCATTTGTAGCAGCTGGTGAAACCTGGAGTGATGATGAAGATGAGATTCAGCCAGAAAAGCATGTGTCTTTTGGGGTTAAGGTTGTGGACTCAGGACCAGTTCCAGATGAGGTAGAAGGAGACACTGACAGAATGCATATGATGATCTGTATAGGGAATGGGAAAAATCAATTGAGATCATCAAAAGCTTGAAGGATACACAAAGTGGAGGAGCTGAAGCATTAAAACTTGCTGAAGAAGTTGAGTCTCTTAAAGTAAAGGTCAACACCTTAGTGAATGATTCACTGGTTGAGGTGCAGGAAATTGAAGAGCTGATTTTGAGTCTTAAATCCATGACTAAAAGAGCTGAGAAAGCTGAAGGGTTGCTTGCTGATCTGTTGAAGAAAAATGAGGTTTCAGAAGGAAAGAAATCCATGGATGATGTGGATAAAGCCATGAAACTAGAGACAATGACCAAGAGAGCTAAAGATGCTGAGGTAACCTCTGAAATTCTAAGCAAGAAGCTGGAGATCATGACCACCAGAGCTGTGAATGCTGAAGAAAAAGTCAGGGCCAGAACTATTGACTGTGACAATCTGGGAAAGAAATTGAGATCTTTGACTGCCAGGGCTGAGGAAGCTGAAGCAACTATTCAGAAACTAAACAAGGGCACTGCTAAATTGAATGATCTTCTAGTTATGGGAAAGAATGCTGGAAATAGACATGGTCTGGGTTACAACAACTTTGGTACAAGTTCTCAGTTGAAGAAAACAGTGTTTGTCTCTGCTGAGATTCAAGCTTCTACTAGTAAGAGAATCTCCAGAGTCAACCAGAGCACCTATGTTCTTAACTCGGAAGTGAAGATATCACAGGGTACTTTGCCAAGAAAAACCCCTCCTAAGTGTTGTAAATATTGTATGATGCAGGGTCATGATGATTATCAATGTATGAGATTACTGAGAGACATTATGAGAGGCAAGCAGTTCTCTTCATGTTGCAACATGGAACCCGAGCAGCAGAAGAGACTCACCAAGAAGGTATGGGTACCAAAATCCTCTTTAAATTGCTTTGTAGTACATACCTGTTATAGTGTGTATGCCAGGGACACTTGGTATTTTGACAGTGGATGCTCCAGACACATGACGGGATCATCTGACTTGCTGAGAAATGTACTCCCATGGAGTGGTACGGTTCTATTTGGAGATGGAAAAATTAGCAAAGTCATTGGAAAGGGGGAACTTCAAATTCAGGATTTTCCTGTGCTCTATGATGTGCTTTTGGTGGAGGATCTTAAAGCAAATCTCATCAGCATTAGTCATCTGTGTGATCATCAAATGACTGTGCACTTTGATGAGTCACTATGTACTGTCAAGCAAGGGTCTAATGGGATTCTCACAGGGAGAAGATCTTCTGATAACTGTTATATTTTGGAGCCATCAATTACCTGTTTGAGTGCTAAGGTTGTTGTTAAGGATGTGCCAGCCAGAGTTTCTGAGGACATTGATGATGTAGAAATAGTTCAGCAAATCTCAATTCAGAAAAATGAGAGTTCGAAAAATCTCTCCCCCCAGGAATCAAGTTCCAGTTCTCATGTTGCAACATCACCACTGGTCATAGGAGATAGCCAAATTTCTAAGTCTTCTGAAGTTAAGCCGAGTAATCCAACTAATTCTACTGATGCAGAAACTTCCTCAACTGATGCAAATGTTCAATCCCCACAGAAGGATGTGGGAAAATCATCAGAGGAAAATGCCAAGGTGAAACAAGGTGATGCTAAAGCTGTTCGAACTCCAAGGTCCACTACTGACAAATTGACCAGAGATGAGAAAGGTGCAGCTGTGGATACAAAACTCTATAGAAGCATGATTGGAAGCCTCCTGTATCTAACATCAAGTAGACCAGATATGTCCTTGAGTGTTGGTATTTGTGCAAGATTCCAGGCAGCTCCTAAGGAATCCCATATTTCTACTGTGAAGAGTATCATTCGGTATGTACATGGCACTGCTGATTATGGCATCTGGTTTTCTAAGGGTACAAGTTGTCAGGTATATGGGTACAGTGATTCTGACTGGGCTGGTAATGCCAATGATCGTAAAAGTACTACTGGAGGTTGTTTCTTTATTGGGCAGAATTTGGTGTCTTGGTATAGTAAAAAGCAAAATTCAATCTCTTTATCTACTGCTGAGGCTGAATATTTGGCGGATGGTAGTTGCTGCACTCAACTGATTTGGATGAAACAAATTCTCAGAGATTATGGGGTGAAGCTATACAGTCTTAATAAGTCAGCCATTGACATATCTAAGAACCATGTACAACATAACCGCACCAAACATATCGATATCAGACACCACTTTATCCGAGACTTGGTCGAAAGAAAGGAAGTGGAAATCAAGCATGTACCTACTGAGAGTCAATATGCTGATATCTTTACTAAGCCATTGGATGCGTCTACATTTGAAACCCTAAGACAGCTTCTTGGGGTATGCACTATCTGAGGTACTGAAGACTACCTAACTTGTACAGTTGTTATTTCTATTTTTGTATTTCACTTGATAAAAAATCAGAAAATACCAAAAATATGGTTAAGGTTGCATTTCGTGTTGCAACATGAAGATATATGGTGCGCGTATGAAGTGAAAGGCGCGTGTATTTTGGGAGATAGCTGGGGGCCTATAGTATTTATGTTGTATTTTTCCGTTGGGCCGTCTTCAATTTTGCACAAAAAGGCGGAAAAGGTACTTAGTTTCTTCATTCTTCGCGCCCAGAAAGAAAACCATCCCCATTCCTATTGCAACATCATGTTTTTCTATTCTGCTGCCTTTCTGTGATTCGTAATCAACTACAACTTCAACGGATATAGCACCGAACCTCTGAATCAGTCGGAATCCTCAGCTTCTCCATTAAGGTATCGATCTGGGTTCTCGATCTGTTAGTTTTCTTTGGATTCTTGACTTGCATGCTAGGGTTTCTGTACTTCTTAAAGACTATCTGGGATTCGATCTGTGAGTAATTCTGAAGTATGTATTCCGAGATAGCTATCGATTTTGCATGGGGTTTGATGATCAAGAGTTGACAGATTTAGGGGGAGTTTTTGATATTCGATGGGCTAGGGTATATGGGATCCTTGTGTTGAATTGATTGAGCCCGAAGCTAATCTTACTGGAACTATTCAGACCCTGCCTAGTTCACCCCCTACACCTACTGTTGATGTATTTCCCGAGAACTTTATTGTTGTTCCCAGCACCAAGGACGCAGCTAAAATGAAAGCCTATTATGACAGGTTGGAAACTTGGGAATATGCTAAGGGGTTGGATGATTTCTACCATAGTACTTTTGGGAGTAAAAACAACCCTGGCAGATGTTCTTTTAATGGCACGATGAGGCCAAAACCCCCAAAGACAGATGTTATGATAGCCTCTGATGTTTATAAACCTAGCTTTGTGAGGCCTGAATCAATGGCTAAGCCTTATCTGGTTGACTGTGCCTGAACCATCAAGTTGACTGTGCCTGATTCTCATCCTATTGATTTGGATTTCACTGATATGGATAATGAAGACCATGCCATTCCATCTCCTACCAATCATTATGAAATACATGTTGAGGAGGACTATGCTAATCTTGAGGATGAGGATGTTGTGTTAAAGGATGAGGAGACAGTGGAGAAAGGGGCTGTGATGGATGATGATATGCCAGCTGCAGAGGATGCACCTGAGAAGGATTTTGAAATAACCAGTGCCATACTGTTATCTTTGGTTTATTCTGACAGGTTTTATTATGATATGTTGGCCACAAGAGGTTTCTTTGCTGAGAAAGTGCTAGAGATGAAGAAGTGTGCAGAGAGTGGGTTTGACACTCTTCTAGGCCAGATTGGGTATGTTCAAGCAGCTACTGTACTTAAGGAGTATGATCCAGAGATGGTTCTTGAATTCTATAACAATCTGATGAAGGGGACTCTAGTTTATGGTGAGTATTGATCAGGGAAGCTGTATTTCAGGGGGAGAATCATTGCATTAACTTCTGAGAAACTGAATTCTATATTAGGGATTCATTAAATATTGGGATATGATCTGGTATACCCAAGGGATTACAAGGTGGATTAGCATGTGTTGGCCAGAGCTTTAACCTATGGAAATCTTGGTTCCTGGCCCTCTGGATACATGCCCGCTAGTTCTCTCACTTTGAGATTCTGGTTGCTCTTCACAGTGCGCATCAACTGTTGAATGCAGACAACTAATACAACCATCTTGACCTTGGATCAGGCAGAAGAGATTTATGGGGTTGGCTCTGGATTTGAAGTAAATCTTGGGAAGTATATTCTCAAGAGAATTCATAGTGCTCTTGACTAGGTGCACTGAGGCATTACCTCATCCCTGCTTGATTACAGTTTTTCTGAGGGCTGAAGGATTCGAAGTTGATGCTGCTAGATTACAGTCTGATGGGAAATTGATTACAGTTTTTCAACTTGCACAACTCATGTTGCAACGTCATTATGGAGTATGTGGAGCAAGCAAGCTGGGTCTGGAGTCAATGTTAACTTGAAGAGGACGCTATTTTGAGAGAGTTTTTATGGCTGCCAAGAATATGAGAATCAACCAAAAATCTGTCCGATCTTTGGAAAATTCATGTTGCAACATGGATTATGGTTTTGACAGAAGACAGAATATTCCAGCCACAAGGATTTCAAGTCTTAACCCTAATCATTGTTCTACAAGGTATTCAACTCCTTCTACTGCGATCACTGGATTTTGATCATACTATTGGCTGTATGTGCATAGTAGTAGCTTATTTGGAGAAGGGTTTGATTTGATTGTTGCGGGTTGTGATTGTTTTTGGATTCTTGCTCAAATCTCTGTGCACTGGTGTTTCCGATCGTACTCTGAGTAATGGACTGTTTTAGATCAAGCTAAAATTTGCGTGGTTTGCTAGCCTTTTGTATTTATGGTCTGATATGAGGAGTTCGAGCTATGAATGATCTCCAGAACTCAGAGACGTTGACGACATGGGGAGTTGATTCTGTATTAATGGGATTTTTGAATGACCTTGGGGGAAGTTCTTTTGCAGGCCTTTGGCGAATTCATGGACCCAGGGGGAGATATATATGGATGACTGTATTACTTTTTCTGCCACCACGGAATTATTTTGATTGGATGTTGTGGTATGGTTAGTTTCAACTCGGGAGGAAGTTTTGCTCGTTGAATCTTTTAGAAGTTCTGAGTTTGGGTTGAGCCATCCATTGTGTCCACAAATTGCCAAAGGGGGAGATTGTAAAGTCCAGATTTTGTTGGCTGCTTTGTGGAATGTCATGTTGCAACATGACTGTTTTGGGCAGAAAAAGATAGAAAAATTCCAGAATCTCAGCACAGGTTTTTAAAGAGGAAAGAGAATATAGTGCGAGGTTAATATGGAATGGATATATTTGTTTCGAAATATTACAGTCCAAATCCATCTCCAATTCAGATTTATTCATGGGATATTGCAGAGATTTAATTGGAAAAGGATTTTCTGCATTATTTTAGGAATTGGAGATTTTCTGAATTCCTTATTCCAAAGAGTTTCTGTTTTTAAACGTGGTTTAATTGGATTGGAATTCTACAGCTGTGGAGATGACTTAATTCACACGGCATTGTGCTATAAAAGGAGGACATCAGTTGCGTGCTCGATTGGCGATTTTAATAGCAAAATTCTGTAATTCAGAGTTTTTATCTTTCGAGCAAGGAGGCAACGCAGTCCACGGTTTGCAACCATAACAAAACACTAGGGACGTGTGTTAAAGCTCGGGTGGGAAAGACCTTGCCGCACCTTCGTGGAAAAGAAGGTAATCATAGAAGCAACTATCAAAGCTAGAGTAGCCAATTGGTAGTGTGATAGGCTTGCTAGAGTAGCCATTAGTTTGTAATAGACCGGACATATTTATTGCAACTAGTGAAGGGTTTTACCACGGGCTACGGCCCCCCAGACGTAGGTGCATTGCACTGAACTGGGTGATCATATCGTGTTCTCTTTTATTCCGCACTTACAGTTTTAATTAGTTGATTGTTTAGTTAAAACTTGAACACGGTAGAGTATAGATCAAGTAAGCACGGACTTTCAATTCAGAATCGATCAAGAACAAACAATAAATTAATGAATTAGCGTCCCGTATCCTTTTATACTAATACTGATATCAAATCCATTTCCCTTTAGGATTTGGTACCCATTATTTCCGAGTAGGCCGTACGTCCCTTTGTAAATCCTTTCCGGTTCCGGATCCGGATCCGATTCAAAAATGAAGTTGAAATAGATTCAGCAAATATAAAAAAATTTATATTTCCAATTCAAATATACTTAAAAAATCCGTAAAGTTCAAATAATACCAATTAAATTAGTTAAGAACATTCTGGTACAATAACATAATACTGTACCAATATTTGGATGGTATTGCTATAAAATTTTATATACCACGATATTACTCTAACTAACTTATAATGTAAGAATTCTATAATCATAAATATCGGAAGTAGCTAGAAACTTAGTCGACATACAAAAGCCAAAAAAAAAAACTATAGTAAGAATGGTACATTGATTGGATCAAACTAGCTCAGAAGTTGAAGGACCTAGCTAATCTATCGAAAACGGATCCCATCTTTCGGAATATCAATTTGTGTGTTGAAGCTTCATGATTATGAATATCAGCGATGAAGGGATGTCGAAGCAGCGACTCGGCAGTCGCCCTTTGCTTCACCCTTCTCGTGAGGCAAGAGTGCAAGAAACTCTCGGCCATGGGTGACAAATCTTGAGGAAATTCAGGGAGACAAGCCGGTTCCTGAAGCCTTCGGATCAGCTCATCATCAGCCTCAATAGTACTCCTGGATTCTTGCTTAGGACCCCACGCAGAGCATCCGGTAAACATCTCTAAGACGATGATTCCGAGAGACCAAATATCGTTCGGGGGTTCTTGAAGCCCGAGGCCTTTCACTGCTTCCGGCGCTACATAGGGAGCCGTTCCATTCCAGGTCCTGCGAACATTCAACTTTCTCATTATCCTGTCTTCGTTTACCTCTTTGGCCAACCCAAAATCACAAATCTTTGCCTGATATACGAATTCTCGTCCCTTTTCATCCGTCGGGAAGAGTAGAATATTCTCTGGCTTCAAATCGCAGTGGACGAAGCCAGCTTCTTGAATCTTGACCAGCCCTTCGACAATGGACCTGGCGTACCATCTCACCTCCTCCTCCCGCAGACCCATGCCGTTTGTTTTGTTAATCTCTTGGAATAATGTTCCGCCGGAGGCGTATTCAAGAAGAAGATTATAAACCACAGTTCCATCCTTCTTGCGAGTCAATTCATCTCCGAAGCACTGGACTAGAGATGAACAACCGGTCAAGCCGCTCATCACACTCCTCTCGTGTCGGAGGGTTTCAGAACGCCAAATCTCCGTAGATTTCACGGCCATCACGCGCGGACACGAACCAATATTGCCTTCATCTTTGGAAGTTGCAATATAAACAGCTCCGAAGGATCCCTCTCCCAACAATTTACCCCTAATCCATGATTCTCCATTGTTGTCGCTCTCAATCATCTTATTGTCTTTACTCATGTTAGTGACCTCCATCATAAACCAATCTTATATTTTGAGGCTCTTTCTAGCTCTCAGGATATATGCTGAACAACAATAATCTAGAACGTAGGAAAAATTCCTTGTATATATAAATAAGGAAAGCATCAGGTAAGTTGATCCGATTGCCTTTAGGAAATGGGAAATATTTCCATTAAGTCCGCAAGCCTACCTAATCTTTGTCTGTTTCGGAAATATGTCCATTCTACTAAGAAAGGGAAACATTCTATAAGAATCGTGTGTGATAAATAAAATTTATTTATTAAAAAAGTAGTATAACTTTTTATATTTATTTATTAAGAGTATTATGATATTTTTTTCATATATTTTAGCTAAATTTATTAAGGCCCTGGAGCTTATTTATTGATGTACTGAACTGAACTGAATTGAACTGAAGTAAAAATTGATTGTATTGAAAAATGGAATTAGCAAGACTGAATTAACTTGAATTTCATCAAATTACATTTTCTCTAAACTGAATTGAACTGAACTGAACTGATCTACAGATAAGTTCTGGTAAACAGGGCCTAAGAGTATTAAGACTAAATTTAGATTGATATTCTGGAAATTTCCAAATTTTGGTAAACCTGTTTTCTTAATTCAATTAAATTTAATTCATTTTACAAATGAGGTGAAATATCATAATTATCGATAAGCAAACCGTAAAAATTCTGATGAAAGAATCATTAGCTCCATAAAAATTCATAAATATAGGAACTTCAGTTTTTACATAGATGGTGCATGTATATGTATACACAGAAGATCCTAATTACAAATGTACATAAATTAGACTGAATCAAACAAGACTCAGAAAGGATCCTAATCTATGCAAAACGAGTTTCATCTTTCGTAATTTCAAGCTGTGGTGGGTCGAGGAATTTCGGAATCTCGGAATGCCATCAGTATCTTGAATTCCAGCGATGAAAGGATGTTGTAGCAGCGACTTGGCGTCTGCCCTTTTCTTCACACTTGTCCTCAGGCAACAGTGCAGGAAACTCTTGGCCGTCGGCGACAAATCTTGGGATATTTCAGGGACCCAGGCCTGTTTCCGAAGCTTCTCGATCGTTATCTCTTCGTTTTCGGAATCAAAACTATACGCAGAGCGTCCCGTGAGCATCTCCAGCACAATGATTCCGAGGCTCCAAATGTCGGCGGCCGATTCTTGGGGCCTGCCCTCTGCTGCTTCCGGGGGTACATAGCCAACCGTTCCAGCCCAGGTCCTGGGCAACCTGTTCTTTTTCCTGTCAATGTCTTCTTTTACTCCTTTGGCTAGACCGAAATCGCAAATCTTGGCCAGGAATTCGAACTTTTCTTGCCCCTTCTGATGATCATCATTTGGGAAGAGCAGAATATTATCCGGCTTCAAATCGCAGTGGACGAAACCTGCTTCTTGAATCTTGATCAGCCCTTCGACAAGGGACCTGGCGTACCACCTCACCTCCGCCTCCGGCAGCCCGTTTCCCATCGTTGCTTCCATCCTGTCGTATAACGTTCCGCCGGAGCCGTACTCAAGAAGCAGATTATAAATCACGGATCCATCTCTGTTGCTGGTTGATTCGTCGCCAAGGCACTGGACTATAGATGAACAGCCGGCCAAGCCGCTCATCACTTTCCTCTCGTGTCGGAGGGTTGCAGAGTCCTTAAAGTCCGCAGATTTCACAGCCATCATGCTCGGACCATTGCGGCCTTCACCTTTGGAGGTTGCAAGATAAACAGCCCCGAACTCTCCCTTTCCCAACAATTTGCCTCTGATCCACGATCCTCCATTGTTGTCGCTGTCAATTCTATTCTTCTTGCCGTTGCCGGCTCTAGTTTTGATGACCTCCATCGCCAACAATTAGTTCTATATTTCTAAGCTGTTTTTAGGCAGCTATAGAGAAATGAACGAACTCATTAGGGTTCCTAATGCCTCCTTTATATAGTGATGTCCTAATTAATCCGGTTGCCTATAGGATATACTATTTCGCATTTCAATGTTAATCCTAATCCTTGTCTGCTTCGGAATATGTCCATTCCGCGCGCCTTCCTGTTTCAAATACCATGCAATATCTTTATTTACTAAGATAATTCTTATTTCAGTAATCCATGTAATTTTAACCTAGAAAAATTTCTAGGGTAGCTCTAGCTAATACATATTCAAATTTTGTTATAAATTTAATAAAATGTTCATTATAATATTATACATTGGAAAATGTGTTATTTTGAATTAGTTCAGTCAAACACTACTAGTTCAGAAACTGCCATTTAAAGGCGGTTTTTTTGGCGTTTAACGGCGGTTTTTAACCGTCGTGGTTGGCTGCGCCGTTGCTGGTCATCGACCAGTCACAATGGTTGGTTTTTGGTTCCGATATCGGAAAGTTTCTAGGCTAGGGGGCAGGGGCGGATATAGAAACATAATTTTGGTAGGTCAAAATTTAAAACAAAATAATTTTGGTAAAAATTGTTCATAAAAATATTTTTAAAACAAAATTATTCTAAAAATAGGTCTAAAGATATTTTATTTTTTAAAAAAATGGCAGGTCCATGCACTGAACTATCTCCGCCACTGCTAGGGGGTTACAACGTCGGAAACTCCACAGGGAGTAGTAAAAAAAATTGCCGGCCAAAATTATGAGAGGAAACACATGCAACTTATATCTACTCTTTTGAGCCCTTCCCTTCATCGCTAGACACCCCATCTTTGATTACTTCAGCTGGATCATCGGAGCCTTCCTTCTTTTGGTCTATGCAACTCCTCACATCACTAGAAACCATCTGAACCGTCATTCTATTTCTCCATGATGATCTCCCGTATGTAATCTTCAGGCGCTGCATTGATGGGGACCTAGAAAGATTTCTAAGAATGCACTGGCTTTGAACTAGGGAGATGGTTAACAACCTACAAACAGAGGAAAGCTATTTAGATGCTGCTAGTTTAAGCCATTAAGGTACGTAAGGCATATAAAATCTTCATTGTCCAAAAGACACAAGCACCTTTGGTGGACTAATAACATCAGTTGCACATTCTTTCTTGGAAACCCGCAAGCTACGACTAATTTCCTGCAAAATTAAGTCAATACTAAGATGCAAGAACTTGGAGGGATAAAACGAGGTTTTGCGAAGGTTATACACAGCATCAAACACAACCTTGTATAACCGAAGATGAACAAAAAATTATAAGGGAAAAAGAGAGAATCCATGATCATCCAGGGAAAAAATCCAACCTTTACACGAATTACATCCAGAAATCCATGATCATCCATTCTGTAAGAACCCCGAACCATTCCCTAAAAAACCCACATTCCAATCCCTAAACCTAGATAAACAAATCCTTAAATCAAGCAAACATGAATAACTTGAAAGAAACCCAGAAAATTCAACGTAGAGCTAGAGAGTGTGAATTCCATCTGCGAACCAATCTACCAAAATGTACAAAACACATTATATATTGAATGCCAAGAACTGAACTCACACTTCATGTTTCAATACACTGTATGAACAATCATCATCAAGAGATGCTTCAACATATTTACTCTTCATCCAATTCCATTTGATAAGTTTCAGCAATAAATCATGGCACAAAAAAGGAACTATTAGCAAGCAACCTCAAGAAATAATTCTAAACAATCAAAATGATCAAGATTAAAACATAGCAACGATATCTAAATCGAAAAACATAACATCTGAACAGTTTGTAACAGAAATTAAAAACATCATCCATAATTTATTATCAAATCAAGAGAAAAAAAATTAGAAATGCCATTTAGCAAAACTCAACTACTAAATCTAAGAATGGGGTTATGCATATTTACGCCATAAATCATGAAAATTTTGAAATCAAACACTAAAAATTCAGCAACCAAGCGACAATCAAATTGTATCCATGGAATTTTCATCAGAAAGGCAGAGAAGGTGTAAACCTTGGTTGCCAGTTATTTCCTCGGGGCCTTTCCTCCGGTGACTTGCGAGTGGTTTGCTTGGTACGAGCCATGGGGATCTGGGAGATGATGCAGAAATGATCCGAAGATTAATCAATTAAAACAATTATCGAAATCAAAGAACCAACTCGAATGAATTTGGGTTTTGTAAAACAAGCTCACAACCCGCCTCTAAGATGCAGAACAAGGCAAAGATGGCGGCAGAGTTGGTCGGAGGAGTTGGACGGCGAAAAGTGTCGGTGAGGGTTTTTATAGCGGAGATGGAGAGATGTGGCGGAGGATGAAGGGTTGTATGGTTATAATAATAATATTATAAATACATATGTAATAAACGCATTTGGTTCCGGTTCCGATGTCGTAACCGCATCTTATCCACAATCTGTTATCTTCAGACTTCGTAACCAGTTCCGATTGAGGTTTTGGTTACGACGGTTTTACGATAACCGCCTTTAATACCCTTTTCAAACGCCTTCCTAAGCACTTTCCGATATCGGAATTCTCCCGGCTACACCCTTCCGACGTCGGGTTTTTCAGAACCGCCGTGAATGCATCGTTTTGCACTAGTGAAAGTATGCCTTTTACATACATATATATATATATCCCTTTAAAAAATCTCTATTTATATCTGGATTTTTCCAGTTCAATTCTATTCAGATTCAGCACAATTAATTAAGTCAAGTTAGCTTTGATAAAACATAATTTGATGATATTTCTAGCTTAATTAACTTATATTATTTGATGATATATAATTAACTTATATTTAGCTTAATGATATTAGTTTACCTTGATGAGTTCAATTCCGTTCATATCTTTTGGAATGAGTTAGGGAGTGTCCAAAAAAACGTGCATGACGTGCATGTTAAACTGAGTATTTTTTTTTTCACAGACTTATTTAAAATAATATATTCACAGCTTGTAAAATTATATAAAGGGTATTTTAATATATTTAATATTAAGTGAATATGTATTTAATAGTTGTTTAATATGGATGTAACCACTAAACTAGGACAGCTGTTGATACATAAACAAACATTTTGAAAATAGGCATTTCTTTCTAAGATTGTTTGTACAAACAAGTTGTTAACTCAAGATGAGGAGCATGTTCCGCTAAAATTCAAGCAATGAAAGGATCGTTGGCGAAGCAGCTTCTTGGCGGTTGCCCTATATATTCTTCCTTCCTCTGAGACAATGGACCTGGTGTACCACCTGATCTCAAGCTCCGGCAAAATCTTGCATTTCTTCCATATTCCTGTCCAGTAATGTCCCGCCGGAGCAGTACTAGCAATGAAAACGGCCCCGAAGCTTCCTTCCCCCAGAAATGTACCTCTCTGCTCCATGATTATCCATCGCCGTACCTCGCAATTAATCCATATATTGACTAATCCACTATTTTTCTCCTCCATTCCTGATCTTAATTTTCTAGCTCTTGTAGGCCAACCCGAATCCAAGAATGAATCACAAATTGGCGTCTCCTAATATTATAGTAAGTACCGAGTAAATCCGTTTTCTTTTGGAAATATTTCAATTCTCATAATCCTTTTTTTATTTTTTATTCCTAATCCTTCTTGGTTTCGGAAATATGTTCATTATGCACTTCATGATATGATGACATCACCGTTTCTCTCCTATCCCACATAACCATATAATAGATAGTAGATGGTCTCGCTGGATAAAGGGGTGAGATTTTATTGGGGTCCATTTGGATTATTACCCAATTTTTTTTTAAAAAAAGAAAAGCAGATGGTCTCACATCACCCGTATTTTCTTACTTTATTTATATATCCGGTATATATTTTGATCAGCATCTAGATGGTCTATTCCAAGATTTATCCCTAAAGGAAACTAGTATAGTTATTCGCATCAAAAAGTGTGTGGAATAAACGACGTAGTTTTGTATTGTGTATTGAATTAGTCGTCATTTTAAATATAGTATTAATGTACTATTTCTGATTGCATGTTTAATTAATTATGTAATATTTTGATTATTTACCTCTATATATATGATAAATTGTTGTACGTACCAACTCAGCAATGATTCTGAATATATATATATATATATATATATATATATATTTATTAAGGCTAAACCACCAAAGGCGGAGGGATATTGTAAGTGGAATCCCCAAAACCAACAAGGAAAAGAAATAAAATACAAGTACTCAACAAGTGGAGACATTTTGAGAGGTTACAGAGAAATGTCTAAACATCAATTTTTAATCTTCTCTGTATCTTGTGTGATAAGTGAACTAAACTAATCCTAACAGGACTACTGCGAGTACAACATAACTCCTCGAATGAGGCAATATGAGAGATTACAGATAAATTTTCTGAGGGTGTAACAATACAAATCATCATCTGTATCCAAATCTGCAAGAACTAAAGCCACAGTGGCTTATCAAGACTTATCATTTCGTTCTTCTGTGTCAGAAACATCTCACACCAAATAGCAGCATTCTAGGACTCCAAAGAATTCACCCCCGCATTCTCCTAGCCAAAACAGGATGTCGTATCTATTAAGAACAAAGACTGTCTACCTGAACCTCGGCCTGAAACCCATTGAGTCCGGAGCCACTTGACAACTGGAAGATAGCAGGACCTTTGAGAGATTGGACAGTAAACTAGTCTATTAAACACTTCGACTAATCCTAAAAAAGCCACAGTTCGTGCAAGAGATCCATCTAGAGCTATTACTAGAGATTGGCACAAGGATTCTCCATAGAAGGTGTTATCAGTCCCATCCCAATGTTCAGAAAAGACAACCTCATTATTAATCTAAATTAACCTAATGAAACAGAAAATAGAACAGAGAAAAACCCCTAAAACAGAGACCCTAAAAAGACAAAACCTAAGAAAATGGAAAAAGAATAAAAAACCCATATCTCGGATCCTACCCAAACTGTGAGGAGCTCGGACAAAGCGGAAGGAGCTCAAGAACGGTGGCGCAGAGGCGCAGAGGCGCGTGAGTTGCAGGTGCGGTCTTACGCCGGCCCGTCTAGCCCAGCTCTAGATCCGGGCGGTATCCTCTTCCTAGTTGTTCCGGTGGCCCCTGATGGCGTCACTAGTACAAAGCAGGGGATTTACGGCAGTTTTTTAAGGCGGTTCACCATAGGAGCTCAGAACCGCCGTATATTTTAATGGTTTACGAACTCGTAAGACAGATTCGGCTGGTTTTTTTGAACAGCCAGGATGGGGAATTTCATAAGGCGGTTACCGTAAATCATTACGGCACTTTCCAATGAACCGCCGTAAACCATTTTAACTTACGATAGCGAAACCTGACTTTGTAAGGTTTTGCGAACTCGTATCGGTTACATAGACATATTCGACTTCGTCAGTGGTTTTACGGATATCCACTTTGAGAATGATTCGAACTCGAATATTTGGATTTTTAAAACTATATACATTATCATATTGACGAATGCGTAACATTAAGCGCCTAATTTAAACGATATCGTAAAACTTGAAGCTTAAACGTTTCGCTGTCGCATTACCGGTCGCTTTCATTGCAGCACTCTAACAGAAACGGGTTACGATATCGTATGCATATTCGGTCAGGAATGTTTTGGTACGAGTTCGTATGTATTAATTTTAATATTAAACAAAATTAGTGTACGAACTCGATTAAGGATCCGACTTATAATTCGAGTTCGAAACATTTACGGGTTATGCATATAGTTTGTGTAAAAGTCAGAACTTTTTATTTCTCACTCTTGTGGGTAGTTTATGAAAAGAACCGAGTGTGAATTTGAAGCTCCATTACAAGGCATATAAGTCATTTGTATGTGGTTTGACTCGTACCCTCATCCTCCCATAAGGTTTGAAGTTTGCATAGTCATTGACATGTTGTGTTCTAAATGCAATTGTTTGTTTTGTTTTTAACTTATTTGATGTATGTGGTGTTTTTTGATTTCATAGGAGTTTGTTAAGGTAATTGGGTTTGACATTGTTACTATAATCATTGATATGGACCGTGTTCAAATTATTCGGAGAAATGATAGATTGTCTAATGAGTATGGTGGGTTGATTGAAGAATTTATTAATGTTGCTTTTGAGGATGCATATAAGAAAGGGGTTGAGGGTGTTAGATGTCCATGCAAAGATTGCAAGAATAATGCTTATTTTGATGATGATATGGTTTTGCGTGAGCATTTGATTTGTAGGGGTTTTGACCCAAATTACACCCAATGGGTTTGGCATGGTGAACAGGTAGTTGAAAAGGTTATCCCCGAAGTTGAAATAGGTAGTGAAAATATGGAATACGATGCTTATTTAGGTGAAATGGTGGAGGATATTGCTAGGGAGTTTGTCGATAAGCCTAGCGTTCTAACGGCAATGATGAATGATAAGGAGACACCATTATACGAGGGTTCTCAGCATTGTATTATGGCTGCTACCTTGTTGATGATGAATTTGAAGGCAAAACATGGTATAACAGATAAAGGGATGACCGAAGTGTTTGAGACTGTGAAAAAATTGCTACCCGTTGGAAACAAGTTGCCCGATAGAGTTTATGCGGCCAAAAAGGTTTTGTGTCCGATGGGGATGGAATTGGAGAAGATCCATGCATGTCCTAACGATTGTATGTTGTATAGGTCAGTAGAGGAAAAACAGTTGGACAGTTGTCTAGTATGTGGGGAGTCACGATACAAATTGAAGGAGCAAGAATCAATTGAAGTTGGTGCTGAAGATGGTATTATAAGTGGAAAAAAAACTCCGGCAAAAGTGATGTGGTATCTCCCGATACTTCCGCGATTGAAAAGGTTGTTTGCAAATCCAGATGACGCTAAACTTTTTACATGGCATGCAGAAAGAGACTGTGGGGGAGATGACATCATCAGTCATGCCTCAGATGGTGAGCAGTGGAAAAAAATGGATGAGTTGTATCCAGAGTTTGGAAAAGAACCCCGAAACTTGCGATTTGGTTTATCCACTGATGGTATGAACCCATATGGGAATTTGTCTAGCACACATAGTTCATGGCCTGTGATGTTGGTTATGTACAATCTTCCATCTTGGTTGATGATGAAACGTAAATATGTATTGTTATCTATGATGATTTCAGGGCCGAAACAACCAGGAAATGACATTGACATCTACCTAGCCCCACTTATTGAAGATTTGAAGACTTTGTTTAACCCGGGAGTGTGGATTGAAGATGGTAGTCGTGGGGATGAGAAATTCGAGCTAAAAGGGATGTTGATGTGGACTATTAACGATTTTCCAGCATTAGGAAATTTAAAGGGTTATTCAGTGAAAGGTCACATTGCATGTCCTGTTTGCGAGAATAACACTAGCCATGTCCAATTGAAAAATGGTGGTAAAACTGTTTATCTTGGTCATAGACGCTTCCTTCCCGAAGATCATCCATGGAGATTTTCTAAGAAATGGTTCAACGGGAAGGTTGAGACCGATCCCAAACCAATCCCTCCTACCGGTGTTGAAATCCTAGGGAAGGTTGAGAATTTAGGTCACGTGTATGGGAAGAAGGAAAAGGTGACAAAAGGTAGTGTTGGTGGTTGGAAGAAGCGCTCAATATTTTTTGACTTGCCATATTGGAAATATTTAGAAGTGACGCATTGCCTAGACGTGATGCACATTGAGAAGAACGTTTGTGACGCATTAGTGGGAACGTTGTTGAATACGCCGGGCAAAACCAAGGATGGTTTGAAGTCGCGACTTGATTTGGTTAGTTTAGGCATAAGAGAGTCACTAGCCCCAGTAGTGGAGGGGGAAAACAGTTACTTACCACCGGCATGTTATACTATGTCTACGAGAGAGAAGGAGATTTTTCTCAACACTTTAAAGTCGGTAAAGGTTCCGACGGGGTATTCATCCAATATTAGGTCATGTGTACAAGTGAAGGAACTTAAATTGGCGGGGATGAAGTCCCATGATTGTCACAATTTGATGCAAGAGTTGAATGTCATCGCCATTAGGGGTTCCCTTCCTAAGCATGTGAGGTCAACTATTACCAAGCTCTGCTATTTTTTTAAGGCTATATGTCGGAAAAGTCTTAGTCATCGGAGGTTAGACAAGCTGCAGAGAATGGTGGTTGAGGTGTTGTGTCGATTAGAGATGTACTTCCCTCCATCTTTCTTCGATATCATGGTTCACTTGATCGTCCATTTAGTTCGGGAGATCAAATTATGTGGACCGGTGTTTTTAAGATGGATGTATCCATTTGAACGGTACATGAAGATCTTCAAGTTGTTTGTGAATAACCGCTACCGTCCCGACGCAAGTATTGTTCAACGGTATGTCGCCGAAGAGGTTATTGAGTTTTGCACAAACTACTTAAAAGATGTTGATACCATCGGTCTACCTATCTCTAGGCATGAAGGTCGGTTGGAAGGTCATGGGTTGAGGCATAAGTGCTTGTTTTGTCCATCCGGTGAAGATCTTAGACAAGCTCATATTTATGTGCTCCGTAACCATAAGGAAATTGCTCCGTATGTTGAAATTCACATGAGCAAATTAGTGAAAGAGAATGGTAGTTTTACGGAAAAAATGTTACTAGAGGAACACAACCGATCGTTTGCAATTTGGCTCCAAACTCATGTTCAATCGGGAGAACACTCAGAAACAGTTAGATGGTTATCCCGTCGACCTATGGGGACAGTTCAATCATTTGGAGGATATGATATCAATGGATATACATTTGGCACAAAGGAGATGGATGATAATGGAGTGTATCAAAATAGTGGGGTTTGTAATATTTCCGATTCTTTGCAAGACGGTGGTTTGAAGAAAACGGTATTTTTCGGCACTATAACAGATATTTGGGAACTTGATTACGTGAAGTTACGAATAGCCGTTTTTAAATGCAAGTGGGTTGATGAAAGTCGGGGGGTTCGACATGAAGGTTTAGGGGTGACACTAGTTGATAGGGCTAGATTGGGTTCAAAAGATGACCAATTCATCTTAGCCGTCCAAGCCGACCAAGTTTTTTATGTTAGAGATCCAGTCGATCCTCGATGGGAAGTTGTTGTCAACGGCAAGAAAACATTTGTCGATGATATGTTCAGAGAATATGCCGAATTCGATGAAGAAAATAACCCTTTGGAGTCTCTAATAGATGAAGAGAGCCTTTTGGAAGATGACGGGAGTTTGAAACGGTTCATTGCTCGGGTTGATCATGATGAAGGTATTTGGGTATCAAGTACCGGTAAAGTTTCTAAGAGGAAGAGAAAGAAAAATAGCAAGAAGAAATAGGTGTATGTCTTCTTTGTAAGTGATTGTTTGTTTAATGAAATTTGTGTGTAAATGTTTGTGAATGGTACGAAATTCTTTTCGAACTCGATTCCATTAACGACTTCATTTTTCGATATCGAATACAGTACAGAGTTGAATCTCGAATTCGTAAGTGTATTCTCCCGAAGCTCTGTCTAGGATACGACATTTGTTTCGAATTCGGATCATCGAAACGACACACATTTACGAAATCGACTCTTCCTACTACGTATTACTCGATTTCGTAACACAATGTCGTTTAATCAACCTAATTCGAATATCTTTGTTAAAAACAGGCAACTTCGATCCAACATTGATACAAGTTCTTTCGATGTTTGTTTTTTTTTATAAAACTTATAATTCTAACAAAATAAGCTCAAACAATATACCAACAATAAATAAGGCAATCAAATTGCTTCGACATCGTTGAACTAATGAGAAAAAACATACATCATAAACCGTAAGAGTTATAACATATAAATTCAGACTTCAAAGTTGATGTCATTCAAGACACTATATTCACCACCACCTACATTACTATAATTCTCTCCTTGTAGTGGTTCGTTGACATTGTCATTCATAGTGGGATCTCCGTTGGCATTTGAAGTAGAGGGCTCTCCGTTGGCATTTGTTCTAGAGGGCTCACCATTTCTGTTAGAAGAGTCAACAAAACTCTCAATTCCATTGATGCAAGACAAAGTACGCCACAATGATTGCCGACCATCCCTCACTTGTTTTCGAACCCTTATGGTGCGTGATAAGAGGCTCTTGAAAAATGAATCTTCACCCTCACCTACATCATATAAACAACATTGTTTAAGAGACATAATTATAATATGAAATCACCATTAACTCTTGAATAAAATATGCAACGTTATTTACCTTCACCATCCGCGTGTGCCGAGGGATCATTTTTCTCCCACTTTCCTTCCACAAGCTCCCAATTCTTCTTGGTGAAGTATTTCTCGTCATAGAATTTACAAGGAGTCGGCATACAAGCTGAGAACTGGAAGTCCTCATTCGACTTCAAGAATCGAGCTATAACATTTGCATACGGCAAGCATGTGACAAGCCTTTTGTTTTTAGCCACCATCTCTATGTGACTCATAATCGTATATCCCACATTAAACTTGCGCTTTTCTTTGATGTAAAAATATATCAAAAGACTACTATAAGTTGCTTCCGAGTCCTTACCCCCCTTAGGCACCACATTCTTAGCCACCATATCAAAAACTATACGATCGGTCGGGGTGAGTTCGGCAATCTTATAGTCACAGGGATGCTTGGCATTGTTAGGGGGCATCCCAAAATACTTATGAGCCATTTCCTTATAGTTGAGCCTAGGTGGTGCACAAGATTCGGGCCACTTACCACTAGTATAAACCCTAGGAGGAACCTCTCGCCCATACCTAATTCCCAACAAATTGTTTATCTTACTTGGGGTTATACTATAAGAAATGCCATTAACCACAGTCGTAAACCCATTATCCTCATCCTCTTGCCAATTAGCAAAAAATTGACAAGTTTCATCTAATCGGCAATCCTCATTCAAAGCAAATAATTCAGCCATATGTTGATGCTCGAATAGGCTCATGATATCAGTTAATCCTAACCTTTGCATATCATTAAAATCTAGCACATAACAGTTCATCAAAGTAGCACCCGAATACAAATCCTTATACTTTTTGAACGCAGCATTACTTACAAATTTGGACCGATCGAACCTTCCGAATGGAGCCTTACGTGCTACCTGCTTTCTCTTTGATCCTTGCCCAGCCATGGATAAGAAATGTCTTGGTCGAATTCAAAGATTTTGGGCAAGAACCCTGCCGGCGGGGGTGTTTAGAATTTGGGGATTTTTATGAATCCTTAAACCCGACCCTTTTTTATATATATAGTAACGGAATATTCGAACTCGTAACCTACCTCGTTGGGTTTTTACACTGACACGATTACGCATATACAGACGACCCGTGTTACGATTTCGTTTTAATACTTTATAAATTTCAAATACGATATCTATCATGATGACGCGTAACTATCATGTTTCTACCTCGTAAGTTACATACTACAGGGTCTCGAAATCGCCACAATCGCCGACACCTGACACGAAATCGAATACACGGTGAAACAATGTTACGATATCGCAAATAGTATCGGTTAAAGTCCAGTGACTTTTGACGATTTTAGTTTCGATATCGTATACTAGTTTTAACAATGATTCGAACTCGCATCACCTATCGCTTTAACCTGTGGGATTCGTAACATTGCTGTGAAGGCATATACGAAATCGCAACGTTGAACTCGCATTATTCCTTTGAAATGGAGTTTATATGTTTCCTGAAAGTAGGTCATTTCTACGGAGTTAAATCAGAAACTATCAATAAAATTGCTTTTAATTATTGAAATGGTCATACGTTGATACAAAAAAACTTAAAAAACTTAAATGGTCATACGTACATACAAAAAAACTTAAAAAACAAATGTATAACATTCTAAAAGTGGAGGAAATTAATGTTTTACATCTAACACATCAACCATCACCAAGCTGAGCGATGCGGCGAAGTTGTTCCTCAGATAAGTTTGGGTCGATGTCCTCATCAGCATCTTGTTCAGGATTTTCATCGTCATCATCTTGTTCGGAGTCCTCAACGGTATCCTCAGCATCATTGTTGGAAATCCGTCCCCGTTTACGTCTAAGTGGTTGATCATCATCTTCTTCCTCATCCTCATCATCTTCTTCGTCATCAACCTCTTCTCCATTATCATCACGCTCAAAGCTATCGCCTTCGACATCGGACCCTTCATCACTTGAGCTGGATACAACCATAGCAGCATTCACATCAAACTCAGACTCGTCGATTTCGTAAGATGGCCCTCCCTCGTCACTAGCCAGGCCCATTGAATAGCCAAGCTTGTCAGCAAGCCTTGACATTGCCGATTGGCATTCAATAGACTCTTTGTTGTAAGACTCAATCTCCGATTCAAGTAAATCAAGATGCAAGTCCAAATGAGATTGCCACCTTCGAACTTGGCCTACTCAAAATACAAACCATCAAAAAGCATTACAATTCAAAGCATCAAAGAATTAGTCATCCTTATACAAATTGTTAATACAAGGTGAAAACTTACTTGGAGTCATCCGCTTCTTCTTAGGATCCTTGGGACCATACTTCCCATCCTCCTTGAGCACGAGCCCTTTCTTTGTCAGCCAAGCATGGTCATAGTACTCGGACACCTCGGGCCTACCTTGGGGAGCTACCCCTTGGTTTGTAATCAACTTGGTGATCAAACGACCATAAGGGTAATTCCTCCCTTTTGCTCTCGCAGCCTTATTCATGTAGTTAACAATGGCATAACCAGGGTTGATCTTCTTCTCCTCCATGATGAAATAGAAAAGCATTATGTTGTGCACCGTAGCCTCACAAGGGTGACCACCTGAGGGATAAACGTTCATGGCTATAAACTCGTAAACTAGTCTTTGCTCATCAGTTAGTTCACCAATCTTGTAGTCGGTCTTTGCCTTTCCCAACCCACGTCCTCTACGATGAAAATACTTTTGGGACAATTTTTTCAAGGAGAATGGAAGGACCATATCTATGTTTTGGGTGAAACTTTGTTGAATGAACATATCATACGGACCATTCGGATCCTCCCCTCTCAAAAAACTAGAATTCACATAAGGGCAACCTATGGCTTCATTGATAGTAAACATGTTTACTACAATATCTTTACCCCTAACCCTAGTCATAAAACCATCGCTAGTCTTCCTAAAGTTAGAATAAAATTGACTAACTTCTTCATGATAGATAGGGACATCTAACAACAACAACCCTTGCAAATGATGTGGCCTAAAGTATTTCAAAATATAGTCAAACTTCAAATCACTATCAAGATGAGATTGTTTGAATACCTTTTCCGACAAGGTCTTCCTAGACACCCAATCCTCATACCTATTTTTTGCCGCCTCATCAATGAACGTGGGTTTCAAAACTACTTCCCTGCCACCATTGTTTTGGTCCCCCTCCTCCTCTTCTTGATGGGGTGGTGGTCCGCGGCCTCCACCTCTTCCTCCAACGTTTGCCTGTGGTGCCCTTGCGGCTGCTCTCCTTCTTGGCGGCATGGATGAGGTTGTGTGATTAGCTGGATTGGGGACTGGGGATTGTGGTTCCTCGTTAGGGATTTTCTATTTGGGGACGCGATTTGTATTTTGTATTTCGCTGCCTGTTTTTTTTTATATAGTAGGGACACTGTCGAACTCGCAACCTTGATCGACACTTGTTACGAGTTCGTGTTTACCATCAGTCACTATTTACGAAATCTTACAATTTATCGCTTAGGGTTGAAGGTCTAACGATATCGAAAGGTAAAACATTTTTGTATCTTTATTTTATGAATCTTGTTTTATTTTAAAATTTATTATATATATATTTTTTATTAATTAATTATTAAATATTTAGACTTATTTAATCAAAATTTTTTATATTGCACTATTTGTAATTATTATTTCATCATTATATAGACAAAAATTCGTGTATATGAGCATTGCACATTATCATTGCAAATATATTTAGTTATACTAGTTGACTTTATTATGACTGTAACAGTACAAAAATTTAAATATTCAAATGAATAATCAAGCTAATGTGACATGTTATACTACAATGTATGAGCTAGTCACACTACTATGTTACATACGTCAACTAATGTGACATGTAGAATGAATGACAGGTTGTAAATAAGTAAGTTCAGTCGATTCAAAACATTTAAATTGATATACTTAATTAAGCATTGTTAATATTAGTCAATACACACAATTAATGTAAAAGTCTAACTTTAGCATAGCATACACAGTACTATAGTGTAGTGTATTTGATTGTTGTATAGTGTCTATGAGAAGTGAAGGACATGTGGTCATGTTGAGACATTATTAACCTTTTTGTATGATCTAAATTTACTACATGCTCAATTATTTTATTGTCGACTTGTCTTTTCCTCGAATGATACGACACTTTTTCATAATAATGAATTGTAGCATTGCCGACTAATAAATTATAGATATACTCTTTCCAAATTATAAATGTATTTAGTTCGTCAAAATCTCTTCAATTATATAGTAATGGCAGACTACTACATGGATAAATGGAGTGTCACTTTAAATTAATATCGAAATCTATACTTACATGTTACGAAATCGTAACAATCTCCATCATACTGATACGAGTTCGACTGTGTTTGATACATTCTCTCGATGTCGTATCCATTGATTGATGTTTTGAATATATTATGTTTTTCGGGTATTACCCGATGGATACCCACAAAAACCCAACAAGAACCTAAACCCTAATCCACCAACTAAATATGTTACGAACGTATATTGGCTATGGTGTACCGACATGGCTTGCGAGTTCGTAAAAACCTTCTGATGGCCGCATTTAATGCGAGTCAGCAGCGGGTCAAACACCCACCACTCTCACAAAACACCAAAAACCTCGCATTTACTCCTCTTCAAACACCATTTCTCCATCTTCCCACTTCCATTCCCTCCAAAATATGTGTGTAAACCATATATTTCAATTCAACCAACAACATGGTGTTATTGATTTGCCATTGTAGTATATTATTACCCCATTGTTGAAACTTTTTTCCAATCTATCCATTATCATCAATTTCACCACCATTGATGATATGATTTTATTTATTAATTGTATGGGCTTTGCTTAAGAAGCTTGGATTGGTCCCAACAAACATCAATTTCATATCAAAGGTGAGTAGTTTTATTTTGTTCTTTCATATAGGGTTTTATTTGTTCCCTTAATTAATTGTACATGGATTTACTTATTATACTTCTTATTACCTTATTATGTATGATTATAGCATTGAGAATGTGTAGAGGACATTACTATATTGATTGTGCATGTGAAAATATTTGTGTGAAATCGATCATTTCAACAATGTTTTTATAAGTTGCTTTTGTTGTTAGGTTTCTCCTATGGCTAGCAACAAACGGCCTAATGATTCAAATGATGGGAATCAAAACAAAAGACCGAAAAATACTGACAAGAAAAAGAGTGGAGCAAAGAGTGGAGATAAGACTCAACCAACGGAGCTCTCTAAACGGAAAAAGGCAAACGAGCATTGTCGCATTGTAGAGACGCGTTGGGGAAACCTTATAAAGACACCAATGACCTTTAATGACAAGGGTGTTGCCATTTCAAAGGAGCGGGCATTGTGGTCGAGTTGGTGTGGAAAAGAAGGTAGAACAAGGGTGGACATTAAATTAGAGTCATGGAAGAAAGTCAAACCTAAACAAAGGAATGACTTGTGGGATGAGTGCAAGGTACACCTTGTTTCCATACAAACTTTACTTGAACAAAACATATTATTAATTCTTATGGTTATAAGTTTATCGTAGCATTTTTATTTGAATAGGCACCTTTTGATATCGAGGCTCCCGACGAGGAAGCCGTGAGGAAAAAAGCTTTGAATATTGTGTCCAAAGCTAGCCGAGAACACAAGTATAGATTGGCCAAGGACTATATATACATGGGAGGGAAAAGAATTGGTCAAAATCCTCACCAAAAACACAATCACATCCTACCCTCTAGTTGGGAAGAATTCAAAAAAAGATGTCTAGATCACGAAGCCGATGTAAGTTATATTTTACTTATATTGTTATAGGTTTGCATCTTTTTAATACAAATAACAACATTACTAATTATGATAGGGAACCCGAGATATGAAGAAAAGGTGTGCAAAAGCCAATAAACTCTATCACACTATGAGTAGGGCGGGATATGTTGGGGTTGGCGAAAAGATTTCAAAGGAAGATCGTGTGAAAAAGACAAAAGGATTGGTTGAGGGGGGGATGACCGAAGAAGAGGCAAGGGAGAAGGTGGTGTCGTTGGACATGTCTCAAATCCCACGCCATCATTTGTATGTTAGAGGTAGAATAAAAGACAATGGAAAATACTCAACTCCCGAAGTGGAACAAGTTGCCAAAAAAGTGGTAATGTTGGATTTTTAACCTTTTCTTTATTTTGATCAATTCATACAAGTATTGTCATTGTGATAACCAATAATGGAAATGTTATCTCTAGGATGAGATTGTCGTTCAAGAAAGGGAGGGTCTATTTACACCCGTGGGTAAGAATGATATATTGGCACAAGCCATTGGAAAGGATCATCCCGGGAGGGCAAGGGGGATAGGTGGCTACTCAACACAACGTGAAGCTTTTGGCATTAGGCGAAGTACCGGAAAATCCAAGCCTTCGGAACTCTATGTTGCCAAGAAGACAGTCATATTGCAAAACGAAACAATAGAGAGCCAAAAGGTAGATATTGCAGAGTTGAAAGAGCAAGTACATGCCATTTGCCAACAAATAGGTTACGTACATAACCACAAAGAGAATGTACGAGTTGGTGAGCGACGTCCATCTTCAAGAGGATCGCATCATTCTCCGGTCAACGAAGAACCTATTCTCGAGGTAATCATTGGTAATGTTGGAGTTGAGCCAAAACAACCATTGGAAGGTCAAGCCAAAGACATCACCTCCAAAAAAAAACCTCTTAAGGTAATACTTACAATACCAATGTCACCATTTATTAAAATTTTCATTTTACTAAGTTATAAATGATATTGTCATTAGATTTCAACATACAAGCTCTTCATTGATGTTGGTCCCAACGAACCCCCTAAGCACGTTGCTAATGGAACTTATGATGAAACCATGCGCAAACACCATTTTAAAGATATTCCTGTTGGATTTGGTAGAGTAACTATAGGAAGGGCTCTAGACCCATTGGCACTTTTACCAATGGCGGATGAAGAAGTCATTAGGGTGGAGGAAGCTGTAGGAAGATTTGTTATTTGGCCACGTTGGTTAATAGTTGATGGAAATTCTAATGCCATACCTCAAAGGAAAAATAATTCCAAATTGAACAAACCAACACTAGCAAAAAAATATCCTACCATCATGGGTGAAAAGGAAACATTTGAATTCTTGAAAGCACTCCCCCTTTACGTTAGGACGTTACATGGTTACTTAGATCACCAAGCCAAAGATTCGGTTTATCACTTTGGGGGTAACGAGCATGTGTTTGGAGCGAGAAGGGACTTGATGGTGCCCTTGAACGATTTCAAAGATATTTGGAATATGAGCCTATTGGACTCCAATATACTATCACTCCATCAATTGTAAGTTTCCTCCATTTTAAAATGTTGTCATCCTATGCTCATCTTTACATTTCGGTTTCATTGTTTAGTTTTACTCTACTAGGTACATGTGTCATTTGGCTATGCAAAAGAAAAAAGGTTGGATTGGTTTTCTATGTCCCGGAAGCATGACCATATATCAAGGTATCGCCCCCACGGCCCAACTATGTTATCTAACCAATACACTACGAATGGAAAACAAGAAAATATTCATAGGTCCATACATCGAAGGGTACGCTTGTTTATTATACCTCCTTTTGAAACTTATAATGATATCTTATTTAATATTGATGTTTTGTATTTTTTAATAGTGCCCATTGGCGTTTTGTTGCTATGGTACCCGAGATAAAAAAAAGTGTATTGGATTGATCCTCTAAACAATCCACCAACAAAAACCTTCGCCGATCTTGTCGAGGTGGCTATGCATGAGGTTAATGATAATACTCTTCTACCTTTTGAACTCATACAAATTACGGTAAGCAATCGAATTAAATATCACATTTGAGATATAAATAAAATTTCATATGCTAACTACCATTATTTTGTTTTCCACGCAACAAAGTACAAGAGACAACAATCAAATTGGGAATGCGGCTACTACACATTCATATTTGCCGAAAAGTGTGTTGAATTACTCACGTTAGAAAATCTTGATCTCCGTCATGTAAGTTCATTTTTTTCATCGTCATGTTTTATCATAACTCATTCACCTTCTAATATAAGTTCAACTCAATTTTACCTAATTATTATCTAGGTTTTTGAGGATGACCAAACTCCCTACACCATCGCCAACTTAAATGATGCAACAAATAAGTTAGCTCGCTACCTTGTTATGCTTCGTGCAAGAGTTATATCAAGCCCCCGGCTACCAAGTTAGATCCTATTTTGTGCATTTTAGAATGTTAGCTGACCTTTTGTTGGGATCATAGCTCTGTTCCTGGTGCAATAATAGATGTAGTCTAGTTAGAATCAAACCTTTTGATGTGGGTTTTGTATGGTCAGATTTGATTCACGAACTCGGAAGAGGTAATGTAAGACTTTCGGATTCGTAGGTTGTCTCTCCTGGTTACGAGAATCTTTAAACGAATCTATTTTCGAATTCGAATGTTATTTTACAAAATACTCGAGTTCGTATCAAAATTCGCTAGTCTACCAGGGCACCAACCGAAATAACTATCGACTTCGCACACAAAGTTTCAAACTGTTACGACTTCGTACATATTTGGTTCATCCTATCAATCTCAAACCAATCTACGAAATCGTAAGGCTCCGTTCTATAACTTCGATATCGAAACAGTTACAAACTTATACATTACTAGGGTTTAACGGCTTACGATACCGCAAGCGTTTTGATTTATGTTACGATATCGACTAAGAACAACAACCACCATGATTATCAAAAATAAGTATACGAGTTCGGGTTTGCCAACATGTTATTGTCGAGTGCGGAAATGTAAAATCAATATAAAGTTGAGTTGTGAACTATGTTACGAATTCGAGTATTATAATTTATTAGTCTCGAATTCGTGTTTGTTGTCGCTTGCATATTCTCTTCGAGTTCGACGCAGTTGATGACGTCGCTGCCGGGGTTCTTGCGATATCGTAATAATTTGCTGAACAGGGGATTAAAGGGACACTCACGAACTCGTAACATGGGTCAGCGACCATGAGTTACGAGTTCGAATCATGTATAAATATTACGGCGGTTCAGTGAACCGCCGTAAACGTCTGAACCATTTACGGCACAACCAGAGAAGGCGGTTCCAATGTGCCTTCTCTGGTACTATGGAACCGCCTTAAATCCCCTGCGTCTCCACTAGTGCGTGTTGGCCGTCGAAAGCTGTGACGTCGGCCAGCTCTTTAATCCACAGATCGAGTGAACGATTGGGAGAGCGACGGCCAGTCCGTTGTGTAGAGATCGGCGTCGGCGGTGAGGTGGTTGGGGCAGATGCAGGCATGTACATCTAGTCCTCCAGTGGCGGGGATCGGGGAGACCGTAACTGATCGGAAGGATTTGGGGGTTTTCAGGTGAAGGGAGGATAGGGCGCTCAGATTATAACTATGGGAAGGGGTGGGAGGGGAGCGTCTGAATTTAGTTTAACAGTTTACCTGATGAATCAATGATTCTGAATATATTGTTGTTCGTACCAAGTATGGTATCAATGTATTAATTAACTCAATCGATGGTGAGAGTGATCAACTCATGTAGGATATTATTATTTATAAAATATTATCCATAATGATTATCCGTTATGTGTGTCAATTCATTTTTTAATATTAGTTGTAACATTTTATATATTATTTACTTAAATAGGTACACTAATTAAGGGTAAGAAATATATTTTATGTAGGCAAATATATGATACAAGATTTAGTATTTGATCTCTGTAAAGACAGGTCTCAAATGAGAATTTGTAATATAGTATACACATATATGTAATTCAGTTGACGGCAGGGCTCACGGATTGAAGCGAGTGCCCCGAACTCGGGCGATCAGGTTCAGAGAGGACGGGAGCAAGTAGGGAGCTTTCTTTGTATTTGTAAGTTTTAATAGGTAAAATTTTAAGTTTCTACTTTCTTTTACTCTTTTGTAAAATTTTGGATGGTTTCTGTGTTATTTAGTATTACGATATCTGTAAAATTTCTTCGCTATTATAATTAACCATGTATATCATTTGCAAGGCTCAACACAACGTGTTTAAATGTTTGGTGGTTTGGTTTTGACAGGGTATTGATGATGTTTCTACTGCGGACCCTTGCAATTTGATGTGTCTAGTGATAAAAAATTTGCCTTCATTTTAAGACCAATTGTTAGTTTCTGGTGAGCTCTATTTGATAATTTTTTCCCTTTCCGAATTGTTTAAGAAACACTAATTATTCCCTATTCTACATAGGAGTTGATTTAGTATTACCTCTGTTTTTGTTTAAATGACACTCTATTATTCATCATAGTTTATGTTGCAAGTTTGACCATAGATTTGAAGCAGTATATGAGTAATAATATTCATATATGATATAGTTTTGGATTCTCCTTAACCCATATTTTCTAAAAATAAAAAAATTGGATCTACTTAATGTATGTATATAAAATTATCGATGGTCAAACTTGCCGTCAAATAGTATTTTTATCAATGGAGCCATTTAAACAAAACCAGAGGGAGTATGTGGATTTTTCTTTTTCTTTTTCTTTTAATTTCTTTTATCTTTTAGTTTTGGTTCGCGTTTTACATGTTTGGTACCGAGCTGTTTAGGGACAGGCTGACAAAAGGGCAAAAGAAAATCGAGAAGAAACTTTTTAAGGATCAACAACAACATCTTGAGGACATGACTAAAATGCAGCACCTTGAGGCCATGACTGAAAGGTTGTCGTTTGGAGACGGGGAAATGATTATTGATCTCTCCAATATTACAGATAGGTACTTTAAAGGAATGTTCAGAGTTGTATAGCTCGCTCCGGTCTGTGCTGAAATCTTCATAAATGTTCTAGAGAGCTTAAAGATATTTGAGGGTATTTTGATAAAAAAAAATGTACACAAGCCACCCTATCTTTATCTTTATGAAGGGAAAATGTAATTTTTTATTTCATTTATTGTACGTGGAGCCCGACCGACTGTTAGGCAGTTGATGTTATTTAATTTTATATGATGTTCCCTCACAATCTCTTGATGTTGATTATCTACTGTAATTGAAATTTTGAATTTATTTGTAGAATTTTACCTTATTTTCTGTGGTTATCAATTAGTGTTGTCTTTGTTCATATTGACCTTGTGTACAAATTCATATTTGATGATAATTACAGTTAAATAATTAATATATAGACAGACTCATATGAGAGTTTGGCCCTGTTTGCCAGAGGTTATCTGTAGTTCAGTTAAGCTCAGTTCAGTTCAGCTCAGTTCAGTTCAGCTCAGTGAAAATGTAATCTAATGAAATTCGGGTTAATTCAGTCATGCTAATTCCATTTTTCAATACATTAATTTTTACTTCAATTCAATGCAACATGAAATAAACTCAAGCAAACAGGGACTTTGTGTTTGAAATAAAAGGGAGAACAATATTCACGTTTGGTATTCCTTAACATATGATCATGATTTGATGAGATATTTTTAATCCTGATTTATGATGAAAAGTACAAAGATTGAGATATTACAAAGAATTCAATTACGGTCCAAGGGTACATGAGCACTTAATAAAGAATTCAGGGGTACAAATGCACTCTTCTCTTTAAATAAAATTTGATTAATTTTCAATTCAAAATAAATTAATTAGTTTACCACCTTTAAAATTTTATATGGTTAATGATGTGATTGGATCGCCCTCGAGCCCACTGATGACCTCTGTCTGGTCGCCGGACTTCACCTGTAAAGCCCCTGAATGGATCCGGGGAAAACTCTCCGATGCCTAAATCAGTTTCAATCGTTGAGAATAGTAATTCAGTCTCAAAAAGCGCGTACTTTTCTTCTGGTTCTTCGTAGCTATTTATAGAGTTTTCAGGTAGAGTGCACGATCCTATTTCAGGTGGTTCCCTTCAATCGTGGTTTCTCCGCTCTTCCATCATGTATTTGACCACACCCAGCCGTTAGACCACTGACGACCCAAATGAATTATAATTTTGGTGGGCTACAAGTTGCCCTTATAATAAGTCAGTCAGCCTAATGGACTATTAGGCACAGTAGATACCAGTTAAACTTAAGTACTCGTTGCGTGGTGGAGTCATGCTAGTTCTTTTAAAAATAAAATATATCCCAATACTGAATTCGCCAGATGAATTCATTTATTCTCTTTCCAAGTGGAGCATTCACATACTAAGACAAAACCTCATATGGCCCATTCACGACGGTTCTAGCTCCTACCCCGAACTGAATTTGGCTCTCTGATTCAGATAAATCAGGGAAGCCCCGACTCAATTAAAAAATTTTAATCAAAAACCATCAGCAACAACTAATACATAGTTTACAAAAAAAAAATTAGTTCGTGGTATCTTTTAGGCTCTCCTAAACCCTCCCCTCCGCAAAGGAAAAAACCCTCTTCATTCTTTAATCTTTTCCCATCTTCCCATCATGGGGAGATGGGGAAACCATTGTTTTTTCATTTATTGATTCCTTGTTGCATTGAATAAGTGTGATTCACACATTAAAATTGTTCCCGATTTGATCGACTGAATCCATGATTTAGTTGTTTGTTGATGTTTTGTTCCCGATCTGATTGGACAGGTCGTGGTTTTTATTTTTTGTTTATAGTTCTCGATCTGGTTATACGATCATGTTTCCGTTAGTGATCTATGATTTTCAAGGTGTTTACAGTTAACATAGATCGATGCTTGGTTTTGTGTTTCAATGCGTCTGTAGTTTGGATCAAGATGTTTACATTTTGAATCAAAGTGTTTACGCTTGAACTACACAGGTCAACGTGTTCGTTGTGTTGCAGATGTTGAAGATCCCTGATTAACATGGTTGGTTATGCTTGGATGCGGATCCCTTGTTAAGCGGATTATGGCTTTTGCTGGTACGGCTTTGCAGGTGGCAGTATATTCTTGAGGGGACATTACTCGTTTATTGGATCTCATCTTTGTAATAGGACAATTAGTCTGATTAGCATTTAGTTTGATTATCCTTGATAGGATACCTCGACTAGATGTTTGATTCCACTTATTGTAAGCGGTTGGACGTTTCCCAACATTATGAATGAATTTTTCTAAAAAAATAATTAAAAAATACATAATTTACAATACTAGTATTTTATTCAGAATATAGAATATTTCTACGTTAATTACTTCAACAATCAAAAACTTACTAGAAAATCTCTCCATACATATTGGTCCCGTTTGGTGACGAGAGTTTTGAGTAGCGTTTAGTTTTTTGGGTTAAATATGGACAGTTGACTGGTCAATCAGCTCTTCTTAGTGTTTGGTGAATAGCTTTTCTGATTAGCTGTTTTGGTGAAACCTCTCATTTCTGAAACGCTAGAAAGAGCAGCGTTTACAAAGAATTAATTAAAACAATATTACAAAATATCTTTTTTATCCTTATTTTTACGAAATTTCCTTTTAAAAAAATCAAATTACTAAACCAAATTTTAATCAGGTTAGCGTGCGTACAAATTCATATGTGTCAAATTCATATAATATTAATCAAATTTTAATAGTACAATTCATATATTCATATGCGTGCGTACACAAAATGTGTACGTATATATTTATTCTAAAATATTATTTTTAATTTACATTTTAAGTATTTCATATCTTAATATTAAAATGTCCAGCTAAACATATATTACTATGAAATGTTAATCATTTTAATTTTTTTAAAGAAAATGGGTATATTAATAAAGAATAAAATAACAAATAGCATAAAAATAAATAAATATAGGTAATAAAAATACCTTTCGATACTTCAAAACAAATAATACACTCCATAAAAGAAATTAATAATAAATTATATTAATGTCTATTTCGGTCGTAACAAAACAGCTATCAGCTAATTGTCATTTACCAAACACTCAAATAGAACAGCTAATCAAACCGCAATAGAATCAGCTAACAGCTAATAAAATCCGCTAACACATAGCCAAACGAGGCCATTAACTAATCCAACAAACTTCATCAACAAACAAACTAATTAACCACTCATCCGCATTCACCTCCGCAATCTCACTACCGTCATCAGAAATCGGAAATTTGGCAATGTAGTCTTTTGGAAATCAACTTTTAACTATATATTTGATAAATATACAAAATATTAGTATTATCATTCCTAACACATGATATTTATATATAATAGATATTAATAAAAACTCCTATATTAAACCGTGTAAAAAAGAAATTCTCCAATAAAAAAATGAGTGAGTTATTTTCAAGACTCCATGTGTTATTTTCAAAAAGTGTCCATTATTTTCAAAAAGTGTTTATGTAATTATTAGTTCTTTGTTTAGGGATCATACGAGTATATATTGTTAATTTTTAAAAAGTGCTTTGGTAGTTAACTTAGTAAATTGTACTTTTAAAATTTCTAATTGGTATTTGAATGTTTATTTTTAAGTCATAAAATAGTTGAGATTGCTCATTTAAATGACTGGTCAGAACTTTTATATGTATGATTTAGAAAGTTAACTTCATCTGAGAAGTATTACAACACTTTTCAAAAACTGAAAAATACACCAAAGAACGCCCACCTTGTTACATAATATTTTCCAAGCATTCATGTTCATTGTTGTTTAAAGGGAAATGAGAAAGACTTCAACTTTGGCAACTCAACTAAAATATTGTAACGCCAACTCTGATATATCATGTTTGAATATTTGAAAAGTCTAACTCAGTTGGCTTGACTCCTACTCTAAACCAAGTACAATGGACTGACACTAAAATTACCGATATGACATTTCCACTAATCAGGACTCAACCCAAAAAACTAATACAATACTATGAAAAGTCAAGTTAATAACATTATATTAATGATCATTAATAATATATTGATCTTAAGTATGTATGTACTGTAATTTGTAATTTCGTATTCAACGGCAATATAGTAGTACTAGTATAATTCGTTTGTCTACAACGCCGGCTGAACTGCTTATAAAATAAAATAAGAGACACTGCAAAGTTCTGCATATGCTTCAATCGTTTCATCAAACAGAGCGATTGATTGCAGAACCTGTTGGCTGCGAAAATGGGATCGTTAGGAGGCAACTGGGGACCTTTCGGAATGGGCTCAAACTTCAACGATTTCAACAGCCGCCGGCGAAAGAGAAACAACGGCGAGCCACGGGCTTCTAGCTCCGGCGAGATAGCCGCCGGAGCTGGCTACCAGTTCCCGCTGAAGCAAGCCATCACCGCCGGGTCTCTAGCGTTTACCGGCGACACCATCGCGCAGGTCCGGCAGCGGATGGCCAAGCAGAAAGACACTCTCCCTGAGAACCCACTGGTCAGTGATCATTTGAATTTCTGAATCCATTTTTGACTTCAATTGATTGATAAAATGTTCACAGTTTTTCTTTTCATTGGATTTTTCTTCATCAGGATCTCGCAGCGACTATGATATCGGAGCATGATTGGGTCCGGGCTCTTAGGCTCACGTCGTACGCGTTCTTGATCTATGCTCCTGGCTCATACGCATGGTACCAGTTCCTGGATCGCATAATGCCTGCCAAAAATGCTCAGAACTTAGTTAAAAAGGTTAAAAAATCTTTAACTTTCTGATGAGTTCAATTCAGTTCAGTCGAAAAGAACGAATACATATCGATATGCTGAAACATATTCTCCTTGCAGGTTATGATGAACCAGATTTTTCTCGGTCCAACAGTTACTTCAATTGTTTTCGCATGGAACAGTTTCTGGCTTGGCAGAATCAAACAGCTTCCAGAAATTTACAAAAATGATGCCATCCCTGCTCTTCTCATGGGTAAAAATCTATCAAATACCTCTGTTTTACTCAACAAATCTCTGCTATAATTTATGAATATGTATCTGATTTTTGTGAAATATGCATGTTTCAGGCTATAAATTCTGGATTCCGGTGACCATAGTCAGTTTTTGGTATGTCAATTTGGCCTTATTTTGCTGATTACTGTTCTTATTTGAATTTGGGCAGAAACTGATTGATTGGTTGATTTTTCAGGTTGATTCCTCTTCAATACCGCATCGCTTACATGTGCACTGGAAACATTTTCTGGAATTTCTACCTGTCTACCTCCATGAACAAGTGAAATCTGCCGACAACAAATATCTTGATTCCGTCATTTGAATGTAATAATCGCTGATTACTGAAATCTTTTTGTAGTGGAAAAATTGATGCTCAATATATTAATATGTTAGGGGCTAGATATTCTCTCTGAACTACAGATATCACACACATTCATTTTTTGTTGCAAGTTTGTAAGTTGGTGTTTTTCATTTGACCACGCACGAAGGAATATATAAAATTCTATCATTCCATAAGTTCCTTTCATCAAAATGCATTACAGCATCCACAATTGTGGTATGCTTAACGAGCAATTCTAAAGTTCTAAAGTGACAAATTATTAATTTTGATAAAAGCTGCATAAGAAGTAACCATCAAAAATGAAAGGAAAGTTTAAGAACACTTTTATTTCAAATTAGATAGATTCATTTTATTATTAGGGTATGTTCAGCTCAGATCAGATCAAATGAAATATAAGTTTATGATATTTGGCACTATCTAGTCGTACTATTTTTATTTCTGGATACATTAGTTTTGATCAAAATAGTTCAGTTTGGTTTAATTCAGTTCAGAATATCACATGAAATATAAGTTCATGATATTCGGCTCAATTTAGTCAACCTTTTCAGTTCCCAATTCATTTTGTTTATTCTGTTTAAATCAGTTCAGTTTAGATCAAAATAGAAGATAAAAATTCGTTAGAGCACTATTCTAAAACGCATATATACAAAGCACTTGATAAAGAATTCAAGGTAGTATATACTTAAAATGAAATAAAAATTCAAGATATATAAACACTTTTCTCAAAAATATATAAAAGAGTTCATGTCGAGTGGAGGGATTTGTTTACGAGGGTCGGAGGGTGTGTGGTTTACCTTAAGAAAAACAAGCACTAGATTTGAAATCAGAGCTTAGGCTGTGAAAATGGGGTCACTGGCTGGGGGTGGCAACTGGGGACCCTTGGGAATAGGCCCGCATAATTTTCATGAATTCAACAACCGTAGGCGGCGGAGAAGAAACAGCAGGAGCGGCTCAAAACCGGGGAGTTCCGGTGACTCCATCGCCGGAAATGGTTTCCATTTCCCGTTGAAGCAAGCAGCGACCTCTGCCGCACTTGCCCTTACAGGGGACACCATTGCCCAGTTCAAGCAACAGTGGGTGCAGACAAAACACCGAGTCTCCGATGACCACCCCAAGGTATTCTAGTACTCTAATTTATTTGCATTGCCTGGAAAAAGAATAGATTTTTCCGCCATTTTTACTGGAAATAAGTAGAATACTGATGGTTTATCACTAGTGTTTGTAATGGGATTGTGTGGATACATGGCTTATGAGGATGGTTTGGCCTTGGATATTTATGGAGAAAAAATGGATATTAGGCTTCAAAACATTGAAAAATATTCGCTGTTAGTTTTTCAATTTGTAATCATGGTAAGCTCATTCGGTTGAGGTACAGGTATTGAAAATGTGGGACAGTTGTAGCCTGTATAGTTCATAAAATGTCTTACAGTTATTCAGCTTCGTTAAAGTTGTGGACTTTCTTATTGACTCATTGTATACTGAAGGGCAAAATGCTTTACTTTGTTAATCCCTTTGGATGTCCTTACAATTTTGTAAACTGTATAAAAGCCTTTGGAATAATTTGTGTAAATGCTGCTTATTGTTCTCTGTCTTTCTGGTCTAAGTAGGAAGCTTCTTTTTTTAGTCTTACTCTCTTATGCGAATGACTGGACACTGTATGCATCTGGAGATATACTTACGACGGGATTTCCTATCACATCATTTAGCCAAAAGAGCTATTTTCGTTATAAGAATTTTTAAGACTAAGTTGCTCACTATTTCTTCACTTCATCTATCTGCATCGGCTTGCCATTAGGTCTCATTTTGTATCAACATTGTTCTATACTGTAGAATAATTTATCTTACTACCCCATGGTGCTACTGCCCCTGATTTAGAAGCACAATTTGTGGATTTTTCTACTCTACTTCGAATCATGAATTTAAGAAATCTTTTTATCAGGATGTTTTGGAGGCTCTCCTTTGCAAGCATGATTGGATCCGTACCGTTAGGATGACTACATATGCCTTTCTACTTTATGGCCCCGGTTCTTATGCTTGGTACAAATTCTTGGAGTGCAGGATGCCAGAGCAAACAGTTGGTAACTTGCTAACTAAGGTTGGTTTTGAAAATGTGAAGTTTCAGAATTGTTGGGAGATGATTACCTTCGGAAAACCTGACACATTTGCTCTTTTGCAGGTTACATTGAACCAAATTGTACTTGGCCCAGCTGTAATTGCTGTTATTTTTGCTTGGAATAATATATGGCAAGGGAAACTCTCAGAACTTCCTAATAAGTACCAAAGAGATGCCCTTCCAACACTGCTGTTCGGTATAAATATTTCTAACTTCTCAATATATATGCATACAAGTTGTATACATGTATGTACGAATAATTTTTTGAATTGTCTTGCAGGGTTTAGGTTCTGGATTCCAGTGTCTGTGTTGAACTTTTGGTACGTCTTTGGCATTGTTTGAGTTTATATTGCTTGCATAACTTTTAGGTAAAATTTGAGTTATCTTTAATAAAAATATTAGATTATCTATTGGTCAGGTTAATATGAAATATCGGTCCATAATCTAGCTTAGTACATGATGCTTTCAAGGATACCATATGGCATATTGTGTAACATACCAAATTTTACAGCTACATCAAGAGTTTTGGTATTGGAATCATTAGGTTTTTGCATAGTGCAAAGCTTCTTTTCTACATTCTGGAGAAAGGGTGGTAATATATGTGACTATAGCTATTCGACTAGTAATTTTTAATAGCATATGTTCCTTCACTACCAGTGGCATTGATGTTTTAATTTTAATTTTTATCTAATGATTTGATTGTCTTCGTTGTTAATAGTTTATCAGGAGAATACATTGAGTTTTTCTTTTTGAGAAATTTAAATTGTGGTAATTCAAAATTTGGCCACTCTGTGTCCTCTCATGTAACTAAGGTTTGTCACTTATTTAAAGGATGGAATTTTAAATGTTTTGTTTGTAACCTGGTACTGGTTATTGTGAATGATGGGATTTATTAGTGTGAAATGATGTGGCAAATTTCCATGGCAAAAATGTGCAGGTTGGTTCCTCTTCCAGCTCGTGTGGCTTTCATGTCTACAGGATCTATATTCTGGAATTTCTACCTGTCTTCAACAATGAATAAGTGACCTCTGCAGACACGGCTTTTCGTTTGAAGTTGGAACAATTGAAGAGCTAGAATGGTAGTCCAAGTTGGAAACTATTGACAAGAGTCGGTCATGTAGTGTAGCTGTCTTTGGTTAACAGGATGGCTGTCTTTGTTTTCTTTTCTATGGTGCTGGTAAGGGATTATGATGTTCATATCCTTCAGTTTATCTTCCTAGCTCAAGTCTGGGTCCTTTATAGTCCTAGTGTAGATGAACACGATCTTCAAATTTACTGTTTTGTACAACAACATTCTCCCCTGAAACTTTCGAGTACAAGATATTTTTCTCCTATAGCAAATGTGGTTTGTCGGATTTATAGGCCGTATTTTTGCTAAGAAGGAAGGAGATGCATGTTGTAAGTTCATCATAGTTGCTTTACAAACCAAGATACCATTAAGACTAAAACAGACAAGTGAAGGAATTAGATTCTTTGCTTTTTTATCAATTTTCAGTGTCCAACAGGCCACGAATTCCCAAAGCATCAATACACAAAAAAGAATCACTCTTTACCATCATCTTCCTGAGAAAAATGTTAGGACTTAGAACTTAACCATCTGCATCTGGTTCCAAGCAAGAAGGGGGATAACCTTCCGAATCCATCCCCCCTTTTAAACAGCCATTACTTTTATTGAATCTGTGCGCAGGCTAACTCCATGAGCAGAAACAACAATGGTTTCCCACCACAAGATAACTGGAGAAGAGGGCCAGATTATGGTCCGTATCATGCCCTGAGGCAAGACAGTGGTGCCAATAGGATGGCCTCGGTGTACCTTCCGTATACAGCTCTAGGGGTTCCTCTGGTTAGTCTATTCAAACTTCTCCTGAAAATTATCATGTTTGAAACGCAACTCTGATTAAGAGACAAAATTTTTGTAGTATTGTATAAGTAACTAACATTTTCTTCCCTTACAGGATCCTAGAGAGAGTAATCATAATCCATGGCGTATATTGAGGGAAATAATTCCCGGTGCACCTGTAATCAGGTACATGTTTTTCCTCTTTTCCTAACTGTGAATTTGTTGTCCGGTGAAATGATTTGGAACAAATTGTGAAGTATAATGTATTGCATCATGAAACTAAATGAAGAATGATTTGCAGTTTTCCAGTTTCTCCGTATCTCAGCAATCAGAATCAGTTCCCAGACTATGGTCAAACAAGAACCCCATCTGCATATCGCCCTGCTGAAGAAGAATCCAAACTGACTCGTGGTGAGCAAAAAAGAGTGTTGGACAAGCTGAAGAAAGAAATCTACAATCCAACACCAAAATGGCTGAAAAGAAGACCTAGCTTGTACTACAGAGATAATCCAATCCACAGTCCCAGAGAACCTGACAATGACAAGGATGACGATGGCAAGAGGTGCGCGGTTTGCTTAGAGGATTTTGAGCCAAAGGAAATGGTCACAGTCACGCCCTGCAACCATATGTTTCATGAAGAGTGCATAGTCCCATGGGTGAAGAGCCAAGGCCAATGCCCTGTCTGCCGGTTCACGATACATGAGAAGATAATAGAGGATAAAGAGAATACACCACCCTCGAGAAATGTTTCAGCCAATGGTCCGTTTGATAGTGATGTTATGAGCTTGATGAGAGCCATGGAACACGCTTTCCTCTCGGAAAACATGAGACGAATGAACTAGCCTGTTGATCTTGAAGGTGTGTTCATTGGTCAGAAATGAAATATAACAAAACATCCCATTAGTATATTTACATAGTATGAAAGCCTAGCTCTTGAAATGGTTTGTTTAGCATGTATCCTCAAATAATGTCATTGTGTATGGTAATTGAATCATATTCAAACATTGTGTTTGATCAATAATAATATAACAAGCTCACACGTGATTATTTTCAAACTTATTTACCAACACAATTTCAAGATCAAATTTGAGTAATTTTGAATCAATGAATCGTTAAATTGCAGCTTGATGATAGAGTATAGCATCGGAAATGGCAGGTAAAAATTAGAAAATACTATATTTGTATGTTTTGCATCCCATAATTCAGAAATTAAGTGTATATATTTTGAACCCCATTAATACATTTTTTGGTTTTTCTCACATTGCCTTAACGTGGCATTTCCTGACCCCTAGTTTAAGCTCAGATTCTATCCACAAAAGGGTGTGGAAATTTCACCTTTCGATCTTCAATCTTTGTTTACCAGCTCAAACGTTTGGGAATCGATTAGTGTTCATAATAAAGTACTTTTGGTTCTGTGAATTGTCAGCATGGGATTTGTATACTGAAGAGGGAAGTTCATAATGGGTGTCTTCTCTGCCCACATGCAACGTCTCCACCCATCAATCAACAACTCCTTCCAGAAATCCTATCCTCCACAGTTAAAGGTATTGATTCCACTTTCATATTCGCCGTTCGATTAAATTCTTGGAAAATGGCATCAATGTGCAAATTTGATCCTTTCTGTCTTTTCTGCAGAATCCCAGTTTGGAAAACTGTTCATTTTCATCAAAACAGGGTTCATTTTTCAGAGGGCAGTTCAAAACAGGGCACTTTCTTGGATCGAATTCGCCCCGAACGCGTAAAATCCATGCAGGTGAATCGAAATTCTTGAAATGCTGCAATTTGGTTTTGGTTAGTTCAGATTATAGATCATAAAGTTGTTGATGTTTGTAGGGAGGGTGGCTTCCCCTAGCTGTGTTATGCCGCTTACCGAAGAAAATGTTGAGAAAGTGCTGGATGAAGTGAGGCCAGGACTAATGGCTGATGGGGGAAATGTGGCCTTACATGAGATTGATGGCCTTGTTGTTATACTTAAACTTCAAGGGGCTTGTGGCTCTTGTCCCAGTTCAGCTATGACTTTGAGGATGGGAATTGAAACTCGGCTTCGCGATAAAATCCCCGAGATCATGGATGTTGAACAGATTCAGGATACAGAAACTGGCCTGGATTTGAACGAGGAAAATGTCGAGAAGGTAAGTCCCTAAACAGCTTGCATATGCTAAGCAGCAGGCTAATTGTATCGTGCTATCGTGTTTTTAGATGATGTTGGTCAGTTTGTGTGTGTTGAACTTTACAATTTGGTGCAGCTTTTATCGGAGATCAGGCCGTATCTTACTGGTGCAGGAGGTGGTGTGCTAGAGCTTGCTGAGATTAATGATTATGTTGTCAAAGTTCGGCTGAGCGGCCCTGCAGCTGGGGTGATGACTGTCCGAGTGGCTCTAACTCAAAAACTGAGAGAGAAAATACCAATTATAGCTGCTGTTCAGCTGATAGAGTGATCATTTTCTTGTAAAAACAACATTTCAGGTGAAGAAAATGTGTAGCATTCCAGTTGTATAACACAGTAAGAATGAAATACTTACCAGGATTAATCTGCTCATATACATCTAAATCAAAACTTATTCTAATGAACAGTTGATACGCAAAGCCGGTATAAGCCACAACAGCACGGATCCTTCAAGTACATTTTCACTTATTTCCAAACCTCACCCGTGCTTTTGAAAGTGCTACACAGAAGTTTGGAAAAGGTGAAAATGTACTAAAGATCTTTCTACGGCAAAAGATGTCGATAAAACTCCTCAAAATAAAGATAAACAAAGCATGCATATCTTACTGGCCCTTCTCAGTTAAGGCTCCTCAAGCCAAGAAAGAAGATGCTGATGCAAATTCTGAACTATATCTCAAGGGAGAGTACTAAATGGCAACTATTTACCTATCCCAAATTAAGCACTATAAATCATCCAACACCAGGACATATATCATGTAAACAAGTCATCATTGATTGGAACAGAGTAATATACAAAGCCCGCTGTAACAGAAGCAACTGTCCTGGAGCTTTTCCTCAGTGAAACTAGCTTGAACAGCACCCAAATCTCTTCCAGGTAGAGCCTTCATCCTTGATATCGATTGTCTCTCCTTTGGGAATGGATGAAGTAGCACTTTCATCGTTGGCTTCAACTGCCTTCTTGCTCACAATACCATATATCTGCGTGAGTAGCTCAGAGAAGGCATTCTCAACATTGACTGCTTCCAATGCTGAAGTCTCCATGAAATAGAGGCCCTCCCTCTCAGCAAAATCCTTAGCATCCTCGGTTGTGACAGCTACAAGATGTCGAAGATCTGATTTATTGCCAATGAGCATGACAACAATGTTAGGGTCTGTATGATTTCTCAACTCCCTCAACCACCTCTCTACATTCTCAAAGGTAGAGCGACGAGTGACATCATACACAAGCAAAGCACCAACAGCACCTCTATAGTAAGCACTGGTTATAGCACGGTACCTGAATGAGGGTAAAGTAAAAGTATTAACACGGAACTCGAAGTAAACATAGTTTGGTTTCCAGTCTTGACAGTAGTTATATTCATCAATGGAGCGCATGACAAACATAATTCCAATCTAGTATTCCTCAATGGAAAGCATGATAAATGTAATTCCAGTCAAAGTTCAGCGCAAAGTCAAAAAAAAAATAGCTATTTCACTCAATTCTAAGGAAAAATCATAAAGAAGGTTAGCATAAAGCAAAAGCAGACAGAAACCAACAAGGGGGGGAACCATATTAGATAGGGAATGGAGTAAATAAGTCCGTCAGCAGGTAAGTTACCCCTAACTATAATTGAATGACAGGTATATAGCATCCACAAGGGATTACTCAACAAAATATATATCATTCCTCATAACTCATAACAACTTAAAATATACAAATCTTGTATTCAACTCAAATATCAATGCATCGCGTTATAAGAGTTTATTAGTAAAAACTCCAACTTCCCATTCTAGGAAAATTTAATTCAAGAAAGCAGACATTATGGTCCAGTTCCAGTCATCGAAAGCCAGTCTGTAATTGTTTAATAAGACAAACAATTCCTAAATAACAACTCTTCTCCATTAGCACAGTTCTCTGTTTTTTTCCTCTAGAACAGATGTTTCAACACCAACCTCAATGATTTGAAATGTTTCAGTAACAATATAACTCCTATAGACATCATAGGCAAATAACACTACAGAGTCCATTGTGTAATAGTAGGAAACTGGGGTCCATCATAATTCGAAACACCTAAATGGTAACTTTGGTAACTCTTTTTTTTTTTTGAAGGTAAATATTTATTGCTTTCATAATTTACTGGAAATTGTCCAGCTGCGATTGAACATGGGCAGGTAACTTTGGTAACTCTGAAAATGTAAAAGTACAAATAAATTTCATCATATCATCAGCCATGTATATCAAGGCCAATTCACCAGAACATAGCAATTAAAAAAGAACCCACTTGCTAAAACAGGCTATAAATGAAATTAAATTATAAATGAAATGAAATTATGGTCCAAAATCCATATCAAACTCTGGAAAAAAAAGCAAGTCTTTTTTGTGCTTGGTGAAGTGAGTAAATCAAGCACACAAACATAAATAATGAAGAACCCACATCGAAAAAGACTAATCAAACGTTTCTTGGCCAGCAGCATCCCAAACCTAAGATTTGATACTTTCAGAAGTTATGGTAAGACTTCAGGTGTGAAACTCAACACCAGTAGTAGGTTTGGATATAAGATTGGACAAGAAAAAGAATTCCCCACTCATTTCATGGAACAAATAAAAGAAACAAAACTAGAGACCCAACAAGGAAGAGAAGAAACAATGCACATTTAAAAGAGAAAGTATTTACATGTAGACGGGGATAGAATTTATGTGCTTCTGTTAGCGGATAAGACAGCCAGGCTATGATTAGATTATAAGTACAAAATATCCACAATAAAAAGAAGAAGTTATCAAGCCTGACAACAAATCAAAACATATTCAAATGTCAATGTAACATGTAAGTTTAAACAAGGAAGCATCCGACGTGTAATAAGTTGGAAACTCAGTTTCATCATAATTAGAAACATGGTAAGATTAGCAGACAAGATATATACCGCTGTGATTTAATACACAACCACCATAAGTTAGCACCTACAGCCCAGGGAGACAAGCTACGAAAGATTAACCAATTGCTAGTTTGCTACTGTTCTGCTATAATATATGAAATGCCAATAAACCATCTAAGAAAAGATTACTAGGAGAAAGCAGGGGCATCTTAGCATAACGTCGCGTCCTCAATCAGATTCTCCTATTGAAAAGGATGTTAAGCACAAAATGTAAAGAATAAATTATGATTATACTCTTTCTCAAAATCACACTAAAACTTCACCAAATCATATCAACGCCCAAGTTCAAGCGTATACGAATCCAGCCGAAAAGAGCTAACTTGCTACAACAAGCTAAATGAATCAAAATCAACATCCATATCAAGCTATATCCAAAAACAATAATAAAGATTCATTTTTTATAAGAATTCACATGAAAAACACATGAATTTTTACAAGAACCCGCATGATAAGAAGATTAAAAGAACCTTTCTTGGCCAGCGGTATCCCAAATCTGAGCCTTGATAACTTTGGAATCTATTGTAAGACTTCTGGTGGCGAACTCCACGCCAATAGTAGACTTGGATTCAAGATTGAACTCGTTTCTTGTGAACCTGGAAAGCAGGTTGGACTTGCCCACCCCAGAATCACCAATCAAGACAAGCTTGACCAGATAATCATACTCATCTTCAGCTCTGTAAGCAGACATATCTTCTTCAACTATATTAGGTTAGCCTTTTGGAAATGGGGGGAGTTCAAGTGCGACTGAAAATAGACATGGTGACATGGTAAAGTAAATATTTTTTAAAAAAGCAAAAGATTAAGAATTTATTTTTGATAACAAAAGATAGAGATGAAAATGGAAAACAACTTCTTGATTAGGGATGACAATGGATTTCCGATCCAGTCCAAATCCATGGATTTGAATCCATTTTTGACGGATATGAATGTTAAAAAATGAAATCCAACGGATATGGATCGGATACGGATTTATAGCTTACGGAGTGGATTTGGATATGGATTTTGTCGTAAATATCCATATCCAGTCCATATCCAATCCATGGATCCATTTAATCTATAAATAAATAATATATATTTAATAATACATTTAATAATACATATATTTAATAATATATTAAATAATTAAAATTAAATTAAAAATATGTAAAGCCACCTATGGTTAGATACTGACATATAATCTTCTAACCCTACCAATTAACTCGTTTGGAAGAATAGATCAAGGGGAAAAAAAGGACTTATACTTTAAACTGGGGAATTTGAACTAGTTTTTCTACGTATTTGTTTTTAGCACATTGTGTGCTTTGAAGTTTGAATCACTTGATTGCAATTTTAATTTCTTGAATTTTTATCGAACTTATTTTGGAATTTATTCATCATTGTATAAATTGTAATTCATATGTGGATATGGATCTCCACGGATATCCATGGATTTAGCGGATATGGATTCGGATGTTAATATTTTAGATCCAACGGATTTAGATCGGATACGGATTTAGACATCAATAAGTGGATATGGATATGGATATGGATATTGTCAAATCCAATCCATTGTCATCCCTATTCTTGATACATTCATATTTTAGTGGACAACCTCTTTTTATAAGTTATGGACTAAAATTTTAATTATTCAATTTCGATGGTACAATAAAAGAACCATCAAAACTTAAGAGACTTTTCTACAAATTTATCAAAAAATTCATCAACCCCAACACATAAACTTATTGATACATCCATATTCTGTGAATTATTTAGCGTCGCAATCATCGTAAATGTTTCCTGTGAGAAATCAAGTCTTATCGATCAAAAAAAAAAAGAAATCAAGTCCTTCTCCGAGGTGATGCGACCATTAAATCGATACAGTTATGACAACCATCAACTGATGTTTTTGTGTAGGTGTGCTAGAAATGTGGCAATAAACGACAAAGAAAGGTAAGATGATGTCAGTGATTTTGGGTTGCAAATGACGACCAAAATCGTAGTGATTTTAGGGTGCGATGCAAGTGATTTTGGTAAAATATGAACACCACCAATCTATTCTGAAGCAACTATTTTGAAAAATAAGTGCAGGTTGTTTTTTAGATCCAAAGGACTTCTAGTCTAATATGATTTTGACAATGTAATGTGATTTGGGCCAATTTAGTCTGGGTGTGGTGGGGTCTGTCGGTGGCGTGGCAGAGAGGTTGTGCCCTATAGTGATGACATGGTAGTTTTGTGTTGGTAGTGATAAAGTTTGGGCTGGTGGTGATGAGGTATGGGTTGAGCATAAAGGCTCGAGTCGACGACATTGGGGTTGGATGCCACTATTGAGGTCTGGGTCGTCAGTATTTTGGTGTGGGTCTCCGACATGACAAGATAGTTATATTCTATGATCAACTAGTTCGACCAGTTGGATTAGAAGCGGTCCAAACTAAACCGGTATGGACTTGACTGTTTGAAACTAGCCCATTACTCCATTTGGATTTGGATTTAGTTCAATTCTCTAAGTCCCTTTCGATCATTTGTTGAAACCAACTTTGCAACCAACAGTCATTGGATGCCACTTATGAGGTTCGGGCCGTCGACATTTAGGTGTTGGTCTTCGGCGTGACAAGATGGTTATATTCTATGATCAACATGTTCGACCTGTTGGGTTAGAAACGGTCCAAACTAAACCGGTATGGAAATGATAGTTTGAAACTAGTCGTTATTCTACCAACTTAAATACCATACCCAGTTTGGATTTCGATTCAATTAATTTGTCTAATTCCCTTTCGATCATTTGTTGAAGCCAACTTTTGATCCAACAATGGTTAGATACCATTGATGAGGTTTGGGCCGTCGGCATTTAGGTGTGGGTTTCCGACGTGACAAGATGGTTACATTCTATGATCAACCCGTTCGATCAGTTGGGTTAGAAGCGGTCCAAACTAAACCGGTATGGAGTTGATTGTTTGAAACTAGTTGTTACTCCACCGACTTAAATATCATTCCCACTTTGGATTTCGATTCAATTAAATTGTCTAATTCCCTTTCGATCATACGTTGAAACCAACTTTGCAACCAACAATGGTTGGATGCCACTGATGAGGTTTGGGCCGTCGGCATTTAGGTACGGGTCTCCGACGTGACAAGATTGTTATATTCTATGATCAACCCGTTCGACTAGTTGGGTTAGAAGCGGTCAAAACTAAACCGGTATGGAATTGACCGTTTGAAACTAGCCATTACTCTAACGACTTAAATACCATTCCTAGTTTGGATTTCGATTCAATTCAATTCTCTACTTCCCTTTCGATCATTTGTTGAAACCAACTTTGCAAATTGCAACCAACCGTGGTTGGATGCCACTGTTGAGATTTGGGCCATCATCATCCGGCCAGTTGTGGGTCTCCGACGTGACAAGATAGTTACGTTCTATGATCAACCGGTTTGACCAGCTCGATTAGAAGCGGTCCAAACTAAACCGGTATGGAGTTGATCGATTGAAATTAGATGTTACTCCACTACTTAAATACCATTCCTAGTTTGGATTTCGATTCGATTCAATTCTTTGATTTCCATTCGATCATTTGTTGAAACCAACTTTATAACCCACAAGTGGTTGGATGTCACTTTTGAGGTTTGGCCGTCTGCATTTAGATGTGGGTCTCCGACGTAACAAGATAGTTATATTGTATGATCAACCGGTTCGATCAGCTAGATTAGAAGCGGTCCAAACTAAACCGCTATGAAGTTGACCGTTTGAAACTAGCCGTTACTCCACTACATAAATACCATTCCTAGTTTGGATTTCTATTCAATTCAATACTCTAATTTCCTTTCGATCACTTGTTAAAACCAAATTTATAAACCACAAATGGTTGGATACCACTGTTGAGGTTTGGCCGTCAGCATTAAGGGGCGGGTCTCTGACATGGCAAGATAGTTATATTTTATAATCAACCAGTTAGATTAGAAGCGGTTCAAACTAAACCGGTATGGAGTTGACCGTTTGAAACTAGTCGTTACTCCACCGACTTAAATACCATTCATAGTTTAAATTCCGATTCAATTCAATTCTCTTTTCGATCATTTGTTGAAATCAAATTTATAACCAACTCTAAACAGTTATGCTGAATAAATCTTTTAGTCAGGGAGAGATCTCACTATTACACCACAAAATCGGTAATCTATCTTTTATATTTAATTTTGTCCTCGGTTCAAAAGTTTAAAAGTGATTTTATTGTATGATGAATGAATTAGAGGACCAGAATCTTCATAACCAAATGATCCTCACCACATCTAATCTCAAATTTTCGCAAATTATCCTCACTATACTAAAAGATAATGTCGGAAATTAGAACTAAAATCCAAAGGTGTATTTCTCCTAAAAAAAGGTAAAATAAATAAATGAAAATGACAACACAGACATTAAAGGGAAAAAAAAGCCAAGAAAAAATTGCAAAATTTCGCAATTGCTCAGGCCCCACAGGTCAACGTAATTAGCAACTGGATTGGACGGTGACATAAGCTTATCCCCCGCCGGTGACACTAGCGAGTGAGTGATACTTTTATTTGTTTCCACGTTTAGTTCCAGCCACCGGATAATGCTTATTTCCATATTTTGTCAAAAAGAAATTGCATATATATATTTTGACGGTAAACTATTTGTGTCCAAATACCCTCTCTGATCTGGCACACACATTGCTAGTGTGGATCATTATATAAATACAATAAAAATGTACGCGTCGTATTTGATTTGGTTGCAAAGATAGATTTTTGGTGTTTTTTTCTGTTTTAATAATCAAAACCCCATTCTTGAACTCAATTCTCAGATCATAGATCGGAGCTATCACCGAGAAACACCTCAAAGGTTCAATCACAGTCAGTCTCAGGGTAATCGTTTCCCCTCCCTGTCACTTTTGGTTATGCTGATTTACGGCTTTTGTCAATTGAGATTATCGTGCAAATTCAGTTTTTGATTCTTGCTCGCCGTTTCGTTCATGTGGGTTTTTTCTCGGATCACTCGTATGGTAGTTAGTGTTAAAGGGTTCTGTAATTTTTGCTCCATTGATTCATTGGTCGTTTTCTGCTACAGTTTCTTGATTTAGTTGGTCTGTTTGTGTGTTTATGTGCGTGTGTGTATGTGTTTGTGGGGCAGTAGACTGTTTTTCTGAATGGTTCTTTAACGTGGACAAACATGCACTTGGTTTGCAGGTTCTTGGGAAGCCAGGAGGAGTTATTGATTGTACTGAATCTTGGGAAAAATGTTGTCAAGATCATATACCAACCTCTTAGATTTAGCGTCGGGGAATTTTCCTGCAGCAACCGGGGGCAGAGAGAAGGAACGTAAGAGGTTTCCTAGGGTTATGACTGTTCCGGGGAGTATCACTGAGTTTGATGATGACCAGGCTCAAAGTGTTTCTTCTGATAATCCGTCGTCATTAGCTGGTGATAGAATGATAATCGTGGCGAATCAGTTGCCTTTGAAAGCCAAGAGAAGGCCTGATAATAAGGGATGGAGTTTCAGCTGGAATGAGGATTCACTTCTGTTGAGGATCAAGGATGGCTTGCCAGAAGATATGGAAGTTGTGTATGTTGGGTCATTGACTGTTGATGTTGACCCATTGGAACAAGACGATGTTGCTGCTATTCTGTTGGAAAGATATAAATGTGTGCCGACTTTTATACCTCCGAATATGGTGGAGAAGTATTATGATCTGTTCTGCAAGAAGCAGCTATGGCCTCTCTTTCACTACATGCTGCCATTTTCTCCTGATAATGGAGGTAGGTTTGATCGTTCTGCGTGGGAAGTTTACGTTGCTACCAACAAGATATATTCTCAAAGGGTTATTGAGGTGCTAAATCCTGAAGATGATTTTGTCTGGATTCATGATTATCATCTAATGGTATTGCCTACTTTCTTGAGGAGACGCTTTGTTAAATTGAAGATGGGGTTCTTCCTCCACAGCCCATTTCCTTCATCAGAGATTTACAGGTCACTCCCTGTCAGAGAGGAAATTCTCAAGGCCCTTCTTAATTGTGACCTCATTGGTTTTCACACTTTTGATTATGCCCGACATTTCCTCTCTTGTTGTAGTCGCATGATGGGCCTGGAGTATCAGTCAAAGAGGGGTTACATAGGATTGGAATACTACGGTAGGACTGTAGGCATAAAAATCATGCCAGTTGGAATACATATGGGCCATGTTGAATCCTCAATGAAAGTTGCTGTTAAGGAAATGAAGTATGAGGAGCTGCAGAAACAATTTGAGGGAAAAACTGTTTTACTTGGGGTTGATGATATGGATATCTTTAAAGGTATAAACTTGAAGATCCTGGCTATGGAAGAAATGTTAAAGCTACATCCAGACTGGCTAGGAAGAGCAGTGCTGATTCAGATAATTAATCCCACGCGAGGTAAAGGTATTGGTTTGGCAGAAATCCAGGCAGAAATCCAAGAAAGTGCCAAGAGAGTAAATGAGCAATTTGGAAAGCCTGGATACGTCCCTGTAGTTCTAATTGAAAGGCCTGTTTCTATTCCTGAAAGAATGGCTTATTATAGTATAGCTGAATGCATTGTTGTCACTGCAGTGAGGGATGGGATGAACCTGACTCCATATGAATACATTGTTTGTAGACAGGGAATAGCTGGAGCAGGAATAGGCTCACAGTTCAATAGGCCCAAGAGAAGCATGCTGGTTCTTTCAGAGTTTATTGGATGTTCTCCTTCCCTTAGTGGAGCTATACGTATCAACCCCTGGAATGTTGAATCAACTGGTGAGGCAATGCATGCAGCTATATCAGCGACTGACGCAGATAAAGAAATGCGGCATGAGAAACACTACAGATATGTTAGTACCCATGACGTGTCGTATTGGGCAAGAAGCTTTTTGCAAGACATGGAGAGGTCTTGTTCTGATCATTTTAGGAAGAGATCCTATGGTATTGGTTTAGGGTTTGGATTTAGAGTTGTTGCATTGGACCCTAACTTTAGGAAACTTTCTGTCAATGATATCGTGTCAGCTTATACTAAGGCTCAATGTCGGGCAATATTGTTGGACTATGATGGGACCGTTATGCCTCAAAATTCAATCAACAAAACTCCAAGTGCCGAAGTTATATCAATCTTGAACACTCTTTGTGGGGGTGCAAATAATGTAGTGTTTATAGTCAGCGGAAGGGGGAGATCCAACTTGAGTAGGTGGTTTTCTTCATGCCAAAACCTAGGACTTGCTGCCGAACATGGATATTTCATGAGGTGTGCATTTTTATATCATGTATCGCTCTTCTTCTTCTAATGTGAAACAAAAATTTATCTATTTTTGCACATCTTAACCCCTTTACTTTGTTGGCTTTTTCAACTGTTCTGCAAACTTGCAGGTGGCCCCAAGATCAAGAGTGGGAGGTACACAGTCAGGGTTCTGATTTTGGATGGATGCAGCTGGCTGAACCTGTCATGCAATCATATACAGAGGCAACGGATGGTTCTTGCATCGAGATGAAAGAAAGTTCTTTGGTGTGGCAATATGGCGATGCGGATCCAGACTTTGGGTATTCTCAGGCAAAGGAGATGTTGGATCATCTTGAGAGTGTTCTAGCTAACGAGCCTGTTGCTGTGAAGAGTGGCCAGCATATTGTAGAAGTCAAACCACAGGCAAGTATTATGTCCTCTTGGTATTGTGATTTGTTTGTCTATGTGTGTTCATGTTCTTCTGCCTTTTATCTTTCCTTCTGATGCTTACAACTTACAAATTGCAAATGCTTGTGTTTGTGTCAACTGTCATTATTGCCAATTTTGCTTGATTGCCTTCCAGTCCCTGACATTTCCTTCGGTCCATGTTTGTTTCATGAGCAATGTTACAATACATAACTATATGATGGTTAGCTGCAATAATTATTTAAATAGTAGCATATACCCCAAAATCGACATCAGATTCGACGGGATGTGATAATGTGTATAAATACCTCATCTAATTAATGTTAGATATGTACTGTAGTAAATACTCCATCAATCCCAGCCAGTATTAAGTGCCAAACACTTTTTGGCACAGGAATATAGGAAGGAGTATTTTAGGATATAGTTTAGAGGGTTCAACTGTGTAAAAGTCAAATATGCCCTTGTCACTTAATGCAGATCTGCACCCCCATCACATCACATCACCCACCGCCACCGCCACCGCCGAACCACCTATTACCACTTCTGAACCACCCCACCAACATCTACCTTCAACGTCGAATCACCCAACTCCGCCGCTATTCCACCCATCCAATGATTACAGAAACACTCCCAAACTAGATTCAATAAATTATTTTCGAGGAACTTTGAGATTCATACCGATTTCATCAAAACTAGTTTAAAAATTACAACAAAACTCAAATCTAACACTAATTCATACCTGGATTTGTTGTCGCCTCCGTTGAACAAAGTTTACCGGACAAATTAGCCACCACGTACTATCAACCACCAAGGACAAGTCACGTATTAAGGAGGATGAGGCTAAGGGTTGGAATCTGGAGAGTTATGGAGTGATAAGATTGATGACAAAATGGGTAACGAAAGGATAATGGGGGAAGAATGTGGTTTTGAGTTGATTTAAATTAGTTTATGGATTTTGTATATGATTTTATTGTAAATTAAGGAGGAGGAGTTAAGGGTTGGAGTCTGGAGAGTTATGTAGTGATAAGATTGATGACAAAATGGGTAACGAAACGATAATGGGGGAAGAATGTGGTTTTAAGTTAATTTAATTTAGTTTAAGGATTTTGTGTATTTTTTTTATCGTAATTTAACCAAAAATTATGTTTTCTTTATCATAATAATAAATCAGAACTTAATAATGGTAATTGATGAAATTTCTTGTTGATAAAAGTATAGTGAAATCTTTTCTCAATCAATTTTTTTGCCAAAATAGGAAGGTATAGGTGGGATGGACGAAAAAGGAAAGTAGGAAGTTATTTGTGGGACGGGGAGTATAAGATAGATATAATGCGTAGTTATTAATATAAAATTATCTCATCTAACCTTATTGTATAGTTATTTTCATCTAAGCTAACAAAGGCTACCTAAATAGCAGAGGTGAAAAAAACATAATTATTTGTGTGGTACTGAATTTGAATGTGAATTTGTAATATCCTTAAAAGTTTCATTTTTCTCTTTAATACTCATGTGGGTGAAATGACCTTTCAGTCAGACCTGTTACCTTATGGCAAAGAAAAGCTAATATGCTTCCATCCAGATTTGTTTTTCTCCTGTGGTACTTTTGGCCATTTGTTTTGATCCATCAGTACAATATGATCTTTAGTGTTTGGTTACTCATTATACTAACTAAGTACAAGCTATCATATCTGTATTAGGTATATATATGTGATGAGAAATAATGCTGCTTTCTGGGTTATATCTGTACTACTGTCCTCATTTTATAGTTTGATTTCAGGGTGTCAGCAAAGGTGCCGTCGCGGAAAGAATATTTACCTCTATGGTGGAGAAGGGAAAACAGTTTGATTTTGTTCTTTGCATCGGCGATGACAGATCTGATGAGGACATGTTCGAAGTTATTGGCTCTGCGATGTCAAGAAATATTATTTCCTACAAAACTGAAGTGTTTGCCTGTACAGTTGGGCAAAAACCAAGTAAAGCCAAATATTATTTGGATGACACCATGGAAGTCATAAACATGCTTGATTCTCTGGCGGATGTCACCGATTCTCCAGTTGTCTCTGAAGACGAGTCAGATGATTCATCCTAGAAGAATGATCATCAGACTCCCTTATTATGATTGGAGTTCCTCATTTGGTGATGCATGTGGAAGGACATTAGGTGTAGGTACAGGGAGCACATTTAGCCGTCCTTTTTATATTGTTAATTCAATTTTTTTCCATCTTTACTTTCATTCTTTAGTCCCTCACCGGGATAAGACCCAGGTCAGGCTAGGAAAAGGTGAAATTCGTTTGGTGCAGACTTCTTTGTTGGGTGAATGTGTTGGAAATAAACTGGAGCATGGTGTGATGAATTTGCAAGAGAAAATTTACTGGTACTCTATCACTGTGGGTTGTATTATTAGCCTATCTTTGCGTGATCAATGTTGAGTGCACCGGGTGCTTATGTGAGTGTTGGTGATCAGTTTTTGCATATCATGGTTGTAATATGGCCCGGAAGCAGTGAAAGTTTTTGGATTTCTGAAATTTCATGATATCTGGAAGTACATTGGCTTGAACTTCAAATGTTATATCAAGTAGTGGAACTTTGGATTTTCATTCAGTATACTCAAGAATGGCTAGCAAGGTTACTGCAATAACTTCTCTCTGAACTACTTAAGCAGGAGATATAGCAAGGGGAAGTAATGCTTTGTTTACTTGGCTCCGTGTAGGAGTGGCTGGGCAGATGTTGTGTGGATGGCAAAGCTTAAAAATGTGCAGCAAAACTGTTAATGATACTTGTAATTCAGCTAGCTAGATAGTTATTTTACCTTGAATTGATCCTTGGAGTCTGGCTTTTATAATAAACATTCATAGGGTGTGTGCATGTATATATACTACCGACATACTGGATACTCAGGAGCGAATAATCTGTGTGCATGAATGACATTGTCTAGTTTCTCATTTCTATGTTTACATTTAGTTTCTGATTCTGATGCTGGTTTACATTTGTTTATTGCCTGATAAAAAGTTTGGTATCGGTTTTGGCCATTAACACCTGATTCCATCTTGTTTCATATATTTTGTGTTGCAATGGCACCTGAAGTAGCTCTGATGGGGTTGCTTTTATGTGATTTAGAGTTTTGACATTCATTTCTAACGTTACTTGTTTTACAACACTATTATGCGGTTTCATTTCCTACGTTTCTTGTGCATGAGCTTAGTGGCTATTCTTTTTTTCAAGAGCGGAATTCATCAATGTTTCAGTTTCATTTTCATTCTCTAACATTCTACGCTTTCATTCCCGAACTACACATGAGTATCCGCTACCAAATCTGCTTAACACCATACCAACAAATACTATGCTGGAGTATCAATCTGAGTTTTTCTTAGAGATTCAAGCAAAAATGAGAGGAAACCTCAGCTATTTTGAGGATTGAGCAACCCTTTATGGTTCTCATCCTAAGAATAATCGAGCAAACAAATTTTGCAGAACAAAATATGTGTACTGGTGATGCGCAAGAACAAACTAAGACTAAGAGCAATGCCTTGTTCTGCTTTGGTCACCAATAGTCGCCACACGAGCAAGAACCATCTTTGAAATGATGAAACCTAGTAGTATCTCTAACAATGATTTCTCTCTTCTTCACCTTCGATATGTACTTGATAGCAACGTGACAGTCATTGCAGACCCGCAGATTCTTCATCACTCTGATAGGAAAGCCATCGGGAGTGTTCATCAGGGCAAAGGCGATAGCAATCTTCTCACTATGCCTCACCAAGTTATACTCCCTTTCTTCCTCATTCATATCATGCAGCACAGAACCAATATCAGGCACATAGCCCTCCTGTTTTATCTCTTCAATTAGTTCCAGCAGGTACTTATCAATCTCCTCTGACTGAGGATGCGATTTGTCACTCTTCACAAACTGATGAATATGGTTCTTCAACTCCAACCAGCTTACTCCCGGTTCCTTCTTCACATTTTTGTTCCTCATAGTTTTCCGCATCTCTGAAACGCCCTGCCAGCTTTTGGTAGAGGCTTCAATATTTGCTAGGAGAACATAGGATGGTGAGTAGTCAGGATCAATTTTCAGGACTTCTTCAGCTACCCTTTTTGCCAAATCTGTTTTCTTGTGAATTTTACAACCTGACAGTAAAGTCATCCATATAACTGCATCAGGTTTGACCGGCATTGATCTAATATAGCCTTCCGCTTCATCTAAGCGTCCTGATCTAGCAAGAAGATCTACAATGCAAGTGTAATGCTCCAAACGAGGCTCCAACCCGTACTTTTCCTTCATCAATCTTAATAGCTCAAGTCCCTTCTCCTTCAGCCCGCAATGACTGCAAGCATAAAGCAAGCTCAAGAAAGTTACATCATTAGCCTCCAAACCCTCCTTCTCCATCTCATCAAACAACTCAATAGCTTCCTTTCCTCTGCCATGGAAGCCATAAGCAGCAATCATGGAGCTCCAGAGAACAGCATCAGCTTCCACTCTATCATAAAAAACCTTCACAGCATCGTCCAAGCAGCCACTCTTGGAGTACATGCTAACCAACGAACTAACAACCGGAACATCTGCCAATGCACCAACTTTAACCACATCAGAATGAACCTGCTGGCCTTGAGAAAGCGTAGCCAGGTCAGAACAAGAACTGATCACGCTCACAAACGTGATCTTATCAGGCTTGAACCCGGCTCTTTTCATGATACTGTATATATCCATAGCACCCTCTGAACATCCATTCTGCGCCTTCCCTGAGATAAGAGTATTAAAAGTGGCCACGCTGAAAACCGGCATCATCCTGATCACCATTTCCCCTTCTCTCAAACTCCCAGACCTCATATACATATGAGCCAAAGAACTGCCAACGATCAAATGACACTCCAAACCAGATTTAACTACACGTGCATGAACCTGCCTTCCTTTATTCAAATCCTTCAAACCAGCGCAGCCCCGAAAAACACTCCCGAGAGTGAATGCATCGGGCGAAAACCCCAATTCATGCATCTGAGAAAACAAACCGAGCCCATCTTCATTAAACTCATGCTTCACCAGCCCGACGATCATCGCGTTCCACGAGGCCAGGTTGCGGTCCCCCATCTCATCAAACAGCCCGAACGCAGCTCCCAGGTCGCCCTTCTGCACGAAGCCGTCAATAAGGATGTTGTAACTCATGGTGTTTCTCTTGGGCATTTCGTCGAACAGCTCGGCGGCGGCCTCCATCTGGCCCTGCTTGGCGTAGGCGTTGAGGAGGTGGTTGCCCACGAACCTGTCGCGGAAGCAGCCGGCGGTGATGATGAGGCAGTGGAGCTGCTTGGAGAGCGAGAGAGACTGGGTTTGGATGCATGCTTTGAGGAGGTGGGAGAAGAGCGGCGGGTGGGAGAATATCAGCGGTGTGAATCTGGTGAAGGCCTCTTTGACATGGCCGCGAGAGCACAGGTTTTCGAGCTCCTTTTCTGCTGCTGCTGGTAATGGTTTCGTGGAGAAGAAATGGCGGGAAAGGCGAGTGGTTGGAAGATTGATTTTCCCATACATCAGCAAATGGGGAATTAATTCTGGGAACGCGTCTGTAAGAGCCCAAGTTTTGATGGTTAGTTTAGGTTTTGTATCAACCAGTGAGTCCTTATAGTTTTTACGTTTTAAAATGTAGTCGAATATTTTATTTTGTAGTTCAAAATATTCCATAGATATGTGAAAATGTTCTTTATATATACTATTTAAACTATTTATTTTTAAACTTTAACCATATGAAATATATTCATATCAATATCTTCATATTTGATAACACTAGATTCATCGTTATGTAGTATTGAAATATAAAAATTTTATAGCCGCTAATACATATAAAGATATTTACAGTTAAATGTCTGCTATGACAAATGTGAAAAAGATTACTTTGTGTAATTTAGTCTGTGACAAAGAGAGTATTAAGCATGATCATTCAGTGTATTATTGTTGATATTCTCACTTTCATGTGTGATATTTAAAAAAATATATAATAAAGAGATGATTATTCATGGCTCCTCCCAACCGAAAATGAAAAAAAGTTATATCATCAAGCTCAATACTCCTCGTAGGAGACAATTTGTATGATTATAGAGAATTTCATAACTATGACATTGCGATACATCTCATGTATGTATCAATAACACAAGAAGAGGTCGTTGCACCTTAAATTAAATAATGGGATTATAGTAGATAGATAATCAACCCAGAGGTAATAAAAACTAGACGAGTCGATCCAGGTGGTACCAACTGGCAAATATCGGTATAACACTCTAATTTTACAATCACTTCTCGGTTCATCTCATTAAACATTACTTGTATCTTCCCTCGGTGGCAGTAAGAGATCGACTAAGACATTTACCAAGTCGCTTTTACAACCAAAAATGACAAAAAGTTACACCATCTCATTAAACTTTCATGTGTGATATTAATTTTGTATATATTGAACATGAAAAATTAGTATTTAAATTTTGGAAAATTTTACCACCTTATATACTTTCATTTGTCAGCATTTGTATATAGGTTTAATTTTTATTAGTGTTCTATTTCAGCTTTCAACAATGGTAAGATGAGCAATCCCGTAAACCATGTCACCATGACTGAGGTCATAGGCGGATCTAGGAAGGTGCAAGGGGTTACAACCACCCTGGAATTATTATTTTTATTATTTAGTAGTACTAAATTTGTAAATTTTATAATTTTGCCCCATAGTTTAAAAAAATACTACTAACCCCAAAGGTTTGTAATTGTTTTAGAAAAGTCCACCTAAAATCAAAAAGAATTCCTAAATCCCAAATAAAAAAACATTCTAAATCGTATTTGGATTGATTAAACATTTATTTTGGACCCGTTTTTTTGTTTTGTTTGTTTATTAGTCCTTTTTAAGCATTATTGACTTTTTACCGTGGAATGAAAGACAGAAAAAAAATCCAGTCCTAATTTTGCCCCACTGCTCTAATAATTCTGGATCCGTCTCTGACTTAGGTAACAAGGGATCGGAAAGATTTCAGGAAGATTTTCACCACGTAAGATGTATATCACATCATCAAATTTGTTTGCAGTTTTTTCTATTCATTGTTAATTTGTTATACGGTTTTTCTAACGAGTGCCCATGGGCACTCGTTAACATGGATGAGATTCCATGGATTAGTGTGTAGTTAACGTTGGTAATTGTAGGAGTAATTAATTGCGATCAATTCTACGTTACTTACGTATGAATGCATTAAATTTACTTGATAAACTCATCTGTTTTTCTTAATTACTTTATATTTACCACATACTTTGTTTCTTTTAACGGTAAACACATCCAGTACTATATATTTACCACTTGCCTTTGTTTCTTTTACCGGTAAACACATCTATTTATAATCCGTTTCTTTGTATTTTTTATGGATAATTATTCATCTTCACAACATCAGTATTCAATGGTTATATTTTAGCGTTTATAAACCCACCAAACATTACTATAACAAAAAATTGTATTACTTGTATACGGATAGCTTTGTAAATGATGTATATGAATTTTTTTGAAATAAAATACATGTAATAAACATATTAAACACTAATTAAGCAATGATAAATTCTAACATATAAAATATTATTATCTTGGAAATTTTATCGAATGATATATTATTTAAATATAATAAACACAATCTATTTTGAATTTAAATACACAGTGATTTCAAATTGAATAATATCCATTTAAGATATTACCATGAATAATTATCAATCGTTAATATAATTACCGTGAAAGAATCCAAACACATGGTAAATATAAAGTAACTATACAAATAAATGTATTTACCAAGTAAAATTAATGCATTCCCATCCAATTAATGTAGAGATCATCGTAAATAATTGATTATGCAATTACCAACATTAACTACACAATTATCTATGGAATCTCATGCACTCGTTAGAAAAACCGTTTGTTATAAACTAGTGGTGTTGCCCGCGCTACGCGCGGGCTACGCGCGGGCTGTGTTTGTTTGGTGCACAACTGTTTGTTTGTACATGTTGCTGGGAACTTGTAGGAATAATATTTTTGGTGTGAATATATGTGTTTGTACACATATCTTAGCATTGATACAACATAAACCATTCATAGTCATTAAAGGCAAGTTCGTAGACATGCTCAAACGTGGGCATTTGTACACATATCTTACACCGCTACAGTCCCCAACAAAATGCAGGCTATAACTTAGATATAAATCCACCAAACCTCAGCCTCGGCAGCCATAAACAGGTTGAATGAACTTCTGCTGCACTCGTGTTTTAAGTTTAGCTACTCTGTCTTTGGTGCCCAGCAAACGCTGCTCAGACATTAGTGTACATGATTCTTTTTCTCTGAATCAAAAGATTTGACAACAACTCCATAGAACCTGTCAAGTTGATCAACCAAATAAACAAAATCCACTCAACTCGAAATAAACCTTTTGATTTCTATTGTAACATTGTACAAACCCAGGAACTGCAAGGCAATCTGCTAATCAAATTCTCTCCTAAGAACATCTATTTAATGTTTGTTCTTACACCAACCACTCCAATACAACCTACAACAATAGCTGCAAATCACGGGGCATGCAAGACACAATCTTAATGAACAAAAACATATGACAATCAAACCCGTTAACCAATTCAATCTCTAAATAGAAAATACACAAAACTGGGATACCAATTTCAGACTCAAATATCTATTGTTTGCCCGGGCTGAGGGTTGCTACTGACTCCAACATTGGATATGATACTTGTTATATAATGACTTTATATAGTGTACAGAGAATAAGATAATCACCAGTTCACCACTATCTTCAAAAACATATAAGAATGGTCAATGTTTCATAGAAGGAAACACACTTTAAACAGCTTCCAAATGAAAGGAATATCTGTTTGTGAACAGTAATAACCCACTTTATGAAACTAATGTATGCCAAATGATTCATTTTCCTGATAATTAACAAACCAAGAAATGATAAAAATTTAAGGGAAAAATAAACACACAAACACACACACATGCAAATACCAATTTGCTATCATTCAGAGAAAAATTAACAAATACAAACTTATTAGTAGCCCGAGCTACTAAAATAGGACAGTCATTGGAGTTTGCTAACAAAATAGGGTAACTATTAACAAAAGCGTAGTCTAAGACTATGATGCCCTGCTAACCAACCGTCTGCAATTAATGTGGGAAACCAGTGCCAAATGGAAAGCCTATTAAGAGGTCTGTTTTTTGTTTCATTTCTATTTTTTTCATTTCTATTTTTTGTTTCATTTCTATCCATGTCAAAATACCACAGTTTCACCAACCCACGAAACATTCACCATTCCAAGCATCAGCCCGACGTCTCAAGAACATCAAATATGAATCAAACTAAAAACAATCACAAGATAATGAAAACAAATAACATGATACTTTTATGGTGTTTTAAGTAATAATTATATATGTTTGTTTTCTTACCTCAGAGCACATTGACACAGTAAATAAAGGTTTAGATCCCACTGAAATCACAAGAAAATTAGTAAGCTATATGAGTTCAAGAAAAGGTAGTCAACATTCCTATTCTTAGATACACACTTCAGTTGTAAACATAATCCCCTTTGCCAAATAATGGAGCAAGAAGCATACTTCCATGTGAACTGGAAATCCATTATTTTACCTCAGGAGTTCGGAACCAATATTGTTGTTGTATCTAGAGGTTCTCTTAGAACAGAGAGACCAGAACTTTTTGACTGCGATCTTCAAAAGCTAGAGTTTCTCACTGCAAAAAAAATACCTCAAACGATTCAAGAGTTACAACTAAAAATGGATATACTACAATGACAGGCCCTTTGAACGATTTTATCGTCGCAAACCAAACCACCAGTAGTTGTAGCAAGTAGCAACGATCCTCACAGATTCTCAAATTAGAGAACAAGTTAACGGTATTATAAATCTTCCTTTTCAGGCCATGGCAAAAAATATTAGAGAGAGATCAAACCAAGCGCAAGATGTGGCTGGAAAAAAAATACAGTACCACATGATTAAGTTAGCACAACTTACTCTTCTTTCAGTCGCGCCCTAGAAACACGTTACAGCCAATAGCTTTTATTCCCTCCAGGTCTCTTACCAGGATCTTCTAACACCTTAGAAAGGGGGAAAAAATCACAAAAGGAATTATGTTTAGCACTAACCATAATTCCACTTCACAGAAGTCTTCCACTTCACACTCAAGGAGATGATGCAATCTTCAACTAAAAAATAAATAAATTTATCTTCGAAAAATGCCACGAAATATCTTATCCTTTCTTCAACACCAGAAACACCAATAAATACATCAAAGTCACACAATTAGATTAAGGTGTCTAAAATACCATTATTAACTACATGCTGTTGTGTTGTAACCTATTCAGAAAAGAACCCGCACAGAAAGCCAAAAGGTAAAAAGAATGAAATACTTTCCTCATTCAACCCTGTGTTGAGATGCGGGTAACCAGAATGTACGTACAACTTTGTCAGCAACTACATCAACTGTCCTTCTCCACTTTTAGCGGGGTGAAAGTCTCCACATTCCTTCAAATGTGAAGAGCGAAATATGAATACAGCAATTTTATTGCTTAAGGTGTGTATATGTTGTAAAACATTGAACTTATGTTATTAGAGAGAAGGAAAAACCTGGCACCATCTTGCTCTGGATTTTACTTTGTTAGTATGAATCCAGACATGAAGGTCCCTACACTTCCGATATGCAATTCGTCTGATCTCTCTTAAAGGGTCATCACCCTCAGGTTAATGTGCATGGCCAGGGGAGTAGAACCCGTTTCTCCTTTTACTCTAAGAAAGAAATAAGCAAATCTTAAGCAGAGTAGAGGCAAACATGAAATGCAACACTTCTTCACTGAATAATTAACACATAAAAAGCAATTTACCTTTGCAAATATTTTTTACCCTCTGGGGAGTCTCTGAAGTTCCTCACCTGTTTTCATTTGTAATGGTCAATTACTTCCTGAATATCCAGTGTACAAGAAGAGATCCAATTACACATAGATAGCTATCACAAGAAAGAAAACAGTTTTACAGTTTCATTAAAAAAAACAAAAAAAACACAAACAAACAAACCAAATAAGAGTAGGAAAACAATAGGTAGAAAAGAAGCAAGAAAGAAGAGTGTTCTTACCGACTAAACATCGGACACCATTCATGCAAACAAATTTGTTGAGATATGTACTGCCAAGAAATTGAGATTCGGATACATTCCTCCCTCCACATAAGCTGATAAACACTAACCTTACCCTTCACGAATAATTCGAAAGAAATTAAACAATAATCAGGAAAGCCCAAGATCGGGGCTTTTCAGAGCGAGGAAATTTACCATTTGGAGGTCGGAGGCAAATTTGGAATGAAACTGGCGATTTTAACGAAGGCGAGATCGTTGGGCAGTGAAATTTTAAAATGGCAGTGAAATTTTTACCACTGAAGTGGAGGCTTTTATAGGCTTCTCAAACTTGAATAAATTTAAGAACAAGTCATTTTTTAAAACAAAAGGTGCTCAAGTTTAACTTGATTTAAGCAAAACAGCTGTGTGGCAACAAAATAGCCAAACAAAAGTGTTTTTGAGGCAGGATAGTCATTCAGTAATGTTCTTTCTTCCAGCCTTTCTATGTCTTTATCCTAAACAGCGTACTGTCTTAAGGTAGTCAATTTCTTCCTAAAAGTTCACAATTAATGTTTGTTAGCTATCCTATATTAACACCAGAAAGGCTGCCAAAAGTCCCTATGCAGACAACCAGGTCATAGTTCTTATTTTTACAAAAGGTGTTCAAGCTTAACTTGATCTCCGGAGTCTTGGGCTTTAAGCAAAACAGCTCCATGGAAACAAAATTGCCAAACAAAATTCTTTGAGGCAGGATAGTCTATTTGTACAAGTTTCATTCCAGCCTTTCTATGTCTTTGAAGTAAACATTTCGAACATTTGAAGTTAAAAGAACCTATGGCATACCTCACTGATTTCGAACTATCGTAAGCCATGGACATTGATCAAAAAATCACTCCACAGCCACAACCAGAGACAATGATCTATCAAGCATTGAAAAATCAAAGAGTGAATTTTTAACACAGCTACTAATAGGCCATCAGAAAATGATATGCATAATGCACTAACTCCTAAACCAAGAAAACAAGAACCCCAGCTGTGGAGTCCTTGATCAGCAGAAATCATGTGAAAAACAAAAAAAGGCAGATAAAACAAAAAAGAATGCATGCGAAAATTTTCTAAAATTCAAGTTAGCTTGAATAATTGGAAACCTAAAATACTTGGAAGAAGGAAAAAAGGGAGATTGAAACCAAGTTAGCTTTGGTTTGGGAATTTTATCAAACACCTAATATGCATATAATCCACCAAAGCAAAAAAAAAAAAAAAAAAAAAACGAAATCAACACGAATCGAAACTGTGTACTCAGAACTCCACACCAAAGAAACGAAAAAAGAAACTTACGAGCATGAAGAGAAGGATAAGAATACGGGAACATAATGCACGGACATCACCTCCGTTTTCCGAGATTCCCTAGCGGTACTACCCGTTTTCCGGCAGGATCAGGGAAGTCGGAAACGGAATGCTCGAGGTTTTCGACCCAATTCCAAATCCCAAATAAATCCTTGCAAAAACCCATTAATCAATGTAACGGAAAACAATTGAAGATGAATGGTGAGTAGGCTCAAGAATCTGGTCATTTAGAAATTGTATAGTTTCGTGAGGGAACGCGTGGAAGCTCAAGGAACTGCATGAAGGAGGGGAGAAGAAAGGACGACACGTGGGAAGTATAAACAGTAGAAAATTAGTAAAAAAACAACGACCAAAATATCACTGTAGAATTGGGGATCGACGCATTTAAGATTACCTAACTTTTGAAAGGTCCCCTTCCAAATTTGTACAGAGGACTGGAACAACATTCTGAAACAAATATACAAATGGTTCACTCTACTACTGTTGCAATGGTGCACCATAAAATGGACATCATCTACACATCAACACATGGGATAGTTCTTTTACCTGGTAAACAAAACAAAGAGCTATTATGGGTATACTTTGAGGTGCCGCTTCTAAGTTTGATCTTAAAAGAGATTCCCAACGCAAGTCACCACTTGCAACTACCTAAGAAAATAATTGTTTCTCAATGGAATCTGCCGAAAGGTAAAAAAATTAACAGCTCATTCATAGCCCATCCACATTAGTCAATGATTCAATTGTATATCAGAAAACACAGAGTAGCCATTTAAGTAGTAAAAAATTCAAAACAGGAATACTCATCCTTAAGTCAACAATCAACATAGTTCCACTGATAATCAGAATATATGCTTCAAGATGACAAAGCCCAACTTTAAAAAGAACGGAAGCCTGATTACTTTTTTTTCATCATCACAAGTTAAAGTATGTTTTTCTTGCACAATAAACTGAATCTGCCAGATTACTTACTCATAAGACAAAATTTCTCTTAAAGAAACTACATTTTCCCTTATTCTTCAATCGAAACAAGAACATAGTGTGAAATTACATTGTACTTTTTAGTTTTTACTGCACAACAGGGAATGTAGCTGCATTACAGGTTGCAGTATTTTTTCTAGCACGATGAAAGTGAATCAGTATACATGCAAGAGAAAAGACAATCTAAATGCAGAAAGCTAAATCAGCTAAACTACAGCAGAACTTACCACAAGAGCTGTAAAAGAAGCAATGATTCCAAGAACAAGAGCTCCATTAACAGCCCCAATCAAGCGCTGACTACAATGGCAAGAGAATTTAAAATTAGTTTAAGAACCTCCAATCAAGCGCTGACTATCATGTGATCATGTCCTTTGCTGGAGCTAGAACCTCCAAAATGCATAAAGTTAGCTTTAGTTTGGGAATTTTATCAAACACCTAATATGCATAAAGTCGAACTGTATAATCCACCAAAGAAAAAAAAACGAAATCAACACGAATCGAAACTGTGTACTCAGAACTCCTCACCAAAGAAACGAAAAAAGAAACTTACGAGCATGAAGAGAAGGATAAGAATACGGTAACATAATGCACGAACATCACCTCCGTTTTCCGAGATTCCCTAGCGGTACTACCCGTTTTCCGGCAGGATCAGGGAAGTCGGAAACGGAATGCTCGAGGTTTTCGACCCAATTCCAAATCCCAAATAAATCCTTGCAAAAACCCATTAATCAATGTAACGGAAAGCAATTGAAGATGAATGGTGAGTAGGCTCAAGAATCTGGGCATTTAGAAATTGTAACGCGTGGAAGCTCAAGGAACTGCATGAAGGAGGGGAGAAGAAAGGACGACACGTGGGAAGGATAAACAGTAGAAAATTAGTAAAAAAACAACGACCAAAATATCACTGTACATAAGGGGATTCCCCCTTTATAGATTACATAGATATATAATTATATACTCCTTCCAATCCAATATGAACAGAATCTTTTTCTAATAAAAATTAAATATAACAGTCTAATATATATACGTTCTACCAAATAAACTCAACTGCTAATTATCGATGTTGTTATGTTACCAAATAAACTAATTCTTGAAGTGCCTTTAATTCTGGGTTTTGCAAGGTTTATGACTTAAAATTAATGGTTTCAGCCAGGTTGTATGGAATGACTCTAGAACACGAATTCTATTACAGTACGTACTTTAAAAAAATCCTATTAGAGCAAGTCCAACAGATTTGCTATAATAGATAATTTTTAGACATTTTGTATATTTTTCCACTCCAACAGATTTGCTATCCCATTTGCTATTATAGCAAAATTGATGAGAGAAGATTTGTTTTGATAAATATGCAGAATGGCAAATAAATTTTGAGAAACGGAATTCATGCGCATTGCAAAAGAAAAAAATTTATTTTTGGCAAATTTCTTAATGCAAAAAAAGAAAAAAGGAAAATATTTATTAATAAAATCTCTAAAATAGAGATACCGTTGAATTTGAGTAAAAAATATTTGGAGAATATAGAGCTTCCATTCTCTATTTTAGAAAAACTTTTAGAAAAACGTTTAATAATATATATTGGAAATATTTCTGTAGAAATATAATTAAGGAAGAGAAATGGGAAGAGGGAAATAAATAAAATAAACTGCTACTGAATATTAGGATTCCTTTATTATACACCGGGAATACGTATCCAAGAGTTTAATTACAATATCCTTAAATTATTATTAAATATACGTACTTTGTCATGTTTACCAAGTTGTGAGTCTTGTGATAGATAAGATCATAAGAATAATTATAAAGAGAAACTTTTTTTGGAATTTCCCTCTTTTCTTTACATAAATATAATAAAAATGGCATGCTAAAAACTGAAAAGAATATTTTATTATCAAAGAACAATCTACCCCCTCGTGATATTAATTAGAATAGTTCGAAGATAAAATTTTATTTTTAAAAATTACTATTAAGAGAAGTTGTACACGGAAGAGTACTTATTAAGAGAAATATTTTGCGGGATTTCTGTCTTATAATAACCTAATAATTAATGAAGATGGCACGCTGAAAAGAATATTTCCCTCCAAGAATAAAATCAATTAACATAACCACAAATATTTTCTCTATAAATAATGGTTGTCTTTTTATTATTATTTGGCTTTCTAAGTGTAATGCTGTTTCGCCTGGAAATAGTTCATCCAAATATGAATATGATTCTCACCGTATTTCTCTTCGCATTTCTCCTCCTCACAACTTCAGCAACCGCCACTGATAACCCGCCGGAAACCGGTACGTTCCTAGGATTTATTCAGATTTGTGCGCATTTGGTTTTGAATCTGTATTTTTTGCTAATGGATTAATGCTTCGGATGTTATTTGTATATTAGTTCATAAAATTATGATTTGATGATATTTTGCTTAACTTAACTATTTTCAATATAATAATTTTTGCTTCATTTAAGTTCAAATCTAGGTTGTAGGAGAACTGTAGCCTGAATAGTGTCTTTTTTATGTGTTATTGCGGATTTTCTTTCATCTTGATGTACAAAAGTTAGAAGTTTGCAATCAAATTCATGTAAAATGGTTGGTCTTTGTGTCATTGCATTATTTAGAAAAGGTTTGTTTCCTTATGAGAAAAATAAAACTCACTTATCAGATCAAAATCATGGCTTTTCATGACCCTGTTAATTTTGGTTGGAATTTATAAGCACTAGGAAACAAAATTTTAATTATAACAGAAACTCAAGTAGGGTTTTTTTACCGCTACTAAACAAATTTATATTTAAAATAAAAACTTATCACCCATATGTGGGAATTGGGATCCTGTTAGTTCAACTTAACATGTACCCTACTTTTTGAACATGTATATGAGGGATTGTATAAAAAAATTCTATTAGAATATTTAATAGTTAGGTATGCTTTTTAGTGACTCAAATTTGATTTGGTTGGTTAGTAATTACATGCACTTTATTTTTAAAATATGACCATTAATATGAATATTATGTTGTTAATGCATAATATCATTGAAATATCACAACATTAAAGAGTTATTTTAAACGTACACTATGAAGTGCAAATAATACAGTGTGTGGGGTCTTGCAAATTATGATTTGGTGTTTACATGCACTTTATATTTAAATATGAATAACCATTAATATGAAGTTGTTAATGCAAAACAGAGCATGAGAGCGAGTTCACGTATGAAGAGGGAAGTGTGAAAGGACCGAAGAACTGGGGTAAAATTGATGAAGAGTGGAAACAATGCAGCAATGGAAAATTACAGTCTCCCATTGATCTTCTTCACAAGAGGGTCCAAGTCCTCCCTAATTTGGGCGACTTGCACCGCTTCTACAGACCAGCTCCCGCCGTCTTGAAAAACAGGGGACATGATATTATGGTACTTTTTACTGCATTTTCTGTTGAAATGCCTGATTATTTCTTGCTATGTGTTGTTCTTCTCACTTTCATATTACTTGTTCTGAGTTGATCTTCTCACTTTCAAAATTTGATCTTTTATGTATTAAATATCATCATTCAGCATAATACTGTTGATCTTCTCACTTTCATATTACTTGTTATGAGTTGATCTTCTCACTTTTAAAATCTGATATTTTACGTATTAAATATGATCATTCAGCATAATACTGTTGATCTTCTCACTTTCATATTACCTATTCTGTGTTGATCTTCTCACTTTCAAAATCTGATCTTTTACCTATTAAACATGATCATTCAGTGTAATATGGCTGATCTTTCTCACTTTCAAGCCTGATCTTTTACATGTTCAATATTTGTCTCAATTGAGAATTTGTTCTATGCTGCTGATGCTCATTTTTTCCAGGTGGAATGGAAAGGAGATGCTGGGAGACTGGTGATTAATGGAACTCATTACAAACTCAAGCAGGCTCACTGGCATACTCCTTCTGAGCACACCTTGAACAGCACTAGGTAAATGTTGTTTCTCCGGCCGGGTACCCTATACAACGAGTAAGAAGCAACTGTAACTGTTTGCATATGTTCAGGTACGAGCAGGAGTTGCATATTGTGCATCAAAGTGATGATGGAGGTCTAGCTGTGATCGGAGTTCTGTACAAATACGGCTTGCCGGATCCGTTCCTGGATGAGGTAATTAAATGAGATTATTTCTGCATTCATACTTCTTCTTCTTTTTCTGCACATAGTTTGATTTTGACATCATATTCAAATATGGCAGGTTTTGCACCATATTAAAAGAATCAACGTGGGAGATGTAGTAGAGCTGGGTAGGACTAGCCCAAGACTGCTCAGATTCAGAAGCAGAGAGTACTACAGATACCTTGGTTCCCTCACCGTTCCGCCTTGCACCGAAGGTGTTATTTGGACCATCCTCAAGAAGGTAATTTATTTGACTACAAATTGACTTAATACTATGCTGTGAGATCTTGTTACGCTCGTTAGTTTGTACTTACCATATATATTTTTAGTCTAAATTGTAAAAAAAAGTAAGATATCTGATTGATTTCGCGGATTCAGGTCAGGACGGTCTCAAGGGATCAAGTAAAGGCATTAAGAGATGCAGTTCATGATGTAAGCCCAGTACATGCGAATTGTTGTTTTATCATGCTTATTGATTGGATTATGTAGCTATATTTTGAGCTATCATTCTCAGTAACTCTTCTTTTTTTACCATTCAGGGATTTGAAGCAAATTCAAGGCCAGTTCAAGTGTTAAATGGAAGACCTGTCTACATCTATAAGCCTAAAGCTTGATCACAATTCTTGATATTTTTATATATATTGTATTTTGAGCTTGAGACTTTTAGAAGCTGTGATTTTATTTGCCTTTGTAATCAGTGTGAACCTGTTATGGTTGGTTTATGAAAGAAATTACTTCTGTTCTTTTATGGGATGTTTTTTTTATCCAGTTAATGATAAATGAAAAATAATCCAACTAAATAAATTATGCAAATTGAACTCCTCACTGGCTAAATAGCTCATGAGTCAAGACATATGAACAATATCATGGCATTGATTACATATAATACAAGTAATAAATCCATGCCTGTAAGTTCTGCACATATCAGTTAAGAGTTACAACACGGATTTTCAAGAAGATTTGTGTTGGTATTTTACACTCGAAAAGAATAAATAAGTATGATTGATTATGATGTCGAGGACTGTGCATTTGTGCAATTTAGGCAGCTACAGGTGTTGGAGTAGCAGGAGCAACTCTGTTTTCAACTGGAATTTCGACAAATTCAGACAGAATTGACCGGAACTCATCTCCCGTTAATGTCTCCTTCTCAATGAGGACTTCCACGATCTTGTCCATTGCTTCGCGGTTGTTCTTGATATGGGTCAGAGCGATCTCATACGCACTGTCTGATATTCTCTTTATGGCAGAATCAATGTCTTCTGCTAGCCTTTCTGACATTGAGTTCCTTGCCATCATTCTCATAATAACATCACCACTTTGAGCTGATGAGTCCATTAGAGACCATGGACCAATGTCTGACATACCAAAAGTAACCACCATCTAAAATAAGAAACCAAAGTAAATCTCAGATATTAGTGTGGGCAGCTGCACATAGTTTCAAGCATTAAAATGAATGGCGGGGTTAGGAGTAAAAATGATTCTCAGGTTCTCTTCTGCTAAAAGTTTCAACTTTAAAACTAAAATTCAGGTATTTCAATCCCCCAAGGAAGAAGGATTTGCTAAAAATAATAATTATCAACACTACTAGATAAATGAGATCCTACAAAACACTACTAGAGACTAAAGAGGGGTAAAATAGAAACAAATACCTGTTTTGCCAAACCAGTTATCTGTTGCAAATCACCGACTGCACCAGTTGTCACCTCAGCTTCTCCAAATATAATTTCTTCAGCAGCTCTTCCACCAAGCCCACCAACAATTCTTGCAAATAGTTGCTGCTTTGAAATCAAGGTGGGATCGTCAGCAGGAATAAACCAGGTCAGACCCCGAGCTTGACCACGAGGGATTAAGGTGACCTTCTGAACAGCATCATGCCCTGGAGTAAGAGTTCTGAACAGATACACAAACATAAATAGTCTGCATAGTAATCTAAGGGGAAGAATAGACATGCTTAACGATTTCCTTAGCAGAAAGATCAACAAAAACGGAAAGCTTATGTTGACAATATTTGAAGTTCAAAGCTGTATGAGGTTAGCAAATAGATTTGAAACACATAAAACTAGACTTCAGCCGGTTGAACAAGGAAAGGCTGGATTAGGGGTATATATGTGGTGTGAATTTCTTCCTAAGGGTCTCAAATTAAAGATAGAAAGAGAGGATTCATCTTGTGCAGGATATAAAAAGCTCCTGTAAACAAATAAATTAGGTTGACAGGATCAAACTCACCCACAGATGGCATGCCCAACTTCATGGTATGCGACCAGACTTTTGCTCTTTCCATCAGTCATAACTGTCCCTTCCATACCTGCCACAATCCTATCAATTGAATCATCAATCTCTTTGGATGCAATTGCTGACTTCCCACGTCGACCAGCCAGTATAGCTGCCTCATTTAACAAATTTGCAAGATCAGCTCCGCTAAATCCAGGAGTTCGCATTGCTATCACTTCAAGAGAAACATCCGGATCAAATTTCTTGTTGCCAGCATGAACCTTTAAGATTTCTGTTCTTCCTCGGATATCAGGAACATCAACCATTACCTGGAAAAAAGTGTGTCAATAATACCATTCCCAAACAACACCAGCCAAGGAGTCACAATAAAAAAAACAACAGAACCACATACCTGTCTGTCAAAACGTCCTGGCCTCAACAAAGCAGAATCAAGAATGTCAGCACGATTAGTGGCCGCAACAACAATAACTCCGGTGTTTCCTTCAAAACCATCCATTTCAGTCAGAAGTTGGTTAAGGGTTTGCTCCCTTTCATCATTCCCTCCCCCAATTCCAGTCCCTCTCTGCCTACCAACAGCGTCAATTTCATCAACAAAGACAATGCATGGAGCATTCTCCTTTGCCTTCTTGAAAAGATCACGTACACGAGAGGCACCAACACCGACAAACATTTCAACAAACTCTGAACCTGAAATTGAGAAAAATGGGACACCAGCTTCACCTGCAATGGCCTTAGCTAGCAATGTCTTTCCAGTACCTGGAGGACCAACAAGAAGAACACCCTTGGGAATACGAGCTCCCACAGCAGTAAATCTCTCAGGCTTCTTCAAGAACTCCACAACCTCCATGAAATCTTGCTTTGCTTCGTCCACTCCAGCAACATCATCAAAAGTTACACCAGTGTTTGGTTCCATTTGGAACTTTGCTTTTGACTGACCAAAAGTCAATGGGAAGCCTGGCCCACCAGGACCACCCATTCCTCCGGAAGATCGTCTTGAAAGAAGGAACAGACCCCCAATTAAGATCAACGGGAAAGCCAAATTCCCTATCAAATTGAACAGTAAGGAACCAGAGTCTTCTTGGGCATTATGAGCAGCAAAATCAATATTCTTTTCCCTGAATTTCTGAAGAAGCTCTTGTGGTAGTCCTGGTAACTGAACCCTGACTCTTTGCACCCTGTTGCCTAACTCGGGAGAGACAGCTTCCACAATAGCAATAGTTCCATTCTCGTATAAATCTACTCGTTTCACCCGATCCTTGTCTAAGTATTCCAAAAACCTAGAGTAGGACATTCTAGAGTTTGAAACCCCCTGATCATCAGCTAATGCTTTTCCACTAGCAAGCAATGCTGGCAGACCAACCCCAGCACTTCCCAACAGTTTCAGAAACCCTCTCTTTCCTTCATTTACACTTTGGTCATGGGACGATTTAATAGATACAATCTTTCGCACTCTGTCCAGCGATGGAAGGCTGGAAGATAAGAAAACCTTACTCCCATTCATTTCCTTGCTAAAACCAGAATAGGCTGACAAGCCATTTCCAATGACCGACACTGATGATGTAGCCATCTGCAAGAGTAAAATCAAGCATTATAACCTAAAGCCTACTATTAATAATCATCAAAACAGGAAGCAACAAATCTACAGTTTACTATTAAATGCAATAACAACCGCAAGCAAATTTCTAAACATATTAGATATATAATCTTCTCTCACACCCTAGTGCTAGGATAACAGTATGATCACCCAAACGAAACTACCATCCACCGAAGAGCCGCAATACAACAGCCAATTTTCTTTAAGAGCAAAGATTTATACCTTCCCACCAGTCATATACATTCAATCATGAAGTAAAAAACATAATTTTATTAACAAAACAAACTCAGCACACCCAATCAACCTACAAGACTAACTCAACAATATTCAACGAAAAATAAAATAAAGATCTAATCTTTGTGTCATCCAACAGGAACAGCAAGGCAAGCCAAGGCTAAATCAAAAAACATATCCCAGTATCCAATACACAAAACCCATGCGCAGAATTAAACTACTGCAACAAAATGCTGGAATATGCAACCAGCAAGACAAAGAGTATAGCTACAAGTAAGAAGTACGAGGTTGAGAAAGTACCTTCTAATAAAAAAAACGATGAAGTTGGGAACTAAGAAAATGCAGAAGCAATTTTGTGGGATTTAAGGAGTAGACCAGTGGATGTGGTTGTGGTGTGTAAAAGATGTACGTGGCTAATCTTACTTGCAAGTTTGATTCTCCCGCAACTGCAAGAGAGGGATTTTGGCGTTTCTTTTCCACATTTTATCTCCACCCCGTGTTTTTCTTGGATTTTTAGGACTTTTCCCACACAGAAATTGATTTTATTGCAATTTGTATCAATACTTTTATTTTTGTGTGTTAATTGGTGAAAGCCTGTTTTTGAAGTCCTGGCTGATTTGTGTTCAGCCATTCTTCCCTTAGTTAGAATTGACGTTGAATATATTTATGATTTTAATGAATTTACAAGTTCTTTTTAGTTTAAAATAATATTTAGAATAAAAAATAGTGAATTTCAGCAAAATATTTGTACACGGGCGAAGAAATATAGTAGGTGGCAATTTGTGATTGGATATGTTATCATGAACTTAATAAATCAATCTAATAACTCAAATAATTAGTAAATTAGAGTTGGATTAATTGTCACCAATCAAATAACTTAAATTTCATTTTTCTGTAAAATAATAATAATAGATAATTTCTTTTATAAGCATCATTTGTGTTCACTTTGTATCTAGTGTCTACTTCACTAGTTATATTACATGATAATAGATAATGATGCAATAATAGATATACACATCATTGTTGCCATTTCACTAGTAGTATGTTATACGATATTACAAAATTGCTTCAAACTCTAAGGTATGCTTCGGAAGGTGACAACGACCGAGCTGAACTTGACCTACAAAACATAACCTCAGAGTCATTTGATAGTAACTACTCCGGTGGAGATATATATGGTTTCGGGAATGGTTTAGGTGATGACTCAGTGTTACTCGTACCATGAGCGAGTCATCACCGTGTATTGGGACCATGAGCACGTGAGTTGTACTTAGCGTGCTCCCTAGTAACCAACGTTAGCATTTGTTCCAGGAAATGCCAAAGTTGATGGTATGTCCTTTGCCATAGATTGGAATAGATCAGTGGTGGGTTCAAAAGAACTAATCACCAATCACTTGGGATGGAAGATAAACAATGGGAAAAGTGAAAGACTCTCAGATCAATAGATACCTATATCCAATAAAGTAGCATGGTAATCAGTCAAAGAACTGACCTTACAGAGCATCTTATTCAGGAGGACAAAAGCTGGGAAGCTCCCCTGATCAGAACTATCTTCCCAGCTGAGTTAGTATCTCACATATTGGCAATGAGGACCCCAAGAAACTCAACAAAACTAGAACTCTCTATCTAGTTAGGGAACATAGGTGGCTTACTTAGCGATAAAAGGTTATCATTTGGCAATGACCTCCATAGGTTGCATTGACCAAAATCTGGAATTTGAAGGTCCCCTACAATTTGAATGTAGGCAAGGCTCTACCAATAACAATAAACATGCACAAGAGAAAGATTATTGATTCTGTAGTGTGCTCAAGATGTGGCACAACACAACCTAAAGAATGAAATGCATATCTTTCTCCATTGAAGAGAAACTAAAGAATTCCGGGAATTATCATCAGTGAAGTTGGAGGAAAATAACACGCATGAGTGAAATTTCACTAAATGGTTTCAAGCATGGCTTGATAAAAATCCATCCATTGAGAACATCCAATTGGTTGCCTTCATGCTTTTGGAATTGGGTGCAGGAAACAAAAGAGCAATGGAAGGCCTGAGACCCTGCATCATATACACAGGTTGCAATAGTCAAATTCATGTTATACAAGAGACATGAGGTAGTCAGCAATGAGACTGGGCAGGTAAGGGAAAAAGAGCCACAACTAGTAGAAGTGATTGATAGGCCACAAGCTACATTGTACTTGGCTGATTTAGACTCCTAAAACCATCAGGAAGCCCACATCATGGTAGATGGCTCATTTCAAATTCATAATAGAAAATTAATTGATGAAAGTTAGTATGGATGTACTAGTTAAGAGCATCTCCAATGTTTTGCTAGTCACCCACAAATTAAGGAGACACTTGGCACACTCTCAATACATCTTCAGTGTGACATGGCTATAAGAGAATTGATGGCCAAAATTTTCTGAAGTCTTTCTCCAATGCAACCCTCTAATTTAGAAATTCAGTATGACGTGTATTAATTTAAACTTTTAAAACAAAAGCTATTTGTAAATTAAATATACATTACAAATTCAAAATGTCCAAAAGATTTAAAACGCCGCAACTTCCTCCAGAGCTTCTTCTTCCTCTTCCTAAATCTTCTTCTGCTTCCTCGTACTTATCGACTGCCGCTAGCTTTTCCCTGGAGAAATATCTTGTTGTTGGTTGCTTTCGTTTTGGGAGCTGTAATCATGGTTCTCATTCTGCTGGTTTTCTGGTGATATGGACTCACAACAGCAATAATGACGATGATGGAGAATTCAGGCTGGGGAAATCAAACACCTCCATAAATCCTCATCTCTACATTCTCAAAAGCAGCAGCCGGTCCAAGGAGTCATGAGCGACACCTCAAGAATGTTTGAGCAGCAGCTGATACTCAGGCTGAACGTGGTCGATGTTCTGAAAGCCACTGACAAGTTCAGCACCACAGCTTCACTCCACACAAATCAAAACAAAACAAAACAAACATATTACCTCCTCTTACAGTCAGGAACTAAAAACTAGGCCAGAAAAATGCGACATTATCATTTCAATGAGTTTTAAACGTAATATATACTCAAGAGGCTGTAATTTAGTTCAGCTCTTGTATTGGAGAAATTCCACACATCTGGAAAAATAATTACCTTAAGGATGGGGAATTGGCTCTCTTGTACTAAAATATACTCTTAGTATTAGGTTAGGTAATTTACTAATGAAGTTGTATGATATAATGCGATAGGACCATCTGACCAAATGTATACTAATGCATTCTAATTGTGCTATAGGACATATTACCCTCTAGAAAATGTAGATCATGCAATTTTCATGCTTTCAGTAAGAACATGGAGTTCGTGACATGAAATTCACAATAAAAATTCTTGAGTTCTCACTGGACATCACATCCTTCAATCCAAGATGCTACACAAACCAGACACTTTCTCATGTTCAATAATAGTTTGAAAGGTTTGATAAGTGCCTGGGAAAATTTTCAGTTGAAAACACAAGTGGTTAAGAAGCATAATAACTGAACAACATGGTTTTTCTCTTCTCCATACGTGCTTGATAAGAACAAATGGAACCAGAAAACCCACGCTTTCAAATTAAATACAATGTCAAGTATATCTCAGTTAACAGGTCCAATAAAAAAACAAATGGCAAAAGCCAAGAACATATATAGCAACAAATGGAAAGCACGATCTTCTCCAAAAGCATAGGAAAAGTGCAAAGCGTGAACTAATCGATCTACCTTAGCATGAAATAAATTAGTCACACAAAACTAACTGGATATTTTAACTGCAGGACTTAAAGCCGGGGCGGCGGCAGAAGAGTGGAAGAAAAATATGTCTCATTCATCATTTGAGCAAACAGCTCTTTTAAGTGACCATTGCTTGAAGCAAATCTCATTCAGGACAATTATTCAAATGATAAGCTTAAGACCCATTCTCAACTTTTAAAAATACGGTAATAAAATCCCAGATACAAAAGACATATATTGATCATGGCTACTCTACTAATAGCAGATGCAAACTTTCGCAAGCAGTAATTACGATCAACTTACAATTTAAAAGGGAATCCAAAAGCCTAAAAATGATGGAGACGACAAAACTATGCTGAATAAGAACGGACAGGCATCAACGGAGAAGAAGATTACTTCATAAGAATTAAGACTATCATTGGAGAAGAAGACTACATGCATTGGATATTGAGATTAACTTTGCATCACTCTTAAAATAGAGTTACCTCAGAATCTTTATCAACATTATCTCATCACTCTTGAGTTTTAAAAATGCAGAATCAGCCCATGCGTTTAACATTCTTTGACCAGCTTTCTAAGCAACATTTCATCGAACACATTATCTTCATCAAATTGCTTCCTGCCGTTTTGCACAAATCCCACAAGAATTAGTTAAACCACAAGATACTCAAGATTACCTTAAAGACCTTCAAAACAAATGAGTCAGATTGAGGTTTTGAAAGGATTTTGATTTTGATAATATCATTATCAGAAGAAGAGAGTAGAAGAGTTTAAATTTCGAGCATTGCGCGATTCAAATGTTGATCGTCATTCTAACAGTTTAACAATTTATCAATCAGAGTCATTTCCAACAAGAGCACTACATTACGCTACAATCAAAGTAAAAGTAAAAAATGAGCAGAACAGTGTGAGAGAGGAGACGCACCGGCCAGTTTGATCCATCCATTCCGATCAAACCTATTTGCTCGGGCTCGTGAAATTATCCGATCTCATCGAAATCTCCGATATTAGCTCCAAGCGAGTCTCGCCGCGGGCAATTAGTTCTGTACAGAAGTTTTAGCCCAGCCTTGGCGCGCCCAATTTTTGCTGAGCTGGAGAAGAGCGGGTGTCAATTTGATCCTCGGAAAACAGAGGTTCAATTTGAGGGCCGCGGTTATAATTTCGTCCACGTCACATTGACCCTCAGATCTGACTTTTGGGTTGGAGGCTACATTTTTGGCAGGCAGTCAATTAATCCTATGTGGCAAGAGACATTTAGCAAAGGGAGAACTACATTGGAGATGCTCTAAGGAGCCCGGTATGGCCTTAGGGCTGAACCGCTTCATGTGTAACTTGTGAGGTTTTTTAATTATTAATGCAAGTTTTATTTCAAAAATAAAAATAAAAATTTGGACCACCAATTTTTTACACTATTTTTGACCATTAACACAATCAAATATGTGTAAACATTTTGATCAACGGGCTTGGTCATTCTTTCTTGTATGTATCCAATATAAGTCTTTTCCCACCAAAGGGGAACAAAAACCAAGATCATTATAAAAGTAACTGTTGATTCTATTAAACTTTGTGCAACTGAGCTAACTTCAATCCATAAATAACAAGAGGCAGCTCCTCCTTGTACACCCCCAATTCCTAATCTCAAAATGATGATAGAAAACAGACAATTACAAAAGACAGAAATCTACCATTACTGCTACAAATTTAAGAAGAAAAAAAAGAAAATCTTCTTTTTCTCCAGTCCTTTGGTATGGGCCTAATATAGGTCACATTGGGCCTCGGGGCCTTGCAGAATGGATTCAGCAAATGTGCCCCGGCCCACGCAACCCATCTTCTTATTCGTATACTCAGAGATATTCAACGTACAAAATCTAAACTATACACACTTGTTCAGCAAACCCCACATCAGCAGGTAGTCCCAACCACCTCCCGCCGCCGGAACACCACGGAATATTCCGGCAACTCTCCTAGATCCCCATACAGCGACTGCTCCTCCTCTCCGATGGGAAGCATCACCGCCGCATCGGCATCCATCCACGACGGCCCCACCAGTGTCTGACTGTCCAGCATGGTGGACCCAACGTCGGTGAACCACCCCATGTCGCTGGCTAGCTCCCGGAACCCGCTGCTGTGGTCGGAATCCAGGTCGAAGAGCATGGCCTCCTCCTCCTTCACAGTAACAATGTCTGAGCTGGTGGTGGACGAGGTGGAGGCGGTGGAAGTAGAGGGCACCTCAGCCTTCACCACTGCGGTGGCGGCAGAGCGGGTGGTTGCCGTGGCGGCAGAAAGGTGGCTATGGTGTTTAGTGGAGGTGGGGATAGGGTGGTTGTGTTCACACGTATAGGTGATGAGAAGCATGGTGGGATCCAAGCAACTCCTCTCCACTTGTTTTCTTGATGGGCAGCCTTTAGAGCTACTGCAGCGATAGTATCCTCTGCAGCATGAAACACATGTTATTCAACACAAATCATCAATAGTATTCCTATTTAAAGTGTCATTCACCACACAAACTACATAGTATTCAGCACATTCTAATTCTAGCAAGAATTGAATCACCCTCATACATTTATCTCTTGTGTTTTCAATACTCAATTTATTTCAGTCAAACTATTTATTACGGAAAAAAGTGAGTGTGTTCATTTTCGGAAAAGAGAGAAGAATTGAATGTTGCCATGTAGTAACAATAGTAAACAATTTGTTCATGGTGTAAAAAAGTTGGTCCCTTTTTGCATCAGGGGAACACAAAACAAAAGTGCCTCACTTGTGCTCATTGTTTTTGCCAAAATGTATCCTCAGAATCCCATTACCTACCCCATCAGCAAGCTTTGAATATGAACACTTTTATTATTCTAGTCTAGCCTCTATGTCATCAATGCTCCCTAGATAGCAAGAAAGATTCTATTCCATATGATATTGTTACCAAGAATGAGGATAGTGATCATCATCATACTACAAAGCACTCATTACTCAAACTACATTAAAGTTTTGCAAGCATTGTAATCTCTGGGATCACTAATATTCGAACTCGAATTTTGGTACTAGAGGAAGGACATGCTACAAGATTTCATTACAAGAAAAATGAAGTGGAATGGACAGACTACAAAGGAAGCACTAAAAAAAGTGGGGAAATGATTAAGAGGATAAGACAGGGAAAGGGAGGTATCAAAGGGAAATGAATTAGGTGGGTTCCCACCCACAGAAAAAGGCACAATCCTAATTCCTAATGTTCCAAAAACCTAATTGCAAATCCAACTAGAAGGCGGCGCGTGTAAATCAAGCGACGCCGCCGCGAGTGAGTGGTGTATTCCAACTACTCCATCTATTATTAATCAATTCACAGATAATATTTTAGTCCACAACCCGGAGCCGCCTTTGTATCTTTCCACCACTGTATTACACAACCGAACAGAGAAATAATGGATTATTCTGTATTTTATTCTATTGTTTATTTCCATCGCTCAATCAATTTTGACCGGCGGCAACTACAAGAAAATCCAAAGACCTCAAACTGAACGCCCCCACAAAAAACACGCACACACGCAGTGAAAACGGCATTCCAGAATCAAACCAATTCCCAGATTCGGCAAAACATTAACGGAATCTAATTAGGGAAACAAACAAACCTCGGATAAGGCGAGCCTTTGATCGGCTTCTGTCCGTACTTCCTCCACGACCAGGAATCCGGCGGCGGGTACACCTCCCCTCTACTCCGGGAGCCGTCGCCGTCCCCAATGGGCACCGTGATAACCTTCTTCTGGGAGCCCCTCCTGCTGGAAAAAAACGACGTCGTACGTAAGTTCTCCGGCCGAAACCCAGAAATCAAACCAAATCAGGCAAAAAGATCGAACCTTTTCTTGGGCGCGGGGGCGGTGACCTCGTAGGCCTCGTCGCCGGAGCAGTCGGGGCCGTTTTCCGGCGTGCTGGTGGAATCCTCCGGGGCGAATTCGGCCTTGTGAACCATGGCGATTGCGGAAATGGACAAATAAATTACGGATGAGGGGCGTCGGAGTTGGTGTAGAGTGGGGAAGGTAAAGTGGAATAAGGGGGAGGGAAGGGTTTAATATATGAGAGGGCGCTCACGTTGACAGATTGGCAGCGCTGCAATTAAATATGAGACGTGCGAGCAATTCGCGCAATAATAGCGAGAGTTTTTATTTTTTAGATTTTTCGGAGAGGGCCCCCACTTTTAAATATGATCTCATTTCTCTTTTATTTATTTCAGTTTTTTTTTTTTCCTTCTGAAATCTTATCCCCTTTTACATGTTTCACGTTAGTGACGTTTCCCTCCCATTGCAATTGGATTTTTGTTCCTTAATTAGTTGGTCTAATGGATAAATATTTGTTATTACAAGATAAACGCGTGCCTTAAATTTGGATTTTGCCAAAAATATAATAGAGGAGTTTTATTCATAACCCCTCCATAGTCGATTAAAACATCATAAAATATAAAATAATAAGTTATCCAAAAATGCGAGATTACATGGATTTACAGTTATGAAGTTACAAAATAAAAATATAGTTTGTATATTTGAACATTTACAGTTTAAATTATTATATTTGTACTATAATATATGTTATTGAATTGAAAGATATTTTTGCATTATAAAAAAATTATACGGTCGGTTGTATATTACTGACTTTGTAATCACAAACATTTATTATTTACCAAAACAGTCATGTTATTCTTTTTTGGATACATAAATCAAAGGTCTTTTTTTTTTTTTTTTGAAGAAATAAATCAAAGGTCTCGTTTGGCTATCAGCGTTTAGCTGTTACCTGTTAGCGGATTTTATTATCTGTTAGCTGTTAGCTAATTCTATTAGCTGTTTTGACTAGCGGTTTGATTAGCTGTTTGTATTTGAGTGTTTGGCAAATGACAATTAGCTGATAGCTGTTTTGTTACGTTAAAAGACCGAAATAGACATTAATATAATTTATTATTAATTTCTTTTATGGAGTGTATTATTTGTTTTGAAGTATCGAAAGGTATTTTTATTACCTATATTTATTTATTTTTATGCTATTTGTTATTTTATTCTTTATTAATATACCCATTTTCTTTAAAAAATTAAAATGATTAACATTTCATAGTAATATATGTTTAGCTGGACATTTTAATATTAAGATATGAAATACTTAAAATATAAATTAAAAAAATATTTTAAAATAAATATATACGTACACATTTTGTGTACGCACGCATATGAATATATGAATTGTACTATTAAAATTTGATTAATATTATATGAATTTGTACGCACGCTAACATGATTAAAATTTGGTTTAGTAATTTGATTTTTTTTTAAAGGAAATTTTGTAAGAATAAGGATAAAAAATATATTTTGTAATATTGTTTTAATTAATTCTTTGTAAACGCTGCTCTTTCTAGCGTTTCAGAAACGAGAGGTTTCACCAAAACAGCTAATCAGAAAAAGGCAAAAAGCTATTCACCAAACACTAAGAAGAGCTGATTGACCAGTCAACTGTCCATATTTAACCCAAAAAGCTAAACGCTACTCAAAACTCTCGTCACCAAACGGGACCAAAGTAATTGATGGCGGGTTAGAGTGATGAATATCGGAAAAAAGATATTAAAGAACAAGAAATGTATATAGTAGATTTTGAAATATAATTATAATTTATGATAGATTATAGATTATAGAAATATATTTTTTTGGTTTATTGTCATGTAGATTTTCATTAAAGTTTTGTTCTATGGATTATGATAATTTCATCCAGTTTCGATGAATTATTATAACATCTTTCATTAAATACTTTAAAATGGATTAATGTGGTTTCGAGATCCTTGTAATTTGAAAATTTTATATCATGTTTTAAATTAATTGGCACATATTTTTAGTTGACAAGATTATTGATGTGGAAGACATTCCTCTGTGCTAGCTAATTATGTGCAAGTTTCGAGAGATGATTGTAATTTGAAAATTTTAGATCATGTTTTAAATTAATTGGCACATATTTTTAGTTGACCAGATTATTGATGTGGAAGACGTTCCTCTGAGCTAGCTAATTATAGGTGATTTTCGTCTTTACAAAATAATATCCATGAAGCCGATATTACATATTTTTATTTGACTCTCAAACTTTAATAGTACTTACACTATCTGTCTTGTTAGCATATGGTTTGTTATCCCGATTCTGGGCGTTTCCCAATAGCAGAATAATTATCTTCAAAATTATTATTTTTATAGAAAGATATTTTTTTCTATTAATAATCAAACAAACTTGGTCATAACTCTAAGTCAACATAAAATGTACTATCATTGGAAAAAAAAAATTAAATCTATCATAAAAGTCGGGTAGACTATCTGGACATCCCCGCGTCTCAACCAAAAATTCTTACTTAACTTTGTCTTGTATTTTAAAAAAAATGTATTTTATATCTTATAAGTGAAGTTTTATAAGATAGTGAGATTTTCACCCCACTCTAAGTAGCATGCCGAAGACCTAAACCACTCGACATACGAGATCAGTAGACTAGGATATAGTATGATTAGATCATAATATAGTAGGATTCTTATATCAAATTCGGTCGTTATAGTGTTACCATAAAAAATTAAATGAAAACCATCTAACCATGGGCTTAAGATTAATACAGATGCATTTTATATCAGCCCAAACTTTTACTCTCGTGGTCTAAAAAATATATCAAATTACCGTATTACCCCTATAAGTAACTAGCCTAGCTTTTCCAAAGCTAAAAATGAAGGGCATTTGTTTATATTCATACCGTATTTTGAACTAAAGTAAATGAAAGACTACAGAAATGAAAGAGGTTGGTAAAAATGAGTAGGAAATATGTGCAAGCTGAAATTCTTGCTATTCAATTTGGTTTTATATCTGGTTCAAGGTTTGAAATGCAAGATCACTATACTACTAACAATTAATTTTTTTTATCACTCTGTTAGATATCCTTATTTTAGAATTTTTGTGTAAGTTTTATATTGGGCATGAGACAAATGACAATGTTGATTTTCTCACTTTGATGCTTGATCATAATTTTTTTAAATATTTTGATCATTTACATGTTAAGCATAATCATTCAGTGTAGATGTTTATCTTCTCACTTTCATGCCTGGTCATTTTCGTGTTAATTTTCTTACCTTTAAATTTTATTTTTTACCATTAAACTTTTGAGACCAAATTTATAATTTTTAGTAATTTATAATTGATGATTTTAATCAATAATAAAACAGTGGATACCCAAACAAACCAAATCTCTTATTATACATTGAGAAGAAAAATCTTGTTTTTCACTTGCTAGTATTTTTGACCGGTAGAGAAAGTGTTTACACGGCATAAAACGATATATATATATATATATATATATATAGTTAGCGGTTAGCTCTTGTTTTTGGCTCACAGCATTTGGGAAGGTCCAGAAGGACGGCTGTATATAACTGATGATTATTGATTTTGTGTGAGTTTTGTAATCATTGGCCACTTTAGCTCCCAAACAGTGCGTAGTACAGTCCTCGTACTCTCAAACATGAGAAACTATTTGTATCACATATTTTCACTCAATCACTTTATCATAATCCCCTCACTCTGTCCAATGAAAGTACTACTACTACTCTACTCGATTTGATCCTATTCCTATAAACCCTAACAATATTACTTTACATTTTGATTCAGGAATCAAGATATTCACACAAGATGATTTTTTTAAAAAACTTTATGCAAGTGATACTCAATATTAAAGTTATGATTAATGTTTCTGGTGGTTATCTAAAAGTTAGAGAATGAAGAATTTTGAAGCTTGGAAAAAAAAAGTATGTTGTACGCCCTCCAAGCAGCCCTGTTTGCCAGAGTTTATCATTAGATCAGTTTAGTTCAGTTCAATTTAGTTCAATTTAGTAAAAATTTAATATTATAAAATTTAGGTTAATTTAGTTATGCTTATTCTTATTTTCAATACATTAATTTTCACTTCAGTTCAGTTCAATCCATTTTAGTTCGGTGCAGTAAGAAATAATCTCTGGCAAACTGGGTCGTAATCCCTAAATTTTTTTAAAATTTTTTTAAAGTAAAACCACCATTGGTGGGGGATGTTTATTAGGCTCCCCAGACCATGAATAGCTCAAATGTTGGAATGTATGTTGTAAAGTGTCCAAGAAAAACCCCAAATGATTGGGATGAAAAAAAAAAATCCAACCATTTGGGATGAAAAAACTTGGGAAATACAAGCACATTGAGCCTATTGTTAGAGATTTCTTTTCTATATATCGACTCAGATGATCCAGGTTAGTGTTCGAAATGTTACCAAGTCGAGTGAACAAGTTTGTCACGGTCCACGACAATGAATAACACTACAAGTATAGGCACAAATTAGCCACTTGAATGTGAGAAGAAATCTCCAACTGAACAAAGATAACATAAAGAACAAATAGGTCTTCCTGTGGGAATGCCTTCTGTTCACTGTTTCCTTGAGTTTGTCCTCCAAGTCTTGATGGTGCTTGTCCTGTAGTTTTGCTGAGATTGTTATTCTTCCAAAGCTGAAAAATCAGTATAGTCATAGCATTTTGGAATATCATTGATAAAGTTACCCTAAATCTTCTTCACGTGATTATCAACATCGTTGAGGTTATCTTTCTTGAAAACACACCAGAAACAACCCTCATAGGCCCTGTCCATTAGGGCGCTGGAATTGGTAGATGGTGCTGGAAGGTGCTGGAGGGTGCTGGAAGGTGCTGGAGGGTGTTGAAATTAAATTAAAATTGTATAATTATGATGTACATAATTATGAAACTATATATTTAAAGAATGATTAATTCGTACAAAACATATTGAAACTAATTCTAAAAAAAAAGCATTTTTTATTTTTTTAAAAAAAATCAATCATTCATGTATGTGAATAGTGACAAGTGCTGGTAGGTGCTGGAGGTGCTGGAAAATAAGCACTACTGGACAGGGCCATAGTTGAGGGTATTAAGACGGAAATAGTACTTGAACCACAAAAACACAAGAAAATTTTAGTGTCGTTACACTGTTTTACCGGTTTTTATAGATAAATTTGGGAAAATTAAAGAGTTGGATAACACCAAAACGGTGATTGGAAATTTGGAATTAATTAAAGAGTTTACACTTCTTATGTGAAAATATGACAAGTTTGATGCTTTGGCCTAGTGTGATAAATTCCTCGGCCATATTTATATTGAGTAACCCATTCCTTACGACGGGAATATATTTATAATAATTTGCATTGAATGGTTCAAACAAACAACGAAAGATTAATATCTTTGATGAGATATTACGCAGAGCAAAACCCCAAAGTCAAACCTTCTACAAATTTTATACATCTTTCAGTCCATTTCATGTGGCATTTGTTAAATGGCATTTGATCCAAACATTTCAGACTTTTTTGATATTTGAGGCATTTTTTTTATGTTTGCCCATTTAATTAGTGCTTATCTTAAAGATCTGAATCTCGCCCTTTGAATATGCACAACTCAATCCTTAATTACTACTACTATTCAAAGTTCTTGAGTGAGACAAAAAGTACACAAAAGGCATGTCTCTATTGTTAGTGTGAAGGATTTGGACTTATTTATTTGTTTTGATAGCTCCTTCATTTATATTATAAAACAATTAATAATCTTTTAACTTAAACAATACATACTTGCATAAAACAAACATATGGTGGATAGACCGATTTTGTTTGTTTTTCCTAATTTCATTTTGATTTTGTTCAGACCCTGTTTACATGAGTTTATTTTTTGCTGAAACTGAACTGAAATATAAAAGTCTGTCAGGCATATTTAGAGCACCCACAACCATAAAGCTTCTGTTTTGGCTTTAAACTTACTTTTTTTTTTATAAATCTCCACCTTTCAGTTTTTAACTCACAATCATACAGCCTGCCACATCATCATATATCTTTCCAAATCATCATTTTCATTCCCATCTTTTAACATATTTATTTGGTAGGTACTTTTTATGAATGATAAAATAAATTTGGAGAAATATTCTTATTTAAAATGATTAAGTCACAAAATTAAATTATGAAACATATTTATTTGTCTAATTAAATCAATTACCATTTATAATTAGGAAGGTTAACCATTTTCGATAAATAATGTTTTTCGTGATCTGTTTTTTAATTAATATATAGTTTATAAAAAATAATTTGAAATTAACAAAAAAAAAACTGAACATGGATAAATATATAGAGTCACTCCAATTTTTTATTTTTTTTTTGAAATAACGTTACATATATATTATAATAAAATGCTGTTACAACGGAAAATCGAGTGCGCTAACATATGCGCATCGTTAACAAAGCTTATGTCAGCCTTGATTATGCAAGAAATTAATTAGGCATAAGCAGAAAAAACAAAAATCTGTGAAGCAATAAAAAGAAAGAAAAAGCACTCAACCGCAACGTGGATATTCACGTGGTTTTCTTTACCACGTGTCATCATATCATTTGCCCTTTTGTAACAAATTTTGGGCTTCATTTTTCCGAACGCTCGTCTCTCTTTTTTTTCGAATATTTCTCAAAGACGTGCATAAATCTCCCCATTGTGGAAGCTTTTAATTATAAAATCTCATTCACAGCCTAACATAGGAGGTGGACAGACTATGGGACTCAGGGTGCAACTCACAACGACGGGTTAAACACGGCATATATAGCTACTACTAGTAACTACATTAATCACAGTTTATAGTACTCATTTTTCCATTTCTTTAATTACTACCCTATCGTTTTTTTTTTCGTCTCTTACTTGTCGTTGCTAATACTTTAATCCGAAAAATAATTTGTGAATTAATACAGGAAAGATTGGGATTTGTTCTTGATCTGATTTTACATGCATATAGTATTTTGATGAATTCTGCAATTCTTGTTTTGGCTAAGTTGTGTGAATTGTTTTCGTTGGTGACTGGTATATATCTTCCAAAGTATTAAAAATACGTATAACATAATCATACCCCAAATAATAATAATATTGGAAGTGTAAAATATCCCTAGTTACAACTTACAAAAATTTTGGTGAAACCATGATTCCTGTTTGAAAAATGTCTCCATGGATACCAAACACTAAAAGGAACTGTTATTGGTTGAAATTGTCGTTGGTGAGTTTCAACCATGCTGTCGCGGTTAGGTGTTAGGTTGCTGGTGACATGAAATCTCAACCAACTCACATGGACTAACTCGGGGCTGAGGTTCGGCGTAAATTTGTACGGAAGGTACTTGGGACTAGGAATGATCAATAAAATTGACTGAAAGATTAAACAAATTGAATGAAAGATCAAGAAAAAACAGTAAATGGTCAAGCAAATTAACTGAATATCAAGGAAAAACAAGAATGCTCAAAGGAACTGACTGAAAGATCAAGCAAATTGACTAAAAAAAATCAAGAAATAACAGTAAATGCTCATTCCCTTGGCCCTTGGTCTCCACAGAATAGGTCACACATGAGATCTTCTCTTTCTCATATGATTAATAGATTTTTTTTTTGAAGGAATTCATTCATGGTACTGGAAACAGCCACAAATTACAATGACTGCAATTGTCATATGATTGTTAGTTTATGTGTTTTCTCTTCTAACCCAACTAGTTTACAATTTTAAACTAAATAAATAAATAAAACTTAGTAAACGAAAAGTACAATAAAATAGAATAATAGCACAAACATTTAAATTAACTAGCTACGTCATTGTTTTCTAGAGTTTATTTCTTGCTGAACTGAACTGGAGTGAACTAAACCAAAGTGAAATTAATGTATTAAAAAAAAGAATCAGCATGACTGAATTAACTCAAATTTCATCAAATTACATTTTAATTTCATTGAACTGATCTGATCTATAGAAAAATTCTGAAAAATAGGGCCTACATTTACAGCTTGGGAAAATTTGTATTAACTAATATTTGAAATATTCATTACCAGAAATACTAAAAGATCAGAAAATTTTGTATGTTTTAATTCCTTGTATGTGGAGCTGTGCACTCAATTAAATTATGACACATGGCAAGTGTTAAGTTTTACTAACGGAGAGTTAGTTCATCCCATTTTTCTAAATTTTTCCGTTTATTCCCATATTTTTACCTTAATTTCTTTTCTGGCCCATCTTTCTCACCTCGTTCTCCCCTGCACAATCGATTTTCCCCCTTTCTGAACATCTTCCGGCAGAAAACCATCAACCCGTACCCACCCGAAAAGAGCCGATGTTAAATCCGGTCTGAACTTCTTCAGAAAGGGGACCATCTACTCGTACCCACGCGAAAAAAAGCCGCCATAGTTGATTTCGCCGATCTATCGCCGGACTCTATTGTGTTCTCTCCCGGCCAATTATTTCTGGGACGTTTTAATTCTGGGATTATTAGACCGCAAAAGTTTCGCCTGAAGAGATGCCCGATTTTGGAAAGTTCGCTGAGGTGCAAGGCTTCAACCATGACGAGATTTTCAACATCATCGAAAAATTTAATGGCTTCAGGCTTGTCGACGCCAGGTAACATTCAATTTCAATTAGGAAAACCATATGGATCAGACATGATTACTTTGCATCTTGAAGAATAATATGCTTTTCGTCATTCAAAATTTGAGCTTCAGTAGCAATTTTCCTTTAGATAGTTGTCTGCAAATTTTTCCATGTGTAGTCAATATTGTCTTGTAGTTGTATCTGATTAAGCTAGCTTGAAGGGATGGAAAGGGCTCTGCTTAGAATATGTTAAAACAGAAGCAGAAAGTTGGGAGTTTTATTGAAGAAAGACATTCTGTAAACCAAGAAGAATTAGCAAGTATATCTTTGATATATAACATATTCATGTTTATTGGCAGAATGATTCCATATGGTTTATACTTTTTACATACCATTTATGAATCCCTTTATGCAGGTCAGCTTAGATGTTCAGAGGGCAAAACTGGAGTTGTCCATTGAGCATAAGAGAATAGCTAGTGAAGCTGAGATCATAGAACGAGTTGGAATCTGCAAAAATGTTCATACAAAAATCGTTCAGAAGTTCCAGGTAACTAATATGATTTTGTGTTGTGTACTGTAGAATTTTAGATATGTGATTTTTTCTTCGGCTTTTAACGAATAGTCTTATAGACCTTAACTGAACCAAACTGGAAATAAGAATAAGAAGTCTCCTTGTGAAACCTATTAGCTCAAATGGTAGAGCATTGTGCAACTGCATAAAAAATGTGGGTTCGAATCCCTCATAAAGCAGAAAATAACGGCAAAGAATACATTTGCCGATATACTTCAGGAAGCTTTAAGGCTGCTGAAAAGAATTACCATAGTAACGAAAAAGAATACCTTTCTGTTATTAGAGTAATTAAAAAATTCTCTGTTTATCTAACTCCTTGCAAATTTTTAGTAAGAACAGATAATAAGAATTTTACTTATTTCCTAAAAATAAATTTAAAAGGAGATAGAAAACAAGGTCGTCTAATTAGATGGCAAATGTGGTTATCTAGATATGATTTCGATGTTGTTCATATTGCAGGTACCAAGAATTGTTGGGCAGATTTTCTTACCAGAGAATTTCAGCAAAATTATAAAGAATAATACAAATGTTTCTAACGTTTGTTTCTTTGTGAAGCATCCAGCATGGATGAAATGGAGCAGCTAAAGCTGCAAGAAGGACTTTTAGTCCAAGAACTGGAGCTGGTCCGAGCCAAGCTCAAGTATCTCAACCTGATCAAATTGGGTAAAGAAAAAGAACAAGCTTCTGAAAATGAAGTAAAAAAGGTTATCTTATCACCTTCTCCCTCAAAAGAGAAAGATAAGGCTATTCCAACGCAAACGGCAGTTGGTAAAGAATCAACAAATCCGTTGAAGGCTGTGGATTTGCCAAAAATCCAGAAGGAAGTACAAACTTCCATCAAACTGGTTAGCCCAGTAGATTTTTGCTTAAGGCCAAATAAGGGAATTCCAATCCCACAGTCTAAAGTTACGCCTTTAGCATCGGAGAAATCCGAAGAGGGAATTCAAATCCCAAAAAGATCTAAAACATATTATGTTGTTTATAACGGCCCCAATGCTGGAATTTATGAAGATTGGAGCTTCGCCAAAAAAGCAACTGAAGGAGTCTCCAACATTGCGCACAAGAAGTTCAAATCTTTCTAGGAAGCAAGAACTTCAGCAGACCTATACACTGGGTCATCTTTATTAGCACCTTTGGAGCTAATTACCAATGGCGAGATGATGAAGCCTAACACCTTCAGTGCAGCTCTGTTGTCCAAAAAGAAGTCATTGACCTCGCTAGGAAGACTTTCCATCAAACCTAGGGAAGACACGGTAAGTACTGCAAAAGTAGACTACACCGACGAAATTACCGAAGCAGGCTTTGAATACTGCTACCGATATGCAAGATCTGCCAACGAAGAAAAGTTTTTGGAGGAGAAGTTCTTCACTACAGACTCCAAAAATTTAAGTTATTAAAACTTCACTAAGAATGCTAATCCCGAACAGGTTTACGAGGCATTCCAATATGGTTTGGTAAAAACCATATATCCAAGTCCTAATTTGTTAGAAATTAGCCATTTCCCTAAGGCTATTATCGACACAATTAAGACTTTTAGGAAAAAATGCACCAAACCAGGGCATGAAGTTTTTCTAAAAATCAATAGTTCCGGTCCATACTGGAATCAATTAGGATTATTGGTATATCATCCTCAGCATTTGATCCAGATTGGCATTTGCAAAGGAGATCATTATCATCCATCCCAGCCCATGGAGTGCAACCTCGAGGCTAGCGATCTGCTACCCTTAGCAATAAGAAGACTGGAAGGTTTTATTCAAAAACTTTTCAGTTTCAGTTCAGATGATGGGTTATTTGTAAACTATCAAGATGCCACCATCTTGATATACAACAAGTCACCCAAAAAGATCAGCGAAGCCGACGAAGGCAAATTTGTTAAATTTCAAAATACTTTGGTTAATCCATTTGTTTTGGGAGAACATATTCCAGACCTTTGCAAAAGGATGAAGAATTACCGCAGTAATTATCTATGCGGTAGATGCTCAGAAGAAAGTGGATCACCCACTAAAGAAGATAGTGACCTCTCCACCATCAGGGCTGCCGACAGTCCTATGGACCCCTCCACTTCAAGTGACAGCAGGTAGTGGGATAATAATGCATCTACTCTGAGTGGGTGCAATAATGCAGTAGTGCATCTACTTTAGGTAGAGGTAATAATGTAAGTGCGTTTGTACGTAAGGGATGACGCACCCCTCTTCAATAATGCAGATGCTTCCTTCTCTATAAAAGGAAGTTCTTTCCTTGTAATAGGGGAGCGCCCCTCACTTCTGCGCCTCATTGTATTTTACTTTCAACCTCTGTAATCCCCTGGAGACGAACCTCGTCCAGGATTCTGTCTGATCTTCTGATCATTATGTGTGAATAAAAAGCCCTTTAGGGCTCTTGTAATTTCATGTAAGTTTCTATAATCTTTATCTTCTTGCTTATTATTAATTGTTGTATACATGCTTATCTGTTATAATGAAACCTGGAGTCCGTAGAATAGGGAGTACCGCTTAGGCAGGTAACCGTTTAGGGAAACAAGATTCGTAGGATTGGTTAAGTTATAAACAGAAAGCATGATAAAAATACACTCTTAATAATATAGTAAAGAAGATAAAAGGAACTTGCGTAAATTACTTAGGTTCTAAAGTATTAAAGCCATAAACTACATCAAATAAAATATTTAAACTTAAATGAGCAATAATATTTGTAAATCTATTCTCAACAAAGAATTATCTAAAGAAGATAAAAAATTATCTGAATTCCACAGGGTTGGCTCTAATAGTCAATCCAAATATAGTTTTGGAACTAAGTTTTGTAAAAAACATCAACTCCAAATTTATGTACAATTTATGAATACCTCAAAATTCTGCATAAAATGTATAAAAGAATCTCAAAATTCAGCAAAAGGATGAACCTCAAATGAGTAAAAACGTTTGTAAATTAATTCTTGACAGAGAAATAACTAAAGAAGATAAGAAATTATCTAAATTCCGTAGAATTGGCCCTTATAGTCAATCTAGATATAGTTTTGGCACAAGATATTGTGAAAAACATCAAACTCTTGTGCATTATATGAACATCTATAAAGGATGTATAAAATGTATCAAAGAACAATAAAATTCCGCAGATAGACCACCAAAAACCTAGTATCAGAGCAGGAAATGCAAAATTAGGATCCTCTGGGAATCCTAAAGCATTAACTTGGCCATTTGGTAAAAATGACAAACAACCAATATGACCAACTATATACCAAAAATTGAAAAAATCTTTTGGGATCATCTAGAAGATGATGAATTACAGGTAAACGAAGAAAACTTCGATTTACTTGACCATGCTCTTAGGTTGCTAGAATTAGAGAACGATGAACTAGCAAACCAAGAAATAGAAAACAGTCCCAAACTAAAACAATTGTTTGGAATTGAAGACTTAAAAGTCTTAAACAATGAAGAGTCAGCTAGTGAACCTGAAATAAGTGAACAAGAAAATAGTGACTCAGATTATACACCAAAAAACTTTAACATAAATAATGTTAAAAGAGAAGAAGGTGAAAGCTCATATATGGGCGCTAAAAGAAGAAGATCTAATCAACCATGATATTTTCCAGAAAGTGCAAAATCCAAAGTTAATAGTTCAAAAGGATCAGATGATAATTTCCTAAATATTGACTGTCAAAATAATAGGAAAGAAATCATTGATAAATGGGCAGCAGAATTAAGTTTAGTAATTCAAACTAATCCTGATGCCTATACAGAATCACGAACCATTTTGCTATTAATAGAACATAAGAGTCTAGGACTAGCAAAAGAATTTATAAAAAACACCATCTGGACAGATGCTAATAACAACATTCCATACAATATTCTAGATATTGTTTTAGATGGATTATATACTATGTTCTTAGGAATTGATTTTTCCGGTGACAAAGAACATGAAAAACAATTAGTACAAGAAAAAGCTAAAAAACGGCTAGCAGAGCTACAACTCTGTGATATATGTTTTTTAGAAGATTTCAATTGTGATTATGAAGTAAATCTTTATAAATTAGAACAAAATGAATTTCCAGAAATGATACTTCAGTATCTAAGGAAAATCCCTTTGGTAGGAGAAAAAGCCTTAGAAAGGTTTAAAATCGAAACTTTCAATAGTAGAACTACTAGTTACAGTCTAGGATATGCTATGAGAATACTAAAAGACGAACTGTCAAAATTCTGTGAACTAATGAGAATTCAGAAAAAGCTTAAAAAGTTTAATAAAAACTGTTGTGCAATATCAGGAGAAAATCCGGTAGAATATGGTTGCAAAACAGAATATAAAAAGAAGAAAAAATTCTTTTCTAAGAAAAAATCTTCTAAATATAGGTTTATTAAAAAGAGGAAGAAATTCCGACCAGGAAAATTCTTTAAGAAAAAATTTGATACAAGATCAGAAAAACAAAAATTCTGTCCAAAAGTAAAGAAAAATTGTAGATGTTGGATATGCAACATAGAAGGACACTATGCAAATGAATGTCCTAATAGGCAAGATTCTAACAAAATTAAATTATTAGAATTTGCATATAACATGGGATATGAACCTATAGAAGAAAAATATGATGATATAGAAATTGTATACATCATAGAAGAATCAGAAATAGACTACAATAGTAGCGAAGAAAAATCAGAATCTGAAGAGTCTACTTCGTAATATGTGAAACATAAAATAATTATGTTAAAACACCTAACACATAAAATGACAATTTTGTCCCTAGGTCCTATATGAGACGGTCCTAGAGGAGATCCTCTCGGTGTAAATTGAACGGGTTTTCTAGTGTTATGCGATGGGAAAAGAGTGTTCACCATTTGAACATCACCTTGAAAGAGCTCAAATGGCCTAAAAGTATCGTACTCCTCCTACAGGCCAGCTTAAAAAGCCCGTTTGTTCAATTTGTTTAAAGAGCAAATTATGAAGCCCAATTTATGTACTTTGTGTTTATAATTTTTTTTTGTAATACACCTCACGTTACTGGGAAAAACACATTAAAATGAAATTAAAGACAAGTACCGCAGAATGGTGTGAAGTTTTATGACTCCAAAACCATAAGTAAAAGGCTAAAAGCTCAAGTCTTACTAGTTGATTTTTTTTTTTTTTAAATAAACTTATATTAAGCATGGAAATAAAAGTTATTACAAATAGTGCGACCTAAATTTAAGGCAACACTATGTTCACAATCTAACACATTTCTAACTTTATTAATGCTAAAAATAGTAGAACGAACTTCTAATTATGGCCACAATATGTTTTCCAAGACGCTCTTGACTCCTAAGGCGCAAACACCGTACTGCTCTTGAGTGCCGCCACCAGTTCGAACGAATACGTAAGCAAAAGCAGACCCCTAGTAAGTTGTCTCCTGTTGCTGCTTTAAGTGCTCTCCAAAAGGCTTCAGTTTCTGCCTAAAGAAGAGTAGAAAAATTTGAACCTTTAATTGAATTGAACTAAACTTAACAAATTAAACTAAAGTTAGTGGAAGTAAATTAAAATTAGTTCAGTTGAGTTAATTACAGTTGAACTGAATGAATTGAATTAGCTACTATTTTGGTTGAAGCAATTTAATTAGCTACAATTAAACAAATTGAACTAATTTTATTGAATTAAATAAAATGAATTGAATTGATTTAATTTTTGCTCCATTTCCTAAGTTAGAGAAGATCTCTTGTGAGATTAGTCTAAATTGAGACCATGGACAAATGTTGATATTCTCACTTTCAAACATGATCTTTTACATATTAAACATGATCATTCAGTGTATTATTACTGATATTCTCACTGAACTTTTCATTTTCAAAACGCTCTTTTACATATTAGGCATAATTTTTCAGTGAGACCAACTGACACTAATCTCAATTTTGAATTTGTCCCTAAATTTTAATACGTGATCATATGAACACTTGTAAAGGAAACAAAAAGTAAATCTAGATGGGTAATGATGTATCATTTCATAAAGAAAAAGATGGAAGCTTAAACACAAACCATAAGTATAACCAAGTTTAAATGAAGATCAGTTGACCACAATGATGCTAGTTGCCATTGAATAATCAACCACGTTATGAAAATTTAATAATTAAGCACCACTAATTCAAGCACACTTTGTTCGAAAGTGCATATGAACGGCTAAAACGTGGAATAGTTTAACACACACATCCACGTCTTTTCCCGCCAATCATGTATTGCTTAGTAATTTTTTTATAGAATAATAATTAATGTTCACATGTATTTATCAAATACATGTTGGCATAGTTGCCACTGCCTTCGCCATTAGGGCAAATTTGAAATCAACCTATGATGTGACGAGGTCCTCTCATCTCATGTGTATGTTCATAAAATTCAGATATTCATCCTAATTGGATTTTTGTGGAATTCAGGTGGGTCAATTCCGAAAATATTCAACTTAGGAGTTCAAATTCCTAAAATGTTCAAAAGTTGGTTCAAATTCCCAAACTAGTAAGATTCTACTTTTCAAAAGTTAGGATAATTATAAACCAACCCACATAGTTTGTGATAATTATAAATCAATCCACAAACTTTGTAATGAGTAATATTACCAACTCAAATTCAATTTATATAAAAGGAAAATTAAAATTTTCTGGATATAAACAAATTGAGTTATATTGCTATGTAGACACCGGTGGAAGCATGTGTGTTGCTAGCAAAAATGTAATACCCAAAAAACATTGGGTAAATGTAGAAAGACCAATAAGAGTAAAAATTGCAGATGGATCACCCATCATACTCTCTAAGGTTTGTAAAAATCTTAACATAATGATAGTAGGTGAAATATTTCATATTCCAACTGTATATCAACAAGAATCTGGAATAGATTTTATTATTGGAAATAACTTATGTCTGTTGTATCATCCATTTGTCCAATACACTGATAGAATAATTTTCACATTAAACAATAATCCTATACATATAGGAAAAATAAGAAAAGCTCTTAGAGTAGGAGTTCCAGGTTATTTAGATTATATGAAAAAGAAATCTAAATTACCAAGACCAGAGGCACTAAATATTAGCCCTAATAAAATTGCTTCTCTTTTAAGAAGGGGGGTATATATACTAAAGAACAACAAATTTTTGTGCTTCAAAATACAAAATTTTGCAAAATAAAAACACTTCTAGATTCTGTGTGTTCAGAAAATCCAATAGACCCTAACAAGTCAAAATATTGGATGACAACAACCATAAAACTAATCAATCCTAAGACAATTGTAAAGGTTAAACCAATGCAATATAGTCCTAAGGATAGAGAAGAATTTGGAAAACAAATTAAAGAATTGTTAGAATTAAAAGTGATTAAACCTAACAAATCACCTCACATGTCTCCAGCTTTCCTAGTAGAAAACGAAGCTGAGAAACGCAGAGGAAAAAAGAGAATGGTTGTCAACTATAAGGCTATAAACACAGCCACAGTAGGACACGGTCATAACCTTCCTAATAAAGAAGAGTTATTAACTCTAATAAGAGGAAAGAAAATATTCAGTAGTTTTGATTGTAAATCAGGATTCTGGCAAGTATTGCTAGATGAAGAATCACAATTATTAACTGCTTTTACATGTCCACAAGGTCATTACCAGTGAAATGTTGTACCTTTTGGGTTAAAACAAGCTCCAGCCATATTTCAAAGACATATGAAAAATGCATTTAGAACCTTTGAAAAATTCTGTTGTGTTTATATTGATGACATTTTAGTCTTCAGTAATAATGAAACAGAACATCTGTGGCAAGTAGCGGCAGTACTTAAAAAATGTGCTTCTTTAGGAATAATACTCTCAAAAAAGAAAACACAACTTTTTAAAACAAAAATCAATTTTCTAGGTCTAGAAATCGAAGAAGGATCTCATCGACCCCAAGATCATATCTTGGAACATATTCAAAAGTTCCCAGATATCCTTGAAAATAAAAAACAGTTGCAGAGATTTTTAGGAATTCTCACTTATGATTCTGATTATATTCCTAAGCTTGCTCAGGTTAGAGCACCATTACAAGCAAAGCTTAAGGAAGATGTTCCATGGGAATGGAAAGACTCAGATACCAACTATCTGATAAAAATAAAGATAAGTTTAAAAAACTTTCCTAAGCTTTATCACCCACAAGCTGAGGATAAACTGATCATAGAAACTGATGCATCAGATTTATTCTGGGGAGAAATTCTTAAAGCAGAAAATAATGGTAAAGAATACATTTGCCGATACACTTCAGGAAGCTTTAAGGCTGCTGAAAAGAATTACCATAGTAACGAAAAAGAATACCTTTCTGTTATTAGAGTAATTAAAAAATTCTCTGTTTATCTAACTCCTTACAGATTTTTAGTAAGAACAGATAATAAGAATTTTACTTATTTCCTAAAGATAAATTTAAAAGGAGATAATAAACAAGGTTGTCTAGTTAGATGACAAATGTGGTTATCTAGATATGATTTTGATGTTATTCATATTGCAGGTACCAAGAATTATTTTGCAGATTTTCTTACCAAAGAATTTCAGCAAAGTCATAAAGAATGATATAATTGTTTCTAATGTTTGTTTCCTTGTGAAGCATCCAGCATGGATGAAATTGACCAACTAAATCTGCAAGAAGGACTTTTAGTCCAAGAACTCGAGCTGGTCCGAGCTAAGCTCAAATATATTAACCTGATCAAATTAGGTAAAGAAAAAGAACAAGCTTCTGAAATGAAGTAAAAAAGGTTATCTTATCACCTTCTCCCTCAAAAGAGAAAGATAAGGCTATTCCAACGCAAACGGCAGTTGGTAAAGAATCAACAAATCCGTTGAAGGCTGTGGATTTTCCAAAAATCCAGGAGGAAGTACAAACTTCCATCAAACTGGTTACTCCAGTAGATTTTTGCTTAAGGCCAAATCAGGGAATTCCAATCCCACAGTCTAAAGTTACACCTTTAACATCGGAGAAATCCGTAGGGGGAATTCAAATCCGTAGGTTTATCTAACTCCTTACAGATTTTTACTGTCTATCCTAAGTTTGGTCTTAGTCTGGATAGTAAAAATTTAGATAAGGTTTTATCTTTTGTTCATGAATTTGAAAGGTCAAATTTAATGAACGAAGGTGATAAAGTGTTTAGCATAACTTATTTGGTAGGATATGCTCTCTCTAATAGTCATCACAGTGTTGACTATAAACATAAAAAATACATTGAATTAGACGATGTGTTTTCTGAAATTGGGTCTATAAATGAAAAGAAATTTTCTGACGTAAAACCAGTTGATAATTCTTGGGCTATTAATATAGGTAAAGATAAAAGACTTTTGGGAGAACCATATAAGTCAAGAGTAGTAAGGAATAACCTAGAAATAGGAGAACATTCAAGAACAAGTTGTAGTCAAAACAAACCTAGCAAAAGAGACATTTTACTAAGTGTCTCAAAAAGAATTGATGATTTAGGACGACAACTAGATCACATGTCTTAAATGAGTATATCAGAATTGAGAGTAGATATTAATCAAATCTTAAAACCTAAACTAGAAGAAATTCTGGATATTCTTAAAGATATAGTGGCTAATGAAAATGATAAATTAGAAGGTGTAGCTGCAAAGGTCATTAATGAATTAAAAACGGTAATTCTAGAATGTCCTTGTAATGATGAAATCTTAGAAGCTCTAAGACAAAAAGAACTAATAATATCACCCGTAAAAACCGAAGATAAATCAAAATTGATAGGTTTAGGAAAGTATTCTTATCCCAATCATGGAGTAGGAAATGCAGAATTAGGATCCTCTGGAAATCCTAAAGCATTAACTTGGCCATTTGGTACAAATGATAAACAACCAATATGACCAACTATATACCAAGATTGAAAAAATCTTTTGGGATCATCTAGAAGGTGATGAATTACAGGTAAACGAAGAAAACTTCGATTTACTTGACCATGCTCTTAGGTTGCTAGAATTAGAAAACAATGAACTAGCAAACCAGGAGATAGAAAACAGGCCTAAACTATAACAATTGTTTGGATTTGAAGACTTAAAAGTCTTAAATAACGAAGAGTCATCTAATGAATCTGAAATAAGTAGTGACTCAGAATATATACCTGAAAACTTTAAGATGAATAATGTTAAAGAAGAAGGTGAAAGCTCATATATGGGCTCTAAAAGAAGAAGAACTAATCAACCACGATATTTTCCAGAAAGTGCAAAATCCAAAGTTGGAAATTCAAAAGGATCAGATGATAATTTCCTAAATATTGACTGTCAAAATAACAGGATAGAAATCATTGATAAATGGGCAGCAGAATTAAGTTTAGTAATTCAAACTAATCCTGATGCCTATACAGAATCACGAACTATATTGCTACTAACAGAACATAAGAGTCTAGGAATAGCAAAAGAGTTTATAAAAAATACCATTTGGACAGATGTTCATAACAATATTCCGTATAATATTCTAGATGTAGTTCGAGATGGGCTATATACTACATTCTTAGGAATTGATTTTTCTGGTGATAAAGAACATGAAAAACAATTAGTACAAGAAAAGCTAAGAAACGTTTAACAGAACTACAACTTTGTGATATATGTTACTTAGAAAAATTCAATTGTGACTATGAAGTAAATATTTACAAACTAGAGCAAAATGAATTTTCAGAAATGATACTTCAGTATCTAAGAAAAATCCATTTGGTAGGAGAAAAAGCCTTAGAAAGGTTCAAAACTGAAACTTTAGGTAGTAGAACTACTAGTTACAGTTTAGGATATGCTATGAGAATAGTAAAAGACGAATTGTCAAAATTCTGTGAATTAATAAGAACTCAGAAAAAACTTAAAAAGTTTAATAAAAAATGTTGTGCAATAGCAGGAGAAGATCCTGTAGAATATGGTTGCAGAACAGAATATAAAAAAAAAAAATTCCTTTCTAAGAAAAAATCTTCTAAATATAGTTTTATTAAAAAGAAAAAGAAATTTCAACCAGGGAAATACTTCAAGAAAAAATATGATGTAAGATTAGAAATACAAAAATTATGTCCGAAAGGTAAGAAAAATTGTAGATGTTGGATATGCAGCATAGAAGAACATTATGCATGAATGTCCTAATAGGCAAGATTATAACAAAATAAAATTGTTAGAATTTGCATATAGAATGGGATACGAACCCATAGAAGAAAAATATGATGAGCTGAAAAATGTTTACATCATAGAATTACAGGAATCAGAAATAAATTCTAGTTCCAGTGAAACAGAATCAGATGAATTAAATGCATCCGATTAAATAAAATAACAACTAAAATCTAGGACAAAAATGGAAAAGCAGAATAATAAACTTACCTATTCTCGGAATTTTGTTCAGATTGTGAACATTCTGGGAATTTCCTAGGCAGAAATGAACATTCAGGGAAATGACCCAATTCAGGTGGATGAAGTTGGACCCTAGAATCGCATACTGTATTGAAAGTTTTCAACGACGTACAATCTCATATATTCATTTTGAATAATGATACTCCTCTATGTGCCAACCGAAACTACACACTTTTTAGTCAATTTTGTCTGAGTATGTTTGACCGTAAATTGCAATTGGCATATGTGCTATAACAGTATCATACTCCCTCCGTCCCAACCAAAGTGTCTTAGTTTGACTTTTCAAAGTCAAACAGAGACAACTTTGACCATTAATATCTATTAGTTTATATGCTAGATTAGTATCATGTAATATATTGTTGGATTCATAATAACATATATTTTAAAATAATGCATTTTTCAAAAATAATTTACATACTTAAGTAAAGATATTAGCAGTCAAAGTTGTCTCTGTTTGACTTTGAAAAGTCAAACTAAGACGCTTTGGCTGGGACGGAGGGAGTATGGGATAGAGATAGATTCACAATGTGCTCTATTTTTTAGCTATAAAATTTCTAGACCATAATAATGTATAAAAACAAAGTTATTCACGGTCAAACATGCTCTGAAAAAATTGACCAAAAAATGTGCAGTTATGTCTGAGACAGGGTGATATATTAAATTGCCACAACCATACAACAAGAAGTGGTTATGCCCGAGTGGTTACGGGGAAATCTAAGTTACTTCTTTATTCTAGTATCACTAAATCATATTCTTTTTTAAAAAAACCAAATTATATTCATCATAGCACCACTAATGGAACTGAACTAAAAAAAATTAAATTTACTTTATAGAATATTCAGTGTCGATTAGAAATCACTAATAATAATTGTGCATATTTGAGCAATTTATTATTAACATATACCCATATTATGCTTTCGGAGGAACTGTGTCGAGTTCTCCATTGTCAGACTCTGTTTTTGATACAAATGGTGACCTGTAATGGTGCGATTAGTGAAAGTACTGAGATGGTTATTAAAATGAATGATATTAGAAGGGTGTGCTAGACTATGTGGATGAAACATAAGCTTTCACCTTGCATAAAATCAAAATCTACTGGTAGTACTATCTATTAATTTAGTGATAAATATGATGTAAATTTATGTGTTGTATGCAAATTATAAATCATGTTTTTAGAAGAAAAAAGAAAATCGCATCGAATCATTTACTTTATATCCTAGAACACCAAAATTTTCTCTAGAATATTCGCGTCAAAATGATAGCTTTAATATAAGATAAATACGAATATAAGCCAAATGAGCTCAAAGTCAGAACTTGTCAAAAATGGCACATGAGGAAGTTCTACAGCTCTTCGATTTCCTCTGGTTCGAAACCCAAATCCTCACAAACACATCAAAACCCCCAAAACCCTCCGTCCCAGATGAGCCTTCGCCATTGACAAAGCTTGCTCATACCCCTTCATTCATCGTAAGGTCTATCAGTGACCAAACTTTGAGCTCAATGGACAAGATTGATATCCCGTCTTTAATCCTTCCAGTTCCACATCATCCTTCCCCCTCGCCGAAATCCGTCCTCCGTCTGCCGAGGCTGGAGTCGATTTTCTCCGGCAAGGAAGTCCGGGAGTTCACGCCGGAGCAGGCGCCGCCGGCAGAGCAGAGGCGGCGGAGAAAAGCAAGAGGTAAAAATGGGAGCCGGAGTTTATCAGAGCTCGAGTTCGAGGAGGTGAAAGGGTTCATGGATCTGGGGTTCGTGTTCTCCGATGAGGATAAAGATTCGACCTTGGCTTCCATCCTTCCCGGACTGCAACGGCTCGGGAAAAGAGAGGGTAATGATGAACGGGAAAGCGGTTTTGATGTTGAATCTGGTTTTCCGAGGCCATATCTGTCGGAGGCGTGGAATTTTCCGGCGAAACCGAAAGTGATAAACTGGAGAATCACAGGTATGCAGAAGGGTGAAATGGAGATGAAGAATCAACTCAAGAGCTGGGCTCACAATGTGGCATCCACCGCCAGATAGAATCATGATGATGTTTGTATTGAATTTAATTTATCTGCAGGTCTGCACGAAGACTCTGACCAGTTGAATGAATTTCCTGTTTTGATAATTATTTTTGAAATTTATGGCTTTTCTTTCTAAAATCTTCATGATCTGTAAACATTATTTATCATTATTAGTAGTCACTAACATGATTCAAGATGTGAATTTCTGCAGTTTTATTTATGTGTGTGTGTTTTAGCTTTGTTGGTTTGATTCGTCCCCTGTAATTTGGTGAGAAGGAAAAGGTGGACAAATAGAACAAACAGTGCGAAAGTCACGAGCAAAGTTTGAGGGCATAAATTCAGCTTTTTGAACTTTTCAAATAGCCGTTGCAGAATTATTCAATTCAGTAAGTGGTTTCCAGCAGTGCCGTGCCGGCCGACATCTCGTTTGAATAAGATTGCACTGTAAAGCCGCTCTTCCTTTAATGTTCCCAACAATTCATGCACTTTTTGTTCCAAAATGTAAAATTACTTCACAAGGCGAAATGATTAATCTTTGTTGACCGTGTTATCAGTTATGTGAGTTTATTTCTCCCTGAACTAAATTAAAAATGAACCAAAATGAAAATTAATGTATTGAAAAAAAAAATCAATATCACTAAATTAAGCTGAATTTCATCATATTACATTTTCATTGAACTGAACTGAAATAAAATGACTACAGAAAAGCTCTGGCAAATAGAGCTTTACTCTTCCAAAACTTTTCAGTAGATCAGTTCAATTCAGTTTAGTAAAAATATAATTTGATGAAATTCAGGTTAATCCAGTCATGCTAATTCTTTTTTTCAATACATTAATTTTCAATTTAATTCAGTCCAGCCATGTAGCAAACCTGTAGCTTGGCGTAGCTTGTTAAATATTAGGTATTAAAATTTAATTGTTGACAACTTTGATTTTAGAATTGGACTTAGAAATTAATTAAGTTAACAATTTTTTGAGCCACATTAATGCTACATATACACGAACAAATCTTAAATAAATAAATAAAATTGTACTTGCAAAATCAAATTATTTCAAATTTTTTTGTTTGTGTTAGTCAAAATTATCTGCAAGATCAACAATTATGAGGTTTGGAACGATGAAGGTTGGTGGTGAGGTTTGGTTAATCTATAGTGAGTTTTTAGTCGCAGATGTTGAGGATTAGTTCGTTAACATTGAGGTTTGGTCACCGCCACGAGGTTTGGGTCATAGCATTGATGTTTGGTTTGGTGACATTGAGTTTTGCCTCACCAACATTGTGGTTTCGTCACAAGCATTGATGTTTGACTCGTTTGCCGCTTGGGTTTGGGTCGGTCTTGAGGTTCTGCTGGCGTTAAGATTTAGGCAGTTAGATGTGAGATTTGGGTCGTGGGCGATATCGTGGCGGTGACCTTACAACAAGGTAGTAATGAAATTTGAGAAAGATTGGAGAGAATAGAGTTAATGTGCACATAAAATAGAGTATTTATATTTTAACCTGAAATTTACATATAAATGTGTGTTATACTTATATTTATGAGCATTACGAGGCTATGTCTCATTATACGCTGTGTATTCAAATTTAAGGTTTTAGATTAATTATTGATCTATTTATTTGTATAGTATTAGTGTCATGGATAACACTATGGCTGAAATTGCTTGGTTATGCAATCTGCTCGCGTTTCTTTGCGTCCTCGCCTCTTTTGTTTTGGGACAACAACAGTGTCATCTTTTGATGTAGGGAGATTTTGTCTGAGAATTTAGGAAAATCTGTAATCGGACTGGCTGAAAAGTTTAGAGGCAGATTCACATATCGACGTATGAATGATATCATATTATATCGTTTAGATATTGACTTGGCATGTTCCTGGCACATGCGGTTACCCGCACTGTCCATCCTAGAACCAGTAGCGACGCGTCTAAATTTGGACCCGATGCTTCTTCTAGGCACAGTCCGCGACCATAGGTTTGTTTCCGGTAATTGTCCCAGATTTGTGCTAACTGTGAATTGCATGTATTTGTTTGTCTATATGCCCTCATTTCAATACTTCAGTAGAATGAGCATACATATTTAGATGTATGTGGTGCAACTAGAATTGAGATGGGATTTGTTTGAACTGGGGATACGTTAGTCCCAACTACATGCTATTTTACACTTCATCCTTCACCCCATTTCTGTAAGTTGTTGTTGGGCATCTGCTAGCGGATTTACGTTAGTATCCAGAAAAAACAGATGAATACTACAACATAAAGAAAGTCGACTGCGAACAGAAAATCTGTCAGTATGGTTTATCAGGTCACGAAGGTCGATAGAGCATCTTCGTTAGTGACTCATAAAGGGGGCAACCCAAGCTAGGAGCATGCCGCTCAGAGAGGGCACTAAGCATTAAAACACCCCGGAATGCAGACTTGAGAAGGTTGCCGCCCAGACAGATACCATCACTCTGGAAGAAGACGATGAGGAGGCTGAGAAACTTATGACTTCCTTGGATGCTTTGCAGGGCGCTTCCCTGGGATGCCTACAATCCAAGGCTTGGCAAAGTCATGGAAGAAGAGATGCTGGCTCAGTGTGAGAGGGAATGGCCACATTCTCTTCGAATTTGCCAAAGAAAGAGATAGGGACCTTATAATGTAAGGCAGAGTATTTCGTATACCACAAACAATTGTTCATAAAGGAGCTGCCAGAGAATGACATCCTTGCCAAAGATTGAAGCATCACCAAAGAGCTTTTCACCAAGCCCTTATGGGTACATCTCCACAATCTTCAAAGGCCCACTTGGACCAAAAGTGGCCCAAGTAAAATGGCAACAGCCCTGGGTGAACCGTATGTTATGGCAAGGATCCTTTATGAACAATTGTTTGTGGTATACGAAATACTCCCACCTTACATTATAAGGTCCCTATCTCTTTCTTTGGCAAATTCGAAGAGAATGCTAGTGCCCTTTCTGAGGGACATGTTCCATGCTCCTAGCTTGGGCTGCCCCCTTTCTGAGTCACTAACGAAGATGCTGACCTTGTAAATTCCTTTTCTCTGCCATCTCGTGACCTGATAAACCATACTGACAGATTTCTTTATGTTGTAGTATTCATCTGCTTTTCTGGATACTAACGTGTATCCATAAACTAACCTAGTACTACCCTGGGGCGCTAGCAGACGCCCAACAACAACTTACAGAAATGGGGTGAAGGATGAAGGGTAAGATAGCATGTAGTTGGGACTACGTATCCCCAGTTAAAACAAATCCTATCTCAATTCTAGTTGCAACACATAAGTCTAAAGATGCATGCTCATTCTACTGAAGTACTGAAGTATTGAAATGAGGGCATATAAACAAACAAATACATGCAATTCACAGTTAGCACAAATCCGGTACCGGGACAATTACCGGAAACAAACCTATGGCCGCGGACTGTGCCTAGAAGAAGCACCGGGTCAAAATTTAGATGCGCCGCTACTGGTTCTAGGCTGGACAGTGCGGGTAAGGGACGACAGCGGCTCAGTTTTCCGGCGATCCAAAAATCCCCAAATCGGTGAACCCTAGTTCGCAAATCTGCCAATCTGCTCCGCAATCGGCTAACCCACAGCCCTGACCTTCCAATTGACCACTGCCCAACTGACGAATCACAAGAACACGGCCAAATCTGAAAATTCCAAAATCGGGTGAATAGTGCCTGAAATCCAATTGATCCAATTCGTGCAAAATCGGCCTCGGATTGTGCAAGTGTTAATCGGGGTCTTGAAGAACATGTTGGGGTGGTCAAAACCCACTAAACAGATCCGAATTCCAACGAAAAATGAATGAGATTTTGTCTTTTGAAGATCACGCACGAAGAAAAAATCGCAGGTGAACAGTGACGGAGCTCAATCAAAATCAAACCCGCTCTCTATGCCAACACATCGGAGTGATGCTTGGTGGGGAATTAAAACCCACCCTTAAACGAACAAAGGCCAGCAAAAAATCAACCATGTCTATCGATTAACAAGGGAGATCGAAGAGATTGTGATTTATGCGGGAAGAACACGAATGAAAAACTCAGATCCGACACTTCAACCTCCAATTCAGGTGCAATAAATGCAATACACCAAGCCCTAATTCCTCCAAAACAACAAATCTGACCTACCAATGCGGGTTGACTTTTCGGTGAATAGTACCCGAAATACAATTCCTCCGATTCGTGAAAAATCTGCAACAGTTCGGGTAAGTGCCCTTAGATGTATTGTAGCTCTCCCCTATACGATCAAAGCCCACTAAGGAACATCAAAATCCATCAAGAAACGAGGGAGATATGGGCCTCGTTTGGTGACGAGAGTTTTGAAGAGCATTTAGCTTTTTGGGTTAAATATGGATAGTTGACTTGTTAAACAGCTCTTTCTAGTGTTTGGTGAGGAGAGTTTTCTAATTAGGTTTTTTGATGAAACATCTAATTTCTGAAACGCTAGAAAGAGCAGCGTTTGTAAAAAGTTAATCAAAGAAATATTACAAAATATATTTTTTATCCTTATTCCTCACAAATTTCTTTTTCTATAATTCCTTAAATAATTTAAACATACACAATTTTACAATTCAAATGTTCAGTAAATTTAACGTAAGCATATTTGCGTACGTACAAATAAGATTTTTCACATTATTTTTAATCTATTTTTTAAGTATTACACAATATATACTAAACTAAAAAATTTAAGTATTTTAATTCTAAAAATAATTTTTTAAATAAATGTAAATATATTAATAAAGAATAATAAGTCAAATAATAAACATCATGAAATATATATATATATATATACATATATATATATATAAGTGATTATAATTTTCGATGAACAATTAACAAAAAATAATTAATAATAAATTGTAGTAATGTCTATTTCTGTCATTTAACGTAATGAAACAACTATCAGCTAATTGTTATTTGCCAAAAACTCATTTACAAAACGCTAGTCAAACCGCTAGTCAAAACAGCTAATAGAATCCGCTAACAGCTAATAAAATCCGCTAACATCTAACAGCTAAACGGTGATAACCAAACGAGGCCATGGCCTCTTGAAGATCACGCACAAAAGACCCAAAAAACGTGGACTGAAAATCTTCAATTCATCCAAACCACAAACGGATCGGACAAGTGCCCTTAGGGGTATTGTAGCTCTCCCCTAGACGATTAAAGCCTACTATACAACACCAAATTCCATCAAGAAACGAGGGAGAAATCTCAAAAACAAAAATCCAAGAAAACCCTCTTTCAAATGGACGAACTCCCAAAGACGAATTTCTCCACCAAAACCCCAAATTAACCCATCAATCTGCTCGGAAATGGAAGGGGATCATGGAAAGTTTGTTGTGTGCAATAAGGATGGCAATGGATTTCCGATCCAGTCCAAATCCATGGATTTAAATCCATTTTTGACAGATATGGATGTTAAAAAATGAAATCCAACGGATATGGATCGGATACGGATTTATAGCTTACGTAGCGGATTTGGATATGGATTTTGTCGTAAATATCCATATCTAGTCCATATCCAATTCATGGATCCATTTAATATATAAATAGATAATATATATATATTTAATAATATATTAAATAATTAAAATTAAATTAAAAATATGTAAAGCCACATATGGTTAGATACTGACATATAATCTTCTAACCCTACCAATTCACTCGTTTGGAAGAATAGATCAAGGGATAAAGAAATGGACTTATACTTTAAACTAAGTTATGTATTTTTGGGGAATTTGAACTAGTTTTTCTACGTATTTGTTTTTAGCACATTGTGTGCTTTGAATCACTTGATTGCAATTTTAATTTCATGAATTTTTATCGAACTTATTTTGGAATTTATTCATCATTGTATAAATTGTAATTCATATGTGGATATGGATATCCATGAATTTAGCGGATATGGATTCAGATGTTAATATTTTAGATCCAACGGATTTGGATTGGATACAGATTTAGACATCAACAAGTGGATATGGATATGGATATGGATATTTTCAAATCCAATCCATATCCAATCCATTGACATCCATATGTGCAAACGAATCTAGGAGAAAATCCAAGGAAATTGCTCCCAAAATTGAATGAGAAAACCCGCGGGTTTTTTCTCTTTTTTTCGCCCAGAGCACACACTAAGAGCAAGTCCAACAGCTATGCTAAAATAGCATAAATGGTAATATATAGAGGTTTTAGTCTATTTTGAGCTCCAACAGCTATGCTATATGGTGCTCTAGAATAACAATTGGGAGGAGAGAGAAGATTTGAATAGGTAAATGTAGAGGATGAGTTTGAGCCTCTATAATTAAATGCTATGATGGATTCTTAATTATTTTTCCTTTTTTATCATAAATATTTATGTCAACATTCATTATTTTTCTTCTTTCCTCCCAATATATTTATTTCTCCTAAATATTCTCCTTCCCATTTTCTCCGCCGAAGGGAAGCCTGCTGTAGCAACCAAAACCGCCTAGCCATTGTTATAACCTCCAGTTCTTGTTCGGTTCTGTATCCATACGTGGCATCGAAGAGGGCGGTGGTGAGTCTCGCGAAGAACCTGGGCGTTGAGTTGGGCCGGTTCGGGATCCGGGTTAATTTTGTTTCTTCGTTCGGAGTAGCTGTTCCGATGATGGTTGGGATTCTGAAATTAGTCTCAAATTACAGAGCAACGATAATCATCATCTTCTACATTTATTTTTCTGATTTTTTCTCCTTCACCTGATCTTTCTTTCCTTTTTCTTTGCTGTCTAATAAATTATATTTAATGTGTTAATTAATGCTGGATAGCTAAAATGGCTTAGCTGTTGGAGTTGAGATAAAAAAATATAGAGGATCCCCAATTTGGACCTCTATTTTAGCATTTCTTGTACCTTACCTGTTGGACTTGCTCTAAGAGCTCTTTCAGCTAGCTTCCTCACACGTCGTGCTCTTAATGACCATGTCGTCGACATAAATTTCCAAGTTTCTTCTGACATGGTCCGCGAATATCCTGTCGACGACACGCTGGTAGGTGGCCCCAACATTGCGAAGCCCGGACAGCATCATGCGATAACCGGACACCCCCCTTTCCGTTAAGAAAGCTGTTTTTCTATGTAGGCCTCTACCTTGTAAGCGTCCAGAAAATATTTTATCGAGAAAGCAGCTAGGGAGTCCACCTCCTGGTCGATCGGTGGCATAGGGTAGCAATCCTTCCGACAAGCTTTGTTCAAATGGGAGTAGTCTATGCACATTCTTCATGACCCATCCGACTTCTTTACCAAGACGGGGTTGAACGAGGCGAGTCGGGTGCAAGGACAACGCAAGCTGGACGCCACTTGGGAAGGCCCGTACATGGTCAAAGAAGTACTGAAGGGTGGCGCATACATGCTGGCGCACCCGAACGGGGAACCTTTACCCCGTACTTGGAACATCTGCAACCTGCGCAGATACTACGGTTAAAAAGTACCGTATCCCCTACTCATATTTTGACAAGTTGTACGCAGCAGTGAGATCATAATCCCGGAACAATATAGATAGGCCAAGTCTTTTGATGAAAAATTGCCATAGCAAATGTTAGTCCCGCAAAGGGTATGGTCGTCCCGTGGCCCCCATCTTGTTTGAACTATCTCTGTTTTAATTTGCAAGTTCTCGTGTTTGATAATTCCAGTTGTGTGTACTACATTGCGTGTTGAGTAAATGTTTAGATCTTTAATATGGGCTTTTCTCCAGTAAGTTCTCCGATCACCTGCACAGGTGGCAGGGGTTATGCGGGGTGGCGTTGTGCCGTTACCCGCTCCGACGACCTAATTAGTAAGGGACTAGTACAGAGCTATTCAGTATTGAGATGGTCAGAGAGGTGAACTTACCCTCTCTCTTGCATTGTGAGGCTTATATACTAAGTGGGTCTGGGCCCGTCTGTCGTTGCCGAGCCTGTCGTCGCTGGCCTGAGTGGCCATGCCGCGAGATGGAGCGGGCTTGTTCATGCGGGATGATCGCTACAGGATAATCCCTGACATGTCCCCAGTCTAGGTTCGGGAAGTCAGGGATCGAGCATTTGACTAAGCCTTGGGCAGTTGAACAGTCTGCCGCCCGCTCGCTTCCATCCCGTCTTTGACGCGTTTCCTTCTTCCGCGACCCTAGGTTCCTCTTCCCCTCACGCGTTAAAATACAAACACTCCAGGGGGTTCTGCATTACTTGTTCCCGCCCTTTCCTTACCTTTACGCTGCGGGCCTTTTCAGTTGTCGCCGGAGATTTATTAATCAGGTACCCCCGCCGGCCTCCTCTCTTTCCCCCATCTTATTTTTCAATCCGATGATGCAAATTAATGTCTAATATTTGTTCAGCGAATTGGGCGACCGCCAATTCCTGTATCTAAGGGCCGTGATACAGGCGGTGGGGGGATACACCCCTGAGCAGATGGAAAGGTTGGTCGTAAGGCCTTCACCTGAGTAAACCGCTCTGGATGCGCCTGCCGGCATGACTGCCGTGTATGCCGAGCACATTTCCGATTGCGGGTTACGCTTATCTTAGACCCCTTTCTTTCAGACCGTTCTTCACTATTTCAGCCTTCAGTTCCTAGATCTGACCCCCAATGCTGTCCAAACTCTGATCGGGTTCATGGTCCTGTGCTTTCTCCGGAAAGTGGCCCTCGAGCCTCGTCTCCTTCGCTACTTTTACTATCCCAGTCGTGAACCTTTGAAGACATCGATTCTTTGGGTGATAGGTATGAAGATTTGAATATTCAAGTTTCAATCTTTGAATGTGCTATTGAGGTTGTTCCTGTGAGGGAGGATGAAGATGCAAAGATCAAGCCTAGTGAAGGAGAAGAAATTCATGTTGAAGGTGGTTTTGCTACGTTTGAAGATAAGCCTCGTCTTGTTGAAGAGTTTATCAATATAGCTAAATTTTTTTTAGAAAATTCCAGAATTTGTTTTTTCCAGAATTGGTGTTCATAGACGTGCCGTTAATGTTGAGTTGGAATTGGAAGATGGTTCTTCATGTTGCCTTGACATCAACAGAGTTTGCTATGGAGGTTGAATCTCTTGATGGTGGAGGGAGAACTCGGGGCCAGATCCTTTTGAAGTGAAGGAGACTGATGTAGGGAGATTTTGTTTGAGAATTGAGGAAAATCTGTAATCAGACAGGCTGAGAAGTTTCAGGGCAGATTTAGATATCGACGTATGAATGGTATCATATTATATCTTTTTGAAAAGGAAAACAAGTCAATAAACATAACTCACTACTATGTAGTGAACACCATAATGGTTAAGCCATTTGAGATCGTTTAGAGCTTTAAACTGGCGTTTTAATATTTTATTATTTATTTCTATTTTAGAATTAGTTTATTTTTAGCCTAGGGTTTAAGAGTAGTATTTATACTCCTTTTGTAGCAGCCACGAAATAATTCAATATATTATTATATTTTTTAGAGACTTTTCTCATTTTCTTGGTGGATTCCATATTTTGGTTGGATTTCCGACCCTAACCCTTGGATTCGTGCCGGCGAATACTTGATTGTTTCTTACAAATTCGTGCTGGCGAATCTTTCGATATTCCTACTACGTCATCTTTCTTTCTCAGAATCTAGTTTCTGACAAACGGCCGACTATCACTTTGTCTGTCAATTGATTGTTGACATTCGGCAAGTTCCGTGTTAGTCATGTTCTTTCATCCTTGCATGTTGGAATAGTCTTTTCACATTTGACCGACTGTCACTTTGTCTGTCAATTGATTGTTGGCATTCGGCAAGTTCCGTGTTAGTCATGTTCTTTCATCCTTGCATGTTGGAATAGTCTTTTTACATTGAGTATTTTCGGAAATTAAAGGTTATTTATTGGATTAATTTATTTATCCAATAAATGATGCATCGTATATTATCTATAATACAGTAAATACTGTAATGTTGATTTACCATGAATAGATGTGTCTGAACAGACACGTGTGTTTATTTTAAATGAATGGATGAGAAGAAGTACAATTCAGAAAAACAAGGAACATATAAGTTTATTACCATGAAATTCTTCGAATTCACCATGAATGATTCCTTATCTGTGCTCGATCAAGTCCATAAATTTTCTTATCTTGGCCTCCAAGTTTAAGGATCTTCCTATAGAAATTCCTGAGAAACTTATTGTGGGGGCGATTATTGCTAAATTGCCTCTGGGTTGGAATGGTTATCAAAAGAAACTGTTGCATACGTTTGAGGATTTTAGCCAGGAACAAATTCAGAAACATCTCCGGATTGAAGAGGAAACTTGAATCCGTGATAAGAAATTTGATGTGGATTCTAGTTCCAAGGTTAATTATGCCAGCAACAATCAGGCGAAAGGCAAGAAAAGAAAGGCAATCATCAGAACTATCCCAACAATGGTAAGAAGTTTAAGAAGAATCTGTATGATGTTGTCTGTTACAATTGTGGTGACAAGGGACATGTTAAATGATTCTGTAAAAATCCCAAGAAGAAGGGTACCAACCCTGACAAGAGTGAAACTGAGAATGTTGCAATGTTCTTGAGTCTAAAGAGATTATTGCTATCATTTCTGATTGTCATATCGGAATGATTCAAGAAATGCATATGGCTTCGCTTACGATAAGTGATGATTGGTGGTATGATTCTGGTGCAACCACTCATGTTTGTAACAACAAGTCTCTGTTCAAGACCTATGCAGAATCTTCTCAAGATCATGAAGTTCTTATGGGTGATCATCATTCTACGAAGGTGTTTGGAATCGGTGATGTGGAAATTCAGTTTACTTCTGGAAAGAAAGTTATTCTTACTACTAATGTACTCCATGTGCCTCAGATTAGGAAGAATTTAGTTTCTGGTATTATGCTTTGTAAAAAGGGGTTGAAGGCCATGATAGAATCTGATAAAGTGATTCTGTCTAAGGCTGGGACATTTGTTGGGAAGGGCTATGTTTGTGATGGGATGTTCAAATTATCTATCAATAAAATCAATAGTTCTGATTATTCTGAGTTGCATAATGTTGAATGTATTTCTTTTGATTTATGGCATAATTGTTTAGCACATATTAATTATAAAACTATGAAAAATATGTCAAATGATGGAATTATTTCTTACGGTAATAATCATTTGGATAAATGTGAAATATGTGTTGAAGCAAAAATGAAGAGAAAGTCATTTTCGAAAATTGAAAGAAAGTCTGAAATATTAGAACTTGTTCATTCTGATATATGTGAATTAAATGGGAAATTGACTAGGGGTGGAAATAGGTATTGTATAACTTTCATTGATGTTTGTTCTTGTTTTACCTATGTTTATTTGATGAAAAGAAAAGATCAGACATTTGAAATGTTTAAATGTTACAAGGCTGTGGAAACACATAAAAGTAAGAAAATTAAAATCTTACGAAGTGACAGAGGTGGGGAGTATCTCTCGACAGAATTTTCATCTTTCTGTGAATCACATGGTATTGTACATCAAGTTAGTGCTCCCTACAGACCACAACAGAATGGTGTGGCTGAAAGGAAAAATATTGTTTTGGGTGATATGCTAAATGACATGATTGCCAAAACAAGTTTGCCGCTTAACTTGTGGGGAGAAGCTTTACCAACGGTCTGTCATGTACACAACAGAGTACCTTCTAAGAAATTGAATTCATCTCCGTATGAGATTTGAAAGGGAAGGAAGCCTAACATAAGTTATTTTAGGGTATGGGGTTGCTTGGCTTATTATAAGGTTCCAGAACCTAAGAAAAGTAAGTTGGGGCCAAGAGCTTTGAAAAGTATTTTTGTGGTATGCTGAAAATTCAAAAGCCTACAGATTTTTGGATTTGGATTCTAATGTTATTGTGGAGTCTCGATATGCTGAATTTTTTGAGAATAAATTTCTTTGAGATTCCATGAGTCTTGATGAATCTGATGAACCACGAGTTACTCCAAGTTTCATCCCAAATGAAAATAGGGTTATGCCCAAATTTTTTAGTGAACCAAGAAGAAGTGTATGGGAAAGAAAAGAGAAAAACTTGGGTTCTGATTTCTCGTGGAAGGAAATATGTATGAAGTTACGAATGAAATACCCATTGTATTTAATGTGGAAAATGATCCAAGAACGTTTCAAAAAGCAATGTCTTCAAGAAACTCGGCTTTTTGGAAAGAGGCAATTAATGATGAAATGGATTCGTTGTTATCAAATAGTACTTGGTATGCTACTGATTTGCCTCCATGTTCAAAAGATGTTGGTTGTAAGTGGGTATTTAAAATGAAATACAATACAGATGGATCCATAAACTCTTTCAAAGCAAGGTTGCTTGCACAAGGTTTTAGTCAAAAGGAAGGAGTAGATTATTTTGATACATATGTTCCTGTGGCTAGGATTACTTCTATTAGAGTTCTTATGTCTCTAGCTTCTATCTTTGACTTGTATGTGCACCAAATGGATGTAAAGACAACTTTTCTAAATGGAGATTTAGATGAGAAAGTGTATATGAAACAACCTGAAGGTTTTGTGCTACATGGTAATGAAAATAAAGTTTGCAAACTAGTTAAGTCCTTGTATGGATTAAAGCAAGCACCTGAACAATGGCATGAGAAATTTGATTCAGCAATACTATCACATGGTTTTTCTCATAATTCTGCAGATAGGTGCATTTATTCTAAGTTTACAGATGATTAGGGTGTTATTATATGTTTACATGTTGATGACATGTTGATATTTGGAATGAATGTGGAAGGGATTGATGAAACTAAAAGGTATCTCACTTCATGTTTTAAAATGAAGGATTTGAATGAAGTGGACACTATTTTAGGTATCAAAGCTACAAAAAGTAGTGGGGGCCCAGGTTATGCATTAAATCAATCTCATTATATTGAAAAGATGCTTGTGAAATTTCAGCATCTGAATTTCAAAGAGGCTAACTCCCCTTATGATTCATCTTGTAAACTTGAAAAGAATGGAGGAAGAGCTGTTACACAAATTGAGTATGCAAGTGCAATTGGAAGTTTGATGTATGCTTCACATTGTACTAGACCCGATATTGCATTTGCGGTTTGCAAACTCTCTTGATTTACGAATAATCCAAGTATCGAACACTGGAAAGGGATTAGAAGGGTTTTTGGTTACTTGAAAAGAATTAAAAATCTTGGTTTGCATTATAATAAATTTCCAGCAGTTCTTGAGGGTTATTCTGATGCCAGTTGGATCAATAGTACCAATGATAATAAATCTACAACTGGTTGGATTTTTATGCTTGGTGGAGGAGCGATTTCTTGGGCATCAAAGAAACAAACGTGTATAACTCACTTTACCACGGAGGATGAATTTTTAGCTTTGGCAGCAGCCAAAAAAGAAGCGGAATGGCTGAGAGATATGCTATTGGATATTAAGTTGTGGCCACAACCGATGCCAACCATTTCCTTGAATTGTGATAGTGAAGCTACTTTATATAGATCTCATAGTAGGATCTACAAGGGAAAGTCTAGACATATTAGCTTGAGACATTCATATGTACGGCAGTTAATATCAGATGGAATTATGACTATTATGTATGTTCGGTCTAGTAATAATTTGGCAGATCTTTTTACTAAAGGTTTACCAAGGGATATGGTTTATATAATGTCCAAGGAGATGGGTTTAAGACCTGTCTAATTTAACCGGTGCAATGGGAACCCAAGCTTTCAATAGTACTAACACTATTTCAAAGGTTCAATGAGGTAAAAACAAGTTGTTGATAACTGGTTGGTGTATTGACTATTGAGGTATATGGTTAGTACATAGTCTTTTGAGGGTGAGTACATTTATACTCTTAATGGAGATCATGGATTATTGACTTCACCTATATGAGCATAAGAAAGTGGTGCCGCTTCAAATACAAGTTTGATTAACTTTGTGGATGTCCATGAAACCAGGATGAGCACATGACCATAAACGTGCTACCAATCCGCGAATGAATCATTATGGAAAGTATGTGAGAGGTTTTACATATCAATGTTTAAAGACTAGCGGGGGATTGTTGGAATAGTCTTTTCACATTGAGTATTTTCGGAAATTAAAGGTTATTTATTGGATTAATTTATTTATCCAATAAATGAGGCATCGTATATTATCTGTAATACAGTGAATACGGTAAGGTTGATTTACCGTGAATAGATGTGCTGAACAGACGTGTGTGTTTATTTTAAATGAATGGATACGTCCAAACGGTGTGAATCCAACATGATATTTATTATAAATATGCGGTGATGTTTTTACTGGAAGAAATTCAGTTTTTACCTTTGATTTTCCTACGGAAAGTTCTCTCAAATTCTATCTCTCATTCGTAGGAGAATTAGTGGTTGTAGCTATCACAAATTCTTGTGTTAGGGAAATTCTGGAAGTAACCTGGCCAGATAACTTACAGCAATCAAGTGGCGGGGGCTAGTATTACTTTAAGGACAGTGCTTCTCGCAGCCCTAGCAGTTTCATAGATTGCAGATTTCTAACATTGCATATTAATAATATTTTCACTAAGGGTCTGTAATTCGATACTTGGTTTGACAAGGTGTTAGAATATTTTGATTAGTCAAGATTGGTTTTGTACATATATAAATTAGTGTAGGTTCGTTATATCTTGTACTACATATAAGATTTATATATATCGTAATATGACAGTCACTAGTGATAACATTCTTTCATGTACCGTCTGAACAATATAGTAATAAAATTGTGTTGTTTAATATATATGTATGTATATCATGTCTCTTATATTCTAAAATTGCTTAACTATTAACAGTGATTAAGGGGGATACTCTGTTCATTGTTGAAGTAATTATCTGGATCAGCAGCACCTTTCACTTTGACCAGCCTGTAAAAGTTGTCCTTGAAATAAGGATATGCCCAACTCCTCGCCTTGGCATTTCTGGTGCAACCCATCACATTGTTGGATCCCAGATCAAGGTCTCTATAATCAGCGTACTGAGCACGCGGATTACCGGGAACATACCGCCCGGTTATGTTATGCACCTGCCTGACCCAACTCTCCCGAGATTGGGCAATTTCCGGTGGCTCCGTAGGGCTCCAGAAAACAATCTGACGCATGATCATCAACTTCCCCCGATGAGGGAACGGAATATCGGATTCCGGCGTTGTGTCCATCACACCGCCGCCAAAAACCGTCCATCCATATTGCGCCGTTCCCTCAGGAACTTCGAGAAGCTTGTTGAACAACATTGTCAGGCCTTTGATTGGGATGGGGTTTTCTGCAAAATCGGCTTTCCATTTGAACGCCGGCGCCGGACCCAGTGATTTTTTGTTTGTTAAGAAATTCTTCATGTCCTCATTTTCGGTGTGCATTCCGAGGAGGAAAGGGTATACTTCGATCCATGGAATTTCCCGGCAATCGTGCCGGTTTAATCCCAGCTCCGGGAAGTATATGGTCATAACAGAGAGGAGCTCGTTCCGACCACCGCCTCGGTAGGCGGAGAGGAACTCAGCCTGGACGGTTCTCTTGCCGGAAACAACCACGCTGGTGATCTCCACGGAGAGGGTAAGTTCAAGTGGCATGCTCCGGGCAACTTTCTGCCATTTGTAAACGAGCTCGACAGCATTTTGCTCCACTGTCCTTTTAACACGAAACACCACAACACTTTCCGGAACATCATGGAGTTTCAGTTTGAAGGAGGAAATAACCGCGAAACTAGACCCCATACCGCCTCGAACTGCCCAGAAAAGATCCTCTCCCATGGTTTTTCTGTCAAGAATTCTCCCTTCCGCATCGATGATTCGAGCGTCGAGGACGTTATCCGCCGCCATCCCGAATTGTCTGACCAGTGGACCGTATCCTCCGCCGCTGACCTGGCCGCCGACGCCGACCGTCGGCCAAAATCCCGCCGCGAAGGCCAGGGTGCTGCTGGCCGAGTGAATCGTATAATAGAGTGAACCGACAGTTGCCCCCGCGCCAACCCATGCGGTTTTTGCTTTCGAATCTGTTGTTGCAGCGACGAGCGAAATGAAAAACAAGCCTTGTGAAGGTAAGAAGCAAGAGGATAATATTAGAACACAGTATTTTGGTGCAGTGGAGTTCATTCTCTTTACTGCGTTTTTGGTCTATATTTATACTACCAAAAGGAAACCAGCAATGCTACAAATATGGAGCACGTTCTAACGTGCATGCAAGAATATCTCAAACTAATCACTAACTCCTAATGACTAGGTCTTCGAGCAATTTATTGGCTGAAAATACAAACAACCAAAATAAAAATTCAAACTACGAGTAAACTAAAAGTGAATGATATTCACTTTGACTTTGAACGAGATTAACCAACAAATCACCCCCTTAAGCTCGTTCCAACTCATTGAGTCGAACTACACCTCATGCACCATGAGTAGGGTTGGTTGATCGTCGTATTCCTCCACGGGTTGAGCGCTGACATAGCCCTCCGATTGTCGCGTTGATCACCTTGACCACGTTCGATGACACCCACAAGCCTTGCGCTTGCAATTGAACCTTCATTAGAATCACCCAATCTGCATAATTGGTTCTAGTGAGAACTGGATAGTGCGCCACACCATCGCTTTCCCTGATGACTCGCTCCACTATACGTGTTTCACTTCCTCCGCCAAGTTTCGCCCATCCCGATGGTGGCGGTGTCGAAGTTGCTCCCTTGTTCTTGTCTCCTTCTGTGGCTCCTATTCCTCGTCCTGCCATATTGTCGAAGCGGATCGAACACCGTTCAACTACGAACTCGTTTTGGATCGAACACCAAAACGGAACTCCAAAGACTTGGATCAAACACCAAGCTCTGATACCACTTGTTGTTGCAGCGACGAGCGAAATGAAAAACAAGCCTTGTGAAGGTAAGAAGCAAGAGGATAATATTAGAACACAGTATTTTGGTGCAGTGGAGTTCATTCTCTTTACTGCGTTTTTGGTCTATATTTATACTACCAAAAGGAAACCAGCAATGCTACAAATATGGAGCACGTTCTAACGTGCATGCAAGAATATCTCAAACTAATCACTAACTCCTAATGACTAGGTCTTCGAGCAATTTATTGGCTGAAAATACAAACAACCAAAATAAAAATTCAAACTACGAGTAAACTAAAAGTGAATGATATTCACTTTGACTTTGAACGAGATTAACCAACAAAATCAACCGTTATCGAGTCGAACTTGAACATGTCGAGTACGAAGAAGGGCACGAAGGAAACGTAAGAACTGCCCTCGAAATCATGCCCGCCGCTTCGAATTATTTTGCCACATAAAATAGCTGTTCTTATTTGAGCTTCACGGACTGGGGCTAAAATGGCCACGGGTTTTGGTGTTTTCGGGTTCAAGAAACGGGCATTCTGAATCAGGGAATCCAGTGTTGGTAAAAAGGATGTGTTTTGAGGGGTGTAAATGATGTTTGAGATATTGCTATCGAAATTCTCCAGGCAGGCAAGAAAACCATTCGGGTTTGGAGTAGGCCGGGATGCAAATGCGACCAATAGAAACGTCGCTAAATGTGCATAAACAGCTATAAGGTTCAAACTATTTCCCTTCATTTGATGCCTTTTTTTGTAGGTTTTCCGTTTTGTGTGATGACTGCTAAAAGCCCTAGCTAGGGATTTATATATCGAGTTTGTAAGAGGATAAAAACAGTAAGTTGTTCAACGCGTCCGGTCAATAACCGAATGTTCATGAGCGCGACAAAAGAAATAACAACATTTGTACTCTTAAAATGTTTTCTTTTGTGGGGACAGGCTCAAATCAAAGTTGCACTCTAAAAAATTACAATTATACTCCAAGCCAATTTTAGTTATTAGCCTGGATAAATTTAGCAGCTAAAACATTAGTTAGCCAAGATAATGCTAGTCTAATATTTGGTTGAAATTTTCTCTAAAAATAAAATAAAAAATGAAATCGGGTTTGACTAACTAAATAAATTTTATCTAAAAATATAAAATAAATTAAGTGTTTACACTTGAATTACACAGATCATATGTTCATGGTATTGCAGATGTTGAAATTTTTTGATTAACAAGATAGATTATTCTTAAATGCAAATCTCTTGTTAAGCGGTTTCTGATTTTCGTTTGTACGACTTTGCTAATGACCTTATATTTTTTAAGGGAATATTAGATATATGAGATTTTCAATATCTGCAACTAGAGTAATATTAATGCGATACCCTAGTCATGAACAATCTGGCCTTATATTTTTACTTATTCCAAAACTTAAAGGAAAATTTAAAACAACTTAACGTATATATAAGTATAACCCCAATAAATAAATATCAATCTCTTACTCGATACTCTATTGTGCATTGTTGATTTATACTAGTACACATAATATCCTCGTTATCCTAATGGAAGTTTCAACTATCATCGTTTAAACCTATGATACAATAATACAAGTATCGAAAGACATACGATAGCATAATCTTAATCTTTATAACAATAATAAAATTAGCAGCTACTGTGAATTACAATTTGTGAAAACAAATTGGATTGAATTGACAAAAGAAATAAAAAGAGGAGCATTTGAAAATAATTTGCATATGCTAGAACTTAATAAAGCTATGATACATAGTTTTGAAACACAATTGGTTACATTTATCAAAATGAACTAGTTGGATATTTAAAGGTTTTGAAATAAAAACATAAAATGATTGTATAAAACATTGAGAAACCCTAAATATTAGATTAGTGAAAACCTCATTTTAAAATGTAGTATATGGGTTAATTCAAGAAGGACGGAATCCATAAACTAGAGAGTTTAAGCTTCTAAGTTAACAAGGGAAAATAAAATAAAAATAAATAGGAGAAGAAAGAATTTATAAGCGGGCAAGAAAAGAGGAAAATGCTAGAATGTGGATGCATTCCACCTAGACTACAGTGTGGAGTATGAATTTGGTTTGAAGAAGTTGAAAGAAAAACATATCTCAAGCATTGATAAAACAGTAAAATAAGTTGTTAAATTAGTTATTTAGCATCAATTTAATACCTTAATTTGTAACGAATGTAACTAATTTTAATATTTAATTCTCAAATATATATATGTGTTGAATTATATAAAATAACGTTTATATTAATTTTATATATTAAATATCATTTCTATTTGTTATGTTAATAAATTCTTTTAAGGTTCCTAAAAATAATCATTTTTATCAAATATAAAAATATAAATAATCATCTTATCATGAATTTAAATTTTCCTTGAAAACACTATGGTCAATTACAAGCATGACCAACAATTTGACTACATATAAATATTTGCTTTCAGTTACATAACTTATTTTACTTATAATTCATTAAAAAAAAAATCATGAATAAAACGCTGCCCATTTTATAATGTGGTTACAGTTTGAATAAAATAATCACGAGGAAGAAAAATGGAACGGTTTTTCTAACGAGTGCCCATGACATGGATGAGATTGCATGGAAAATTGTGTAATTAATGTTGGTAATTGCAAAAGTAATTGATTACGAACATTTATACATACTATACATTAATAATTGGGTGTGAATGCATTGAATTTACGTGGTAAATACATCTATCTGCCTAATTACTCTATATTTACCATGTGCTTGGTTTCTTTTTAATCGGTAATTATCAACGATGATGATTATTCATGGTAAGCATGTTTAAAATTTTAGTATGTCAAATAATAAATATATGAATCAAACATCACTATAATAATTTAATGGAAAGAAATCCGTCTAATAAACATATTAAATATCTTTAATTAATATTATTCCATTTGAAATCATAGTGTATTTTTCAAAAAATAAATTATATTTATTGTATTTAAATAATATATCGTTCGATAAAATTTATAAGATAACAATATTTTATATGTTAGAATTTATCATTGATTAATTAATATTTAATATGTTTATTACATGTTTAAAAAATTCATATACAATATTTATAAAGCTATCCGGATAAAACTTTTTGTTATAGTAATGTTTGGTGGGTTTATAAAAACCAAAATATAACCACTAAATTGTATGAATATATTTATTATCTAATACCCTATAAATATTAACTATGTGTACGATGATAATCATTATCGTTGATATAATTATTCCATAAATATTGGTAAAACGAAACAGAGCATATAGTAAATATAAAGTAATTAAGCAGATAGATGTATTTACCACGTAAATTCAATGCATTCACACTCAATTAATGTATAGTCTGTATAAATGTTCGTAATCAATTACTTTTGCAATTACCAACATTAACTACATAATTATCCATGGAATCTCATCCATGGGCACTCATCAATAACTCCTTAATTCCAAGATTTCTTTTTTCTCCCAACAATTGTACAGATGGAATACCTTCAAACCGCCATAACGTTGGTAACAGTATAGTTGGGCGGTAAATGCATCTGATTTTACAAATCTCGTCAACAGCATTAATTGAAACATTTAAACCGTAATTGTTTGATTCTCCATTTCTGCCTATTTATACGAGAGTTTTCTTTCTGCCAATTCCCATCTCCACCAACCCAGCAAACCGATTCAAGCCTAAACAATTTCCGGCGAAAATGATCCACGGCAGCGATGTTTCCAAGGTGGTTGCCGCCATGGTTCCGCTATACGCCGCCATGCTGCTCGGCTACGCCTCCATCAAGTGGTGGCGGATGTTTAAGCCCGACCACTGTGATGCGCTCAACCGCTTTAACTTCTTTTTTATAATCCCATTCTTCACCTTCGAGTTCACGGCCGGCGTGGACCCGTACAAGATGAATTACCGGTTTTTCGCCGCCGACGTCGTTTCCAAGGTGATCGTCGGCGCCGTGCTGGTGGTGTGGGCCAATTTCACCCGGTGGGGGAGCTTCGGCTGGTCGATCATCAACTTCACGCTGGTCAGCCTCTGCAACGAGCTTTTCGTCGGAATCCCGCTTCTGCAGGCGATGTACGGCGACGCAGGGAAGGACATCGCCGTCCAGGCGGCGGTTATCCAGTTCCTGCTGTGGTGCGGCTGTCTGCTGATCTTGCTGGAGTTAAGGAGGGCGAAAATGATTCCGTCCGAATCGGATTCTGAGGCGATCGAAATGAACGCCCTTGCAGAAGCTGGTGAAGACGATGAATCCAAGAAATCTCTTACGATTTGGGGGATTTTGAAAACTGTTGGTAAAAAGCTTGCTATGAACCCTAACTCGTACGCCTGCGTTTTGGGGCTCATCTGGGCTCTCATTTCCAAAAGGTACCAATAGTTTTTTATGGATTAATTTGTTGTGATTTTTGAAATCTCACTGAATTAATATTTTCTTCATTTGGATTGTGTTGATTTAGATGGAACGTTGCGATGCCGGCGATTATTGAGGGATCAATATCTATAATGTCTAAAGGCGGTGCAGGATTGGCAATGTTTTCAATGGGTAAGATTTTTTCTGTGTAATTTTTATTCCTTGATTATTATTGTTGATTCCAGTATATTATTGTGACTGATTTTTTTATATTAAAATATTTTTACAGGAATTTTTATGGCGTTGCAAGAAAGGATCATTTCTTGCAGCACCGGCGTGTTTTTCTACGCAATGGCTCTGAAGTTTGTTATTTCACCGGCGACCACCGCCATCGGAGCCTTGGTCTCCGGTTTGCATAGAGAAGTCCTCCCGATTGTGGTCATGCAGGTAATTAAATAATTGAGTGCTGATATATATATTATTTTTTTCAAAATAAGAGAAAAAGCTAATTTTTAAATAAAGAACACGCATATTTTCCCGTTTTATTTAGTTTGTTTCTGATGGGGTTGGAATTTGGTTTCTTCCGCACATATATAATATATAAAATTACAAGTATATAACGGTGATGGATCATATACAATTACAAGTATATTTGATAACTGGTCAAGTATTAGCATGGTAGAATAGTAATAAAAAGTATAAATAGTAATTTAAATTATTACGTAATGTTATATATATAGTATAGTATAATTATATACTTATTATTTTTCATAATTTTATATTATATTTATAATTCTTTATAGTATATATTTGTAACGGAATTACACTTGATCAGGTGAAAAATGACTGCCCTGAATTATATATATTTATAATTAACACCAATTGTTGTAATTATGTATAGGCAGCTGTACCTCCGGCTTTAGCCACTTTCGTATGGCACCAGGAATACGCACTAGAAGCTCAAGTCCTTAGCACTGCGTGAGTATTTTTTAATCCTCTCTGAATTTTCTTAATTAAATCTTATTTAGTTAATTAATTAAATTAATGTGGTTTTATAAAAATTAATTATGACACTAATTTATACACTGTAAATGCAGGGTAACTTTTGGCACTATCATTTCCCTGCCATTGATGATAGGTTACTATGCTTTCATGGGTATTTGGCACCATTGATGGATTAATCAGATGGACTCTCTTCAATTAGCTAGTTTATCAAATAATGCTGGAAGGATCATGATGTAATACTGTAGTAGTATCAAATTACTCAAAATTGGATATTTTAAAGTTTAATATAAAACCTTTATGCTATAAATTTTCTTTAATTCTCTGCATGCTGCAAGAGATTGTGTGAAAAGTGGATAAGCAGAAGCACTATTCCATGTCAAATTCGAAAATAAAAATGTCAAAATTGGATATACGTACAGTCATATTTCATAGATATTAAATGATAACTAACAATGTATTTATAAGATTAAGGCCAAGACAAACTAATTAACTAAGCACATATAAGTCATTGTTGCTAAAGTGTAGTTTTTGGTGAACAAAACACTGAATTAAAATATATTTAACTAAATACAAAAAATTAAAATATATTTAATTGAGCTAAGCTGAAATAATTTTAAAATTTATCGTAATCAATAGTAAAAAAGTAACTTTTAATAAAATGATTATTGAATTGAACTGAAAAAAATGTAAATATATTAATCTGGACTGAAAAATATTTATATAAACTGGAAAAACAAATTAATATATCAAACTGAATCGAAGAAAATATAAATATATTTAACCAAACTGAATTAATTAAAAAAGACCTTCTAGTCAATTAACCTGACGCTTTGATGGGATAATCTTAAAACAAAACTTATCATCTGTACTCTTCAGCTATATACATTATTAACATGTTTTTTTTAATTCTTAATTACTGTTACATCATGCTAGTATTGTTTTCTTGTGAATCTGTATCATTATCCAGTCTATATGCATGCTATATGTTTCATCTTTCACTTTTAAATTTTTGTCATGAAAGATTTGGTTTTTTAATTTTTTTGTAGTGTTTGATCTGATAAAACGGTTAATATTAAGATTGTTAGAGTCAAATCGCCTACGGGTGAATGTTAAGGTAAATTTGGATCAAAATTTGCCAAAGTCGGGTTTAAGATTTTATAGTCTGAACCTGAGTAGTACCCAGTTGCCAATGGATCGGATTGAGTCTTCTAAACTCATCTCCAAGTATATAAACTGGTGCTTTACTTTTTACTGTTTTTTACACTTCCTTTTAATTCCCAATTGATATTAGAGAACTGACTTTTGTTTGCTTCATCTTGAGTGTATCAGAAAATATCTTCTTTACGATCAACAACTTCACGTGGAAGCCTTAAGTATCCGATATATAGTTTACATATGTCTAGCTTAAATGTTCTATTGTAATCCTATACAATTCCGTAATCGGTTGGATATACCATTTTTGAATGGGTATGAAGAGCCAAATATAATCAATGATAATTTAATATTTTTTTTAAAAAAATTTGGATCAAAATTAATGGCTTAATACGAAAGGAAAAAGGTTGTAAAACGAAAATAAATAAATTAATACAAATAGCATCACCAGCATAGCACTCTGAAAGTTAACCTAACATGCATGTTTACACCCTAGCTAGGCGCAACAGGACGAGCGACGTGAAAACTTACATACATCGTCTATTTTAATCGCGGTTTATTTTTTTAAAATGTTTAGATGTCATATATATGATCGATCTGAAATTATTCAGGTATATATTATCTTTTCACTACTGCATATAAGAGGAGCGCTAAGTAAATAATAACATTTACAGTGACATAAAAAAAGAGTTCAAAAACTTAAGTTACGGATTTGTAAAACTAAATCTGATAATAAAAAGACTTGTGTAATTAGGGTTAGGTTTTACTTCTCTAACCCTAACGCTAGCCCTAAAAACGTTTTACACGCATTGGGTTTCAAACCGAATACGTATATTGATAAATATATTCTCTTCTGAGACTTCATAATTAGAATCTACGTCCTTAAATTTTAAACCAATGCATGTACTTTTCTTCTTCTTTCCAGTTTGTTTAGTTCCATATATGTACAACAATCTTCACAATCATCACCTCCAGGTTTATTTCCTTGCCTTCAAAAAATCCTTATATTCCTTTTTGTCCAGATCTCAAATAAAAAAGTAGATATTAAAATCATGCCCTATTCCTTCTCATTTGCTTAATCACGAAACATCGACAAATACTCTAGTAAGGCTACCTTGCAAAGAAATGTCCTTATTCATAACATCCAATATTCAGGATGGCTTTAATTTGTTAACTTTATTAAATGTTGTTTCTACTTTCTAAAGAGCATCCACAATGGTTACCATTTTGAGTTGTTTGGCAAATTTTGTAAAATATGTGGCATATGTAGCTTACCATTGTTTCAAGCTATATAGCTCCACCAAGCTATAAGAGCATCCACAATGGTAAGCAGCATGACTGTGTAACTTCACTTTTTCCAATATATTTTAAGCAAATGAGGTGGCAAGCCACATTTCTCAACAATGGTAAGCTACATTCTTGTATAGCTTGATAGGTCCCACGTGAATTTATTATTTTATTTTCTTCTAGAATGCAAATACATTTAACAATAACAATTAATAAATAATTGAATAACTACTATGCATATCCAATAATTCATGAAAAATCACGTTTATTTCATTTAATAAATTTATTTTAGTAAACAAAAAGTAATTAAATAAATTTAAGAAACATCACTTCAAGTGTTGATCTCAAAACGTTTACATATATGCTCCACCAAGTCTGACTTAACTTGATGATGCATTTCCCTATCTCGAATTGTTGCATCCCGAGCCATATATGCTTCAAAATTCGTATCATATCTTTGTTGAACACCCTCGTCAAGGATGGGAGGGAAGTCTCCATTAACGAAATTCCGGCCATATGTATGACGTTCATCTTCAACAATCATATTATGTAGGATAATACAGGCATCCATAATATCATGAAGTTTTTCTTTATGCCAAGAACGAGCGGGTCCACGAACTATTGAAAAAATATGGAATTTCTTAGGATGATGTATTTTTCAATAATTTTATGTTTTATTTTTGAATTTATTGAAGGAAAATTTAATTTTTAGTATTATCGAAAAAAATAATACTTATTTTACGATTCTATTCATTATCGAGAATTAAAATTAAATTATTTTAAATAAATTTATTGTATCAATTAGTTTTTTAAATTTGTTCACGTTAAAAACAAATTACCAACAAAGAGTTTCACGTTAAAAATAAATTACCAACAAATAGTTTACGTTAAAAACAAATTACCAACAGTTACTGCAATCAATGATATTTATTGGGTCTTGCGTCAAGCTACATCGCTCCGCTGAGCTACATCACCTACCAAAGCTACATACGTGGATCTGCAACAACGGTGAGCGACATCGCTGTAATTCTTTGAAAATTGCACAGCGACTCCAAATTACAACCGTTGTGGATGCTCTAAGAGCATCTCCAATGGTGTTATTTTGGGAGTTGCTTGTAAATTTTGAAAGATTACGGCAGCTGCTCAACCATTGTTTCTAATGCCACGTAATGTAGCTGGCCAAGCAGTACTGCCGAACAGAGCAGTACTGCCAGCATTTATTACGAGTGATTTATGGCAATATTTTAATCATTACTTTTACAGAATGGAAAAAATACACGACGTATATTCTCATAATATATATGTATGGTAAGTAGAAAAACATGTACAAACCAAAAATCCAATTTGGTTGTGCTACGATTTGTACGTATATTCTCATAATATATATGTATGGTAAGTAGAAAAATATGTACAAACCAACAATCCAATTTGGTTGTGCTACACGTATATTCTCATAATATATATGTATGGTAAGTAGAAAAATATGTACAAACCAACCATCCAATTTGGTTGTGGTACGATTTGTAATGGTAAGTAGAGAAACATGTACAAACCAACAATTCAATTTGGTTGTGCTACAATTTGTATATATAGTAAATTAGAAATATTTCCTTGTATTACATCCATCCATTATTTTGTGCATTTATATTTTTATAATATATAATAGCACAGTTATTTTAGCTTAAAGTAAAAAATACATTTATTATGTATAATACGAAATAAATATATTTCCTTGAAAATTATTATTTTGTTTGAACTCGACCCATATAACTCCCTAACTTGAATAGTATAATTATTTATATTTATAATATAAAAGAACATAATAATTATTATAACATAAAATTAGATAAAATGAAATAATAAAATAATTTTTTAAAATAATAATAAATAATGTTCATTAGAATATTATACTTCTATTCAAATTTGATCATTATATAACTTGAGTTTATAATATTTACTGTCCACTTTTTTGTTATCGTAGATTGAAAATTATTTTGATATTTATTTGATAAATCTTACTTATTAAATATATATACTTCAAATTTAATTTTATTAAAATTAAAGATAATCATAATTTATATTAAAATATTGGTCAAAAATACAAATAGGTGGGACCTATGAATTAATTATGGATGTAGCTCACCATTGTTGGAGTGTGTAGCTTGCCAAATCATTGGCTTGGATAGTGATGTGGCAAGTCAAGCTATTGCTTACCATTGGAGATGCTCTAAGTAGCTTGAGTTTATATGGTGGATCCATACCATTAATTCAAGGCATTTTACTATATTTTACATTTATGTAAGACTATACAATCTAATATCTAATCTAATTCACCATTGTTAGTGTACCTAGTTTGCCAACTAGGTAGCTTGAAAATGTATCAAGCTACATGGTCTTGTAGCTTACTATTGTGGATGCTCTAAACATACAATAAAGTATATTTGTAAATCGCCACTAAATTCATTTTTTACCCAATTGCTATATGCATGACTGATTTTTTACCATAATACCCCTAAGTGTACCCTTGCATTTTGAGTAAATTTTTTTGCCTTCACAATAAAAAGGGCATTTTGGTAAAAATCCGGTCCTGCATGAGAAAAATGGTCCTGCATGTAGCAAACCCCCTTTTTTTTAATCACACCTATTCGCTGAAATAAATTATATTTTCAAAATTTTATTCCTAAAATAGAGAAGGTCTCATGTGAGACAAGTCTTTGGGACTAGAACAAGTTTGATCTTCCCAATTTTGAGATTGATCTTTTTTATATCAAGCATGATTCTTCAGTACTGTTTCAATTAAAATTTGTATACAAGATATTTATGATCTTAAAATTTAAAATATTGATGCAGATTAAACTTCAAAATATTAAGTGTACTTTAAAATTATCTAAAATTATAATATTTTAAGGCTAATTAACAAAGTAAATGAAAAGTTACACAACTTGTGTCATAGACAACGAGTTCATGTAAAAAATGAAACTGTTTACCCCCGTATTAACAAATTGAATATGGTTTAATTAATTAATGAAAATTAAGATAACCATTAATTCATTACACTTAAAGAGGAGAGTGCATGTTTCCAGAGCTCATCGGAAAGAGAAATCCAGCACTCTGCATGCGCATTCATGATATTTTTTGGGGTCTTCAACGTTCACACACACCCCACTATCTGATTTTACAGTCTGGGCTAGCTAGAATGCGATCGAAGAGTTTAAAATATATTAAAAAAACTACCCCAACCCCTTCATTTTCCCCCAATAACTTCCTATATAAATATGTGTAGTAATTAAAGAAGAGTCTGCATGTACGTTCCAACTTCCAACTTTTCATTCGACTGTTTTCTGTCGGTAGCATTACAGCAATTGGATCTCTGGTAATTACAAGAATAATTTGGTTTGCATTCTATTTAACACGCACGTTTTGTCGATGAAATCTTATGTGGATCTGTCCGTGTATATTTTCAGGTTGATCATGGGAAGGAAATCCAATCTCAGAAAGAAGTTTTCTAAGCTAAAAATCCGTCAAGAATCTGGAGATGATCCAAAACCTGGTACTGTCGAAGCTTCTCCCAGTTTGGATAATACTAATGCAGAAAGTAGATCAGAAGATTCAGCCAATCATGATCGTCTAAGTTCTCTACCAGTGGAGATTATAAGTGACATCATATCCCGTCTAGAAACTGTTCAAGCTGTTCGAACCTCTGTTCTGTCGAAATCATGGGTTAATAAGTGGACTTCCATCACCAAACTCATCTGTTTTGATGGATTTCCACTCCCAAAACAGCATTTCTTGAGAGGTCTTCAAAGCGTGATTCCTAAGGTTTCGTGCATGAAACACTTCTCTCTTAACTGTTTTCACATGCATGATCCATCGCGATTGAGATCGCTGGTTTTCAAGGCATTGAGAAGCTGTCCACTTGAAACCCTAGCTCTTTCCATAGTCTCAGCACCTTGCTCTTTCAGCCTTGGATCCTTCACCAAAAAGTCACTGACTAAATTAGATCTGAGCGGAAACTTGTCTCTCACGTTTCCGGCTGATGTTTTGTTCAGTCACCTCAAGTCGCTTAGACTCTGCGATGCTAATCTTCAGAACTTTGACGAGCCTTCTTCTGGAAAAGTAGTTCTGCGAATGCCTGTTCTCGAAGATTTGAAGCTGGTGAAATGTGCATTCTGGAATGTGAAGAGCCTAGAAATTGTTGCTCCTTTGCTGTTAAATATGGAGATGCTTCGATGCAAGTATTCTGATTTGATTGGCAGGCTTCTAGCTCACTGTGCTGTTAATATTTCAGGTGGCAGCAACATAGATTTCACTTATGTGGGATTTGCTTCTGAATATTTTGTTATAAAAAATCCCTCAAATGTTGCCACTGCAAATCTGGGCTTATGCCTTAATGTGCCCCCTGAGGGCCAAGAAGCTATCAGAGAGGTGGCTCTTAGAGCTCGTCTCCTCCTCAAGAAGTTCCACAGTTCTCTGAAGAGTCTCGAACTGTCTCGGCATGTTGTCATGGTATGTTGTTTAATTTTATGAAATATATTGTTTAAAAATGTATCATTGATCTAATGCTTAATCTTTCTTGTATATTAGGTATTGGAGTATGTTGGTCCTTCGAATTCACATCCCTTTCCTATCTTTGAAAACCTGAAGCAGGCAAAAATTCCCATGCTTTGTTGTTTCACCTGTGCTGATAGGATGAATAATGTACCGTTGGAAGTGCTTGCAAATGCACCATCTCTCGAGGAGCTAAAACAAGTTTCATTTTTTATTTGTTTATTATTTTTGTAATTCACTAGCTGTATATTAATTCTTATTTATGTTGATCATATATAGTTTGCGAGGTGCAATATGTGTAAAGGTGTACTAGGAGGATTGTTTGTGCAGAAATGTTGTATTATTGGGGGGACATTTCAGAGACTGCTAGTTGCTAAATTCATGGCTTGGCTTAAAAGAGTGAAATTCGAAACCTTTAATAATTAGCTTTTTCTAGGGCACGCATCTGTTCTTGAGGAGCTGAGCGTTCTGGTCACCTCCGCAGCGGTTGCAAAGAATCTGTTAATGCAGCTCTCTGCGTTTTCAAGAGCCTCTCAGAAAGCATCTGTTGTCTTTCATTATCAAGACTAAGATTTCTCTTGTTTATATTTCTGCTGACGAACGTTGTGTTAATCGATCGTCTAGTGTTTTTGGTTTTTCATCAGTTCATCACTTTGTTTACTTAATTATTTGTTCATCCTAGCTATCCTCATTCAAACATGATCTAAGAAAGTGAACTGCTCTGTAGAATATTATATTCATTATTTGTTTGAAACTGATAACATGCATTGGAGAAATACATTTGATGGAAAAGGATCAAACATAACAAAAACAACCTATTCATTGGCTCTAGATCTCCTACCAGCACACTTGATGAAACGCAAAACAGAACCAAAAAGATATTTAACCTTACGGTTATAATCAAAACCAACAGCAGCATGATGAGACTGTTCGAGTACTGGGGCAACAGTTTGCAGATGAGCAGCTCCCTTGTGATCAAGCAAAGCCAGGCTCTCAAAATGAGCTCCCATGTAACTCGCAACGTTTTCAGATCCACATAAGCCTATGTCCACTCTTACATTAGGAATTCCCCTCTGTAAAGAATGAAATCGAGCCCGGTTTAGGCCTCTCCATACCAGATTTTCACCTGGAAAACAGCTTTCAGAAACCATCACTTGCTCATCATCATTCACGGAAACCGAAATCTGACGATTCATCGCCAGAGATTGGTAATCCACGTGCACCGGGCCAAGTGACAAAACTCCATTCATGAGTCTGCGCTCATAAATCCGAGTCCAGGAACTTTCATCACCGTACGTTTCCATAATCCAAATACCCATTTTGACACCTTGATCATATGAGTTGACTAGCATGAGCGATCCATGATAAACATCAATTTTCCCTGATAAACTGCTATTTGGAAGAGCCATCTCCAGAAATTCCTCGGTGTGCAAATTGAACACTATGATTGCAGGTTTTTCATTTGCATACCCAGCCCAGTGGAGATTCCCGTTCAGGAAAGCATGAGATGATTTCCCATCGACTTGATACAGAGTGTTTATGTGACTCATGATGCTCCATTTCCCAGTGCTCAACTTGAATACCTCTATAGGCGCCATACATTCATCCTTGACCTCATCACCATTTTGCTTTAAATCCACCATCTTCACCAACTTGAAATCGCTACTCAAATCATCAAATCCAAACCCGAATGAATAGGGCAAAAGTGTCACATTTGGCCTAGGTACACGCAGGAATTTTTTCACACTTGGGTTCCACAGGATTAGGATTGGATCACGTGGAAACAATTCGACGGAAAAACAGATCAAGCCGTTCACATTTCCAACAATTCGACACTCACTAAGTGATTTCATCGGGTGACAAAACTCATGAACATGTTTATTAGCGTACCTTTCTAGATCATCATCAAATCCTTCTAGTGTCTTATTCATCGATAGGGTATGGACAGCATTTAGATTACGATTAATGAAATAAGAGCTGGTTATAGCTGAATACCACGTTTTGCAGACCACCATGCACACCCCAACTTGCTTCATCTGCAGCCTCTCGAAGATTCTAACCAACAAATCGCTTGGAATATTGTCTGACATTGTTTCTCTCAATGACTAAGAAATATCTGAAATGTGTTTTTTTATAAGAGATCATACATTTTTTTTTGGTTTAACATAAAGTATTTATAGTCGTAAAAATGAAAAGATGTAATTTGATTGTAGTGCAACCGTTACTACACAACAATAATATTTATGCTTATCTTCATATTCGCTTCAAATTAATGACACTAAATGTTGGAAATTAAGATACTTTGACTTTGCGTAATTTAAATATTTTTCAAAATTGTACATGTTATATCACTAAAATTCATAGAAAATAGTACTAAATAGACTATTATTCTTTATTTATACAAAAGTTTCAAAATAAAGAGTTAGATTCTCTACTAACTTACATTTCTATTTACGCCGCAACGAATGACCCCCAACCAGAAAAAGTTGACTTTAATTGTGTGTAATTGTATTTTTAGCTAGTAGATAGTCAACTTCTATTTACATCACCAACAAGTTAAACAAGTCAACTTTGTATTTAAAAATTGACTTTGGCGATGTATATATAGAAGTTGACTTTCTACTTAAAAGAAAAGTTAATTTTATATTAAAAAGTTGACTTTGATGATGCAAGTAGAAGTTGATTTTCTACTAAAACTAAAAGTTGACTTGTTTGATGACATAAATAGAATTTGACTGTCTACTAAAATTAAAAGTTGACTTTCTACTAGACTTACATTTTCCATTTACACCACAACTAATGATCCCAAACGAGAAAAAATTGACTTTAGTTGGATGTAATTGTTTTCTATTATTTTTTATGTAGAAAGTCAAATTCTATTTACATCACCAAACAAATCAACTTTTATATAAAAGTAGAAAGTCAACTTTTATTTACATCACACCACACTTGACCCTAATGTCAACTTTGTATTAAGAAGTTGACAGTAACATAAATAAAAGTAGATTTTCTACTTAAAAATTAAAGTTTGTTTGATAATGTATATAGATTTTGACTGTCTACTAAAATTGAAAGTTGACTATCTACTAAACTAACATTTAACCCTTGTTTACTAGAGTTTATTTCTTGTTCTACTGAACTGCACTGAACTGAACTAAAGTGAAATTAATGTATTGAAAAATGGAATCAGCATGACTGAATTAACCTGAATTTCATCAAATTGCATTTTCACTAAACTGAACTGAACTGAACTGATCTACAGATAAGCTACGACAAACATGCCTTATAGTTTACAAATTTTTATCCTTTCAATGTTAGATTGTGCAAATTGTTTAATACACTGCCAGAGGGATTTGCTATTCCAGCGGTTATTGCCCCTATATACCAGCGGTTATCATATTTCCCCCAACCGCTGTTAATGCTACCGCTATAATCGTTGCAACGGTTATTACGTCGTGGGGCCGGGTCAACAATTCCACACACGTGACTAGGCATTCCACCAAAATAGGGTCGTTTGACTCTGGTCAATTTCGCGTTACAACGATTGGTGTTTTAATATTCTACCGCTGCAACGCTTCAAACTGGGCTCATTGTTATGGACTAGTCGAAGTAGAAGCCCTACTCATAGGCCCAGTCAAACACACCGGGCCAGGTCCACCATCGTTTCAACGGATGAAAAAACCGCTGCAACACGATTGGAGGGAAACGAAATATATTGAAAATCTCGCGTTTGGGAAATGAAATTTGGTTTAAAATTTCGATTCCCGCTCAATCCGAAAGCGCTGTAACGTAGAAGCGTTGAAACGTAATTTTTGAATTCGAAAAGAACAACCGCTGCAATGTGGAGCGCTGCAACAGAATAACCGCTGATATGTAATATTTTTCAAGGAACAGAATTTGGCCGTAAATAGCCCTGCATTATATGCAGTTCAATGTAAACGTTCCGACCAAATTCAGGGTAATTCATTTGCAGTATACAAAACTACCAAATTCAAGCTGCACCAAAGTACTTAAAATAAAAAAAGGTACTTCATTGAAAATTCAACATTGCTAGTACATACACATCAGAAGCTTGGCAGCTAGTCTATGCCCAAAACAAAAACCAATATTATCCAGCATCCAACAACAGAAGCTACACAGGAACAAAATATGTGTAGAGTGGTCATCTAACTAGCCAGCAAAAAGAACCGTTTACCACAAAGGAGGCTCATAGTTCGGTAATAGTTGCGCCTTCTGGTGGAGCATATCGAATCCTTTTCCTTCTTTGTTGTAGTTGGGCTCTGCACTCTGGAGCAATTGAATCCATGAGGTGAAAACAATATGTGTCAATCAAACCCTCGATTATGGACATGTCGTAAGGATTGATATCCTCCGGGAACACCTTGACATCATAAAAGACACAAAATAAGAACCCACCTAAATTGTAACAAGCATCTATAGCAAAACCAAAACCATCAAAGTAGAGCATCATAAACTGTAACAATCATGTTAGGCAGAATAAAATCCAGAAAATAAGAACCCCAAACTCTAAGAAGCATATCTAAGGCAACTAGAAAATAACAAGTCAAACAATAACAAGCATCTATGTCAAAACAAAACCCATAAAATATGAACCCCAAACTATAACATGTAAGGGGGTGAAATCCAGATAATAATAACCCCATGAGTAACAAGCATGTAAGGGCAAAATATTAATCCAAATGTGGCTGACCTCGTGCATGTTAACACCATTGTACAGGAGAACAATTTTCTCCATGTACAACATACAATAATAGCCGCATTCCCACCTTCCCGGCTGCACTTTGTGCTGGATGAAAAAGCGATTTCAGTAGAAAAACATAAAAATTAGAACACTGGAAAATTTAGTTGAACTCGCAAAACTGAATAAAAAAACCCAGAATTTAGAACTTACCACAATATTTATTACACTCCATTTTGTTAGAGCCGATTTGCAAGGATGGTCAGAACCCACTTCCATGTCATATCTTGCTGCAATACTGGAATTAGAAGCAAAAGATATTAAATTTTGTATGTATAGAAGGAAAAATATTTGGCGTTGAAAGGTATGAAAAAATACCAGAGCATTAATTTATGCATAAAAGAGTTGTTCCTTTCAGAAATTCCAATGGCTTGAGGATCTATGCAGTAAAATGCTCTCTCCTCAGGAACGATGATGATCATCATCCAATGCTCCCTGAATTTAATTTGCAATGGGTGAAAAATAAGACCAGCAATTACAAGAATTGCTAAATAAAAACACAATATTAAAAGCAAAATACTTACGCTCTACAAATAGGCATGACATACAATCTAGCTGGGTTGGCTTTCATTACTCCAGCAATGTTAGGCGGTACCAGTTTAAAGGATATAGCTGGTTTTAATTGGCCGCAGAAGCTTGTGGTTACGCTAATTACATGAGATCGCTTGCGCTGCTCTGGTGTAAGCCTGTTTACCACCAAACTGGAAAAGAAAAAATTAGTGCCATCAAATTCTTCACAAACTGAATAACATTGTATGAGCTCAAAAAAGATTGTACGTATAACCACAAATCATTACCTTGCCCACAAATCCATTTGCCATGTAGTAATCCACTCCTTGACATTCCTATCAATTCTTGTCATCCATGCATTTGCATCACCCAAATTGAAGTTGTTGTTTTCCACTGAATCTCCAAACACGCGGACTTTGAGTGGTAATTGGAACTCGTCCATGTGGTTAGGACTGTTATCCATCTCCTTTAGCCAGTTTGCTACGTCTTTTCGGATTTGGATATCTCTTTTGTGATGTTTAAAATCCTGAAAGTGGAAGGGTAAGGGTAAAAAAACACAGAAGCTAGGTGAGTGATGTATATTTGTAACTAAAAATCAAAGTAAAGACAGTTTATATTTTTCTTACCCAAGTTGATTTATAATCATCCACAACTGTTGTTGGAGCAGTAGGCACCACCTTTTTAACATCCATTGCATCTAAATCCAAATCAAACTCCTCTGAGAATGAGAATTCTTCATTAACTTCCTCATCGAAGTCTGAGGCAACGTCCTCCTCCTGTGAGAATGATTCTTCTTCAACAACTTTTTTGCCATTTTGATTCAAACTGGAATTTGACACTTTCCTCACAGGAGATTCCTACAGGAGAAGAAGAACACAATACTTATAGTCAATAAAAAATTAAAAAATCAAAGAATTTATACCTGAATAAATGGAAAATCATGGAATTAATTAATAAATCAAGTAAGCACTTGCCGGACAGTGGTCTATGATCTTATAGTGTATAAGCTCAGCTGGCCACATGAGTGTAACTCCCACTGCAGTGGCTAGGGTAGCATGATTTGCAACTGGTAGGGGCAATTCGGCAAGAGGCATAAATATAGGCGGGCGAATTTGTACAAACTTCACTCCTTCTTCAGGTCCTTCTCCTTGTTTGACCAACCCAGCAGTCGCTGTTACCATTGTGCCAGAAGGGTTCAATACTCCCAAGTAACATTCCATGCAGGCCTGCACATCATTGCAAAGTCATAAACATTTTTTTTACTTAATTAAAATGACCTAAGATGTTTTGTGATAAATACCTGAGCATGTGGAGGTTCTCCCTTTCCCTCCTCAGTTGTTGGTTGTTGCGATGTGCTCGGTGTAGGCACCGTACTGCCCTTCTTAAGTCTTTGCTCTTCGAGGAACGCTTTAGGAGAAATGTCATCAGTGACCTCCACTCCAAGCCTATTTGCTATCCACCCACTGAAATCTTCAAGTCGTGCTTCTACAAGCCTCTCCTCATCTTCAGCAACTTCTTCCTTCATCTTGTTTTTCCGTTTTTGCCGCCTTTGGCGGTCGCGAATCTTAACCCAATCAGGCAATGCAAAATCTACACCAGCTATTGTAGGGCATGCTCTGAATCGTCCAGGATGATCATCTTTCTCAGTTGCAATTGCTAGAATGTCCTTTTTGCCCTCGATAATAAGTATTCCTTCCTCCTTTTCACGGTTCATGTCCAACTGTCCATTTAGTGTTAAATAGTCAGCCCCAATAACAATCATGTAATACATCCTGTTTAAAATTCACACATACATAAACACACATCACTTACTATTTTGTCAGCCAAATCTCTTACGAAGTCTTCTCCGTACAGGCCCGTGTCCTTGTCAATGTTGGCCTCAAGAAACACCAGGGATCTGTCAACTCGGAAAACCATGTCCCTGACTATAAGCTCAGCCTCTTCGCGTGTTCTTCCATCAGCCATGAGATTCTCGATTTCCTTCTCACGCATTTCCTTGGCCCTCCTGATATATATCCTCCGATAACCTCCACTACCAGTTCGGTGTTTGTACTTCTTACACAAACCATTGTCGCTGTTCTTTTTACTGAGTTTCTGGTATAAAAACCAACAAATAAAAAGAGCAGCTAGTCAATATCAATTGTTGAATTCACAAACTACAGCAATAACCTTCACCAACTACAAAGAACATATCTCATATAAATGAAAGACTTACTTTAAAATCTTCAGTATCTCGGAAGGCGCAAAACAAATCCCACTCTACAGGATCTAGCCACCTGTACTTATCCCAAGGATTCCCAGGGTCAGTTGGTTGCTTATCCCTTTTAGTCACATACCTGGTCCAAACAATAAGATAATTTCCAATAATTTTAAAAAGTTCCTGTTACAGTTAGTGAAACAGGGGGGAAACAATAATCAAAGTTCATTACCTCTGGTGCACGTTGCATCTCCAACATCTTTGTTTGTTGGCTGCATAAGTGGTCCACTGTTTCTTCAGCTTAGCATGCTCCTCGCTGTTGAGGGCGGTCCTAAAATCCCAGCTTTCCTGATCCAAACATAAAAATTGAATGGATTAAACAAATGCTTGGAGTTGTGTAAATACTGAATTTTTTCAACAGAGTATATGCAAATAAATGATTACCAGTACATCATCCCAGGCTGCATTCTTGACATGTTGTGGTACTTCCCTCCACGTTGGCCAGCTGCCGAGTCTAATACGACGCCTAAATGCGTAGCCAACATAGCCACACCATTTCCCGGGCATTACTCTAGGGCAGAGATATTCGTCAAACCACATTGGTAATGGTTTGCTGTGCTTCACAACTAGAACAGAGTTACATGCAGCTCCCCCTCTGCTTCTACCTTTATTCTGTGCTAATTGACCGAGCTCAAAATTATCGAAAATCTCTCCCTCCAACTCCTCACCCAGATCTTTATAGTTGAAATCATATTTAGAAGGTTGGTCTAAATCCCTAGGGTGAGGTGTTTTAGGATCCAGGACTCCTATTCTGCGATGTATAAGCTCTTTACCATCATCATCATCATCGGTTTTTGCTTGTTTAGGAACAACCTTGGCCTCCTCGGTTTTCTTTGGAGCATCCCTGTCACGTTTCTTACCCACCATTGCTAACCTGCAAAATATTGTAAACAAATACAGCTACTCAGAGACCAAAACGAAGCTGCCAAGTAATACGACAAGCATTAATGTCTAGCATAAAACCCTAATTCAACTCATCCCCCACTGCAGTAAACATCTACTAAAGGTAAAAGCTTTAGTTTTTTTCCGAGTTTATACATACACATAAATACCAGTAATTTTTTTTTTTTTTGCAAAAGTTGCGAAAAACTTCCATACCTCTAATGAACCAAACATGGGTCGCATCTAAAACTATGTAAATTAAAAACCCAAAATCGTTTTTACCTGGGTAATGATGGTAGAACCTTTCCCAGAATCGAAATTGGTCGCGAACGAGGGAGATCGGAAGAGAAGTTGGTCGCGAACGAGTAAGTTGGTCGGCACTCTGTTTTTTAGTCAAGCTACGGGATGGATCTGGAAAAAAATCTGAACTTTCATGGTTATTGGATTTTTCGGCTTAGGGTTTTTAGAGAGAGACTCGGCCAGACGCAGGGAGGTTCTAGACGATACCTGATGAAGCGGGGTTGTGATTTTTTATTTCTTCAAGGCCTACTCAGAGGCTATTTATAATTAACATGTTTTAACGGTTGATATTTGTTTTCAGCCACCAAATTATATTGCCTTCGAGAGGTCCTGGCTATTTAAAGGTTTTAAAAAAACAATTATAAAATCACCAATTTTCAAAACGGTGTAGTATTAGTAATAGAGCAAGCAAATATGGTTGCGGTTACGGGAACCTTAGGTTTAAAACGTTTGGATGACTTTTTTTTTCTAAGTATATAGCAGCGCTTAACTAGAAATCGCTGCAACGCGAAATTTCGAAAATGCACAGTTAGCCGCCTAAAGTAAAAGTCTTTCCCGCAAAATGTAGAAGACCCTAAATTGCAAAATATATATTGCAACTTCAACCCCTAAATTTGATGGTATACCTTTATGTAGACCTAAATTTGATGCACCCTCGTGGACTTCAAACTATCACACACAGACTTTTTCTCACCCCTTGATAGATTACATGCACCTGGAGGTAAGTATGTTCTTGTTCCTCTCAATTCAGGGTGCAACTCGGGTCTAATATTCATAGCAACCAAATCTCTTCTAGCATTCAAGTTGTCCTTTGTCTTTGATTGAATATTCAATAACGTACCGATCAAACTGTCACACACATTTTTCTCAATGTGCATCACATCAAGACAATGACGAATTTCATGTGTCTCCCAATAAGGCAAATCAAAGAAAATTGATCTCTTCTTCCATGGAGACTTCTCAATAGGCTCTGCATTTTTCCCACCTTTCTTCCTCACTTGCTTCCTATCTTGCTTCCCAACTTTCTTGCCAAGTACCACACTCAACTTTGAAACCTTCAAATGAATTTGCTTACCACTCAATATCTTAGGTGTCGGCCTAAGATCTTGTCCCCCAAACAAACCATCTTTATCTAGACGATATTTATGATTCCTTTTTAAAAACCTCCGATGTCCCATGTACACAGTTTTTTTGCCAAACTGAAGTTGTTTGTGGTCGGTACCCTCCTCACAAATCGGGCATGCCTTGTGGCCCTTAGAAACATAACCAGACAAATTACCCCGAGCTGGAAAATCAGTGACTGACCAAAACAACATCGCCTTCAAATTAAATGGCTTATCATCCCGAGAAGCATCCTTCACAACAATTCCATCAGTCCACAATTTTCTTAAATCTTCAACCAATGGTGTCAAAAACACATCTATGTCGTTTCCAGGCTGCTTAGGCCCTGAAATCATCAATGGCATCATCACATACTTCCGTTTCATACACAAATACGGAGGCAAATTGTAAATCACCAACATAACCGGCCATGAACTATGCTTTGAAGACATATTCCCAAATGGATTCATACCATCGGTGCTCAAACCCAACCTCAAATTTCTTGCATCATTACCAAATTTTGGGTACAAACTATCAACCTTTTTCCATTGATCTCCATCAGCCACATGACGAATAACATTATCCTTGGGGCTTTTCCGGTCACGGTGCCAAGTCAAGTTCTTCGCATCTTCGGCATTGGCAAACAATCTTTCAAAACGAGGTATTATTGGGAGATACCAAATACATTTTGCCGGTACTTTATTCATAGTATCACCACAAATCACATCTTCTCCTCCTTTTCTTTTTTGAACTTTTTTGTACCGAGGAGTTTTACAAACGGGGCATTCTACCACTTCATCCAATTCAACCCCCCTATACATAAAACAATCATTAGGACAAACGTGAATCTTTTCATACTCCAATTCATAGGGACACAACAACTTCTTAGCATCATATAGAGTTTTCGGTAAACCATTCCCTTCGGGCAACTTCTCATACAAAAAATTTAACAACCGATTCACACTCACATCACTCCAACCACTCGCCGCCTTCATGTTGAAAATTTCTATCAAACAAGAAAACACCGTGTCTTCTCTCTTACAACCGTTGTACAAAGCTCTATCTTTTTCACCCAACAACGATGCAAGAACCGAGGGTTCATCTCTAAAATCCCTAACCACATTGTCAAAAAAAACTTCCTTTTTAGACCTAAGAATCTCTTCTCCCTTTCCCACATTTGCTCTAGCAAAACGAGTCTCACCATGAAAGGTCCATACATCATATGACGGATCAAACCCATCCCTAACCAAATGCAATCTCATAGTATCCAACTCACGGATTCTTACTCGACACAAACAACGCTTGCATGGACATAGCACAAAATCTTCTCTACCGAATACATGCTTAAGAAAATAATCCACAAATGCTACATGCTCATCTGTCAATAACTTCTTAGCTCCGATAACCTTACGTCGATACTCTAATTCCATAGGATCGCCATATTTCCCTAACAAATTTGGCAAACAAATTTTTTAAAATCACAAACCCTAAAACATATCATAAATCTCAACTTTGTGAACACAAACAATCACATTTTGTTTATAACTGTTACCACATACATACAGTCCATATGTATTAATTCAAAAGTAGTTGTAATAATTTTTTTGGAATATTTACCTTTCATCTTCAGAAATTTTCCAAAACACTCAATCGACCCTTTCTTTTTTTCCCCTTCACGCTAACTCCATGAAAGTCACACTCTAACTCCATGAAAGAATCCTCATAAACATCATCGTCATTCCCTACAACAATTTCGTACAACAAATTCATCAAATACATACAAAAAAATTCACAATCATTTGTTTGGTATTTGAGCTTAATATTTTGTATCAAATCCGTATATATATAGATGAAATAAAGCAGGCGGAAATAAAGAGAGCAACAGAATGTTAAATGGTGACATACCTTCATTTATGGCAAGTTTTTAAGCACCAATCTTCATTAATGAGGGAGGTAGAGGTTTTTTTAAAAGTGATAAAGACGCAGCTGAAACAGAGCAAGATACCAAATTTTAAAATTCCATTGCAGCGGTTACTACCCAAAAAGCGTTGCAATACACTTTGCTTAGCTGGAGTTAGGTGAAGCATTTATTACGGACCTACATCATCAATTAAAAAATAATAATTCATTGTAACGGTACCTATCTGCGCAACCAAAACGCATTGCCCTTACGACGCGGTCAGTCAACAAAAGTTCAAACCGTTGGAACGTGGTAGTGGGCTGAGTTATAGGGCTGTACAGCGAATTCAGAAATTTCAGCCTACATTCAAACCCGTTAATATAATTAGGCCCAGTCAACATTTTCCACGAATGAATAGTCATTTCTTTCGATATACGGTACCCGTTGCAGCGGTTGAAACATGGACCGCTCATACACCCCGCACGATTTATGTTATTTTATTTTGCTCGTAGAATTTTCCACATAATCTGACGTGGCTCTTGTGGAATGGGCTGACTTTTCAACTCATAAATAGTGCTTAACCGCTGCAACAGCTGTATGAGCGGTAAAAAACTTTGTGTTTGAACGGTTATTGGCTTAAAGCGCTGCAATTCAAGCGCTGCAACGTCTTTTTTTTTTGGCAGTGAATAAAAACAAAAAGTAAATTATATAGAGGTCTCCAAACCGTTTCCCAAAATATCAATCGTTGTTGCACGTACGTGCATCGGGGTTTTTATTGCATCTTGTTTTTTGACAAATTCTCATTTGAGACCTGTTTCTATAGAGACCATGGACTACATGAACTATTTATTGTTTATAGGTTCTCGCCAGTATTAACTAAAATGCTAGGGACTGAATTACAATTAATTGTTTTTATGTATATTCCGTTTCCCATTCCCCATTCTGTGTTCCGACACGACTTTCCGGTGGGGATCGACGTGAATCACAGAGCTCCGTTTCGATCAAGCTCCGGGGCGAATTACAGAACTCCATTCCCCATTCTTGTAGGTTTTTCACCTATTTATTGTTGTTTCTGCCTCTGAATCAGGTAAGATCCGGTCGGTTTTTTGCGCTAAGATTTTTGAAATTTGTTTGCCTCGGTCTGCTAGGAATTTGATTTGTTCCTTGTGTCTTAGAATGTCTGATCCCGCGATTGTTAAAAAAGCTCTACGCGACCTCAGGAAGACTTATGATCTGAAGAAATATGCAAAGGAATCTCCCGATGTGAAGAAGAAGAATGAGAAATAGCCAACAAGTATTTTGCCGTTTGTTTAATTGAACGTGTGTTTGGAGCTTTTACAAATTGTGTTGAGCTTATTTGTATGTTGCTTGATGATTTTGTGATGTTGAATGCTTTTGGTGCTACTTGATCATTTAAGTTGTTTGCATGATCTTTAATGTTGCCTAACTGATCGTTAATATTTTTTGCCTGTGATCTTTTATGTTCTATGTTGTTTGTCTGGCCTTTTATGTTGCTGACCTTTTATGTTTTCTTCCTGACCTTCTTTTTGTCTTGCCTGATATTTTATGCTACCGACCTGCCTGATCTTTTATGTTGCCTGACTGATCTACATATTTTCTTTCTGTTCTTCTCTGTGTTTTGCATGATATTTTATGTTCTATGTTGTTTACCCGATCTTTATGTTCCCTGAATGCCCTTTTATTTTTTTCTGATCTTCTCTGTGTTTTGCTTGATATTTTATGCTCTTTTCCTGTTATTTTATGTTGCCTGCCTACTTGATCTTCTGTATGTTTGGCCTGATCTTTTGTGTATCTGGCCTGGTCTTTTACTATTCTGCATTGATCATCGTTGTTCTTGACTTTCTCATCTTTTATCTTCTGTCTTGTTTTTAACAGTTTCTAATGTTCAATGTTCATGTTTTCTAGAGATCGAGGCCAGATGTTTGCGATAGGTGGTGAAGGCAACATCGTCGGAGCAATTGACGTGATCGGCGATCAATTTTTTATGAGGAGAGGAATTTCTGTTAAGCTTTGGGCGACTTTCGGTTAATTTCTGTGATTTTGTATAGTGGGTTATAGAAATTTCAGAAAGGTCCATGTATTTTGTCATAATAATTACCAAATGGCACCGAATTTAATGAAATCATAGTTTGACTCCCGTTTTTTTATATTGCTATAATTGTGTCATTCTCTTGGCCCTTGGTCTTCACAAGGACATGTTTCACCCAAGATTTTCTCTTGTTGTTTTTGCATACCAAAATATCTACTCCCCTGCCTAATGTTCACGATCAAATTTCAACCAGCCGACTTAATTTTCACCATGTGTTGCTTTTTTAAAAAAACTTTAAAACCATCTAGAAGATGGGGTATGTATATTAGGCTTTCCCAAATCATAACATCAACAAAAATTCCAAACAACAATTAGCCAAAGGCTAAAGTTATTACACAAGAAAGCGCCTATGCTCTTGGAGCCTTGAATGTGCTTCCCATAAGATTATTAACTAGACTAATAAACTCCTATCTCAACATGCTAATACCTAAAATTCCTCCGAACTACTTGGAGATCGACATGACGAAACTCAACTTAGTCAAGAGGATACAAAGCAATTAGCACAGGGTGGAAAAAGAGTATGAACTAGAAAGAGTAAATGAAAGAGATAGGTCAGATTTTCAGTTTTACAACAGTGCCTCGAGGAAGTCTGAATTCTGAGTGTTGGCAGCTTCATTGCATCACCCATAAGGGTTTTTCTCAATGAACATGGAAGTATGTTCTGCTGCAAGAATGTATGAGATGCAAGAGCGGCTTCATGAGCTACTGTATTCTGCTCTCTGAAGATGTGCTGAAACGTGATGGCCTGGCCTCTTGTCATGTGTTGAATCCTCCACAGGTCTCTCTCCATTCTCCAGGCTGGTGATGTTTGGAGGTTGATCATCTTAATTACCTGCAAAGAATCATATTCAACGATGAGTGGCAGGGTAGAATTCTCCACACACCTGGTTAGACCAATCAAACAAGCTTTGAGCTATGCAAACAAAGGTTCACTAGTCACTGTAAGTGCTTCTGAACCAAGGTGTAGTAGCTGTCCAAGATTATCTCTAACTACAAAACTAGCTGAGGCATAATTAAGTGGAGGACAGGCTGCATCAGTGTTAAGCTGAAAACCTGTATCAGGAGGATCCCATTTATAACATTTGACAATTTTAATTTTGGGAGTCCTCCTTACTGGTAGCAGTCCTTTAGCAGCAATAAACACACAGTCTGATTTTGATAAACTGGGGATGGAGAGTAAAAATAGATGCTATAAAGTAATGTAATTGATTCTTCATTCCAACAATGGATGGAGTGATGCCCTCAAAAATGAATTTATTTCTAGTGATTCATACAATCCATGTGTTGCGCTGGCTTTGTAACTATAAATATCACATTAAAATTATATTTGAAAGCAACTTTTAAAATTTTTAGGATGAAAATTTTAAATTGTAAACTTCACCCATCCTATATGCTAACATGGAAAAATAAAATTAATTTAATCACTGTTTAATAGTTAGTATTAAAATAAAACTGAACCGCCTTACTAAAACACGGCATTATTAATTAATTCAATTAAGATTAAGATAAGTGAATAAATTTTTCAAAAAAAAAATTAAGATTTAGTTAGTGGGTTATTTTTTCTATGTTTCGAGATTGAAGTGTCAATTTATATGTTTTTCCATGCATGAGAGCGTAATTATTTTGGGTCTTGACTACACACTGATTTATAATTTTACAGTCTGGACTGGAAGAATTGGAAGAGTTTTAATTGTTTTTTAAGAATGCGAAGAGTTTGTTTTTGGTTTTTCTGGTGAATTAATAATAGAGGAATAAGAAGAGTTTCATCTCTTTCCAGTGTACGTAGCCCTTTCATTTCCCCAAGACCCCCACCACCATTAATCTTCCTATAAATACAGCAAGGGACAAGTCTTCGAGTTCATTCCAAGTTATTTCCTTCCACTGTTTGGTCAGCAGTATTATAGCAAGGCTCTGGTAATAATTAGTCAACAAGAATAATTTCATCTCATTTTCAATCTGTTTATGTTGAACTATATATAACATCAAATCTTATGTTGGACGTTCTTTCTTGTGTATTTCCAGGTTGATAAGAAATCTTGCAGCATGGGAAGAAAATCCAATCTCAGGAAGAAATTTGCCAAGCTAAAACTTCGTCAAGAATCTGAAGAAAAACTTGCTGTCCAGGTTTCTCCCGGTAAGGAGAATAATGCAGCAAGTAGATCAGAAGAGTTTGGTGATGATCGCTTTTCTTGTCTTCCAGAGAAGATTATAAGTAACATCTTATCCCGCCTCGAAGCATCTGAAGCTGTCCGGACAGGCGTTCTTTCGAAATCATGGGTTAATAAGTGGACTTCCATCACCGAACTCGATTGCTTTGATGCATTTCAATTCCCAAAACTGCATTTTCTGGATGGTCTTGAAACCGTGATACCTAAGGTTTCATGCATGAAACAATTCTCTCTGAACTGTTTTTACATGCATAATCCCTCAAGACTAGAATCGCTGATTTCCAGTGCATTGAAATGTTATCCACTTGAAGCCCTAACCGTTTCCATGGTCTCATCTCCTTGCTGTTTCTATCTCTGCATATTCAATACGGACTCACTCACCAAACTTGAATTGAATGGAAAGTTGTCTCTCACTCTTCCTGCTGCTGTTTGTTTTACTCATCTCAAATCGCTTAGACTGTTTGGAGGTGTTAATCTTCTAATAAACCTTCAAGAATCCTCTTCTGGTAAGGTCATTTTGCAAATGCCGGTTCTTGAAAAACTGGAACTGATCAAATGCAAATTCTGGAATGTGGAAAACCTAGAAATAGTTGCTCCCTCACTCTCAAAGTTGGCGGTGCTTGGATGTACTTATTTAACTTCGTCCGGCCTTCTTAATTACTGCGTTGTTGAGATTTCGGGTGGCAGCAACATGGATTTCAGTTATGCTGGTTCTTTTTGTGAAGATTTTGTGATCAGATATCCCTCAAATGTATCCACTTCAACTATGAAATTATATCTCCCTGTAGAGTCTAATTACAGCCAACAATTTCTGGAAGAGGTGGCTTCTAATGCTCGTCTGTTTCTCGACAAGTTCCACACTTCTCTAAAGATGCTTGCAATATCTCAGAATGTTGTCGCGGTGAGTCATTTTATCGGGTTTTTGTTATTCAATAAATCATTTCCTCCCTTTCAAGCCTGTATTTTCCATTATCTCCTAGTTTAATTTCTTATGTTGTTTTATCTTGTTTAAGGTATTGTCGAATACTGGTCCTTCACATCCCCTTCCTGTCTTTGTTAGACTCAAGCATGTAAAAATACCTATGCTTTGGTGTTTCACCTGTCCTGACTTGATGAATAATGTAGCAGTTGAGGTGCTCATGAATGCGCCATTTCTCGAGGAGCTTACCATTTCAGCGGTACAGAAACTACCATTCCATAGTATAATATATATATATATATATGCATATGCATACATGTTTTGTATAAATCTTCAATTGATTTAGTAAATGGATTGTAGGTTGCGTTTTGCAAGAGGTGTAAGAAAGGTAAACGAAAAGAGTCCAAGCAGAGACGCGGTAACATTGGGGGAACACTTGAGATTCTGCCAGCAGCTGGTAATTTCATGGTTCACCTCAAAAGAGTGATATTCGAAAGCTTCAATCGCTGGGTTGATGAAGTTGAGCTGGTGAGGATTTTTCTTGCACATGCCCCTGTTCTGGAAGAGGTGAGCATCCCGGTCAACTGTATGGCAGTTGCAAGGAAGCTGGAAAAGCACTTCTCCGCGTTTCCTAAAGCCTCTGCCAATTCATCTGTAGTCTTTCGTGTTCATGTTTAATTAAAATGTTGTTGTATTTTCTGGTGACAAACATTATGAATGATTAGGCTAAATTGTCGTTGTAAGTGCATCAGTTCACTCTGTTTTGTTGTTTCTGATGTATTTTGCTCACCTATATTTTGCATTTTCTGGTCATTCTCATCATGCTAAGCATTTGGATTAATTAAAGTCTTTTGTTTACATCAGTTCATCTGATTATATGTAATTAATGTATTTTTCCTATCCTGGCTAAATATCACCTCCTCAGAATAAGGCCTAATGCAGGAAAAAGCAACTGTTTTGTAGGTTATGCATATATATACCTCATGTATCCATATATAATTCAATTTAAAAGCCTGACTGAAACAGGTAACATTTGATTCCATCTTTAATGAGATCCTCCCATTTCCCTCAAACTAATGAGCATGGCTTTCTGGAATTTATGCTGCATAATCCAAAAAGCATGCTGCTAAGGAAAGATGATGATTTGCAGGATGAGATTCGAGAAGTCCGTTAGACCATTGTGTCACTTAGAAAGGAGTTTACCAAAATTGCAGCAAGGCCGAGGCAAATGGAAAAAGTAAAAGAACAGTGGTCTCGTTTCATAGATGCTGTGTACCAAGCCGAATACGATATCAATTCTATTTTCTTTGAAATGTATCATCTCTGGTATCATAGACTGGAAGCTGTTTGTGGTATAAATGAGATGAAGGACATTATGGAAGAGATCGAAAACCTTAGAAGTTAGAACAGATGATTCTGTTTCTTCATTGATGCAGCTTTGCAGGTGTCTGATCATAAACCAACTGACTATGTGAATCTGTTTCAGGATGAAGAAATGAAGATAACCGAGCAGCTTCTGAATGGGATCAAGCAGCTCTATGCCATATCCATAGTTGGCCAGTTTACTCTAGTCAATCCAGTATTCGAAAACAATTCCATTCAGAGACACTTCCATGTTCTTGCAAGGTGTCGTGTATCCTCAAAGTGACATCCTTTCAGGGAATCCAATTACCAGTGTGTTTTGGGGCGTGGAAGAGTCTGAGGCATTTGAGTGTGCATCCATTTTGTGAGTTCCCTGATGGTGAAACCTTAAAGAACTTTGTTAATCTTCAAACCTTGTCAACAACTTTTTTTTTTTCTTTAAGGAAAAACTATAACATTTTAGCATTTCTTCCCAGTCTCAGAAAGCTGAGCTGCATTTTTCTGAACTTGGAGAATTATTCTTCCCACTCAAGTCTTGCAAATCTGAATCACTCAAGTTAAAATTCCATGGTGAAGTGCAGAATCCATCTCTGTTCATTTTTCCTCAAAATCTTAGGAAACTGACTCTACAGAATGTTCAGCTTCCATGGAGTCAGATGTCGAGAATTGGAAATCTGCCAAATCTTCAAGTTCTGAAATTATTACGCGGCCCTTTTGTCGGTGATAGCTGGGATATGGTGGAAGGAGAGTTTCTGAATCTCAAATTCTTGAAGCTAGAATCCCTAGATGTTGAAAAATGGGATGTTTCCGAAGATCACCTCCCTTGCCTTGAGACATTAGTGGTTGAAGAATGAAATTCCCTTGAGCCTTGGGGAGATATATTCCAACACTGCAAAAGCTTTAGTTGCTGTACTGCAAATCTTCTGCTTTGTTTTCAGCCAGGATAATCCAGGAAAATCAACATGACTTTTGCCATCAGTTTCTATACCAAACTTCTCACTGAGGAGTTTGAATATGAAGATGGTCATTTCTACTCTAATTTTCTTAGTCAAATATCAAAAATGATAACTGATGAGGTTAATGATGCACTTTTAAGACCTGTTGATATGGAAGAGCTTAAAAATGTAGTATTCAGTTTGAAGAAAAATAGCAGTCCAGGACCAGATGGTTATACTGCTCACTTTTTCATTAAATCATGGAACTACATCTGTCATGACTTATTAAATGCATCAAATGATTTCTTATCTAGTTCTTCTCTGCCTAGGGGTATAGCTAGCACTTGGATTACTATAATCCCCAAAAATCCTACCCCAATTACATTTGCTGATTATAGACCAATAAACCTCTCCAATGTTACAAATAAAATTTTTTCAAAAATTCTTATGGAGAGACTTAAGCTTTTGATGCATAAATTGATATCTCCTCATCAAACAGCCTTTATGAAAGGAAGAGACATCTCAGATAATGTAATTTATCTTCAAGAGATGGTCAAATTCCTTGACACAAAGTCCAGAGAACCAAACTGCATTCTTAAGTTGGATTTACAAAAAGCTTTTGATAGAGTGAGATGGTCTTTTTTAAATAGTATTCTCCTTAAGTTTGGTATGCATGGTAAGTTTGTGCACTGCATCATGAAAAACATTTCAAATGCATGGTTTTCCATTCTAATTAATGGTAATCCAGTAGGATTTTTCCAGCCATCTAGGGGTATAAAACAAGGAGACCCTCTGTCACCTTTTCTATTTAATATATTTACAGAGGCCTTTACCAGAAGTCTAGCTCATGTTTTCAAAATTGGAAGTTTAGAGTATTATGATCTTCCTCCACTCTCTCTGCCTATCTCACACTTAAGCTATGCAGATGACACTGTGGTCTTTTTAAAAGCTTCAAAAAATACTTTGATCAAAATGAGTGCTTTTCTTGCTAAATTTGAAGTCACAACTGGTCAGAAAATTAACTATGATAAAAGTGACTTCTACATTAGTAAAAATGCTTCTTTTCATCAAGTTAGTTTGGTCAAATCTGTTCTTGGTATGAAAAGAGGGAAGTTTCCTTTTAAATATTTAGGCTGCCCTATTCACAAAGGGAGGATCACTAATGATCTTTTTCAACCTTTAAGGGAACAAATTTCTAATCGGATCAATAACTGGAAAAATATGTGGTTGTCGATGGGAGGCAAGATAACTCTCATACAATCATGTCTTTACTCTATTCCTCAACATGTTTGGACTGTTCTTAAGCCCACCCATTTTGTTATTAAAAAAATTGAAAGATGCATGGCTATTTTCTTTTGGGGTTCCACTGCCTTTAAACCAAAAAAATCATGGAAAAAGTGGTCATCCTTATGTATGCCTACAGGTCAAAATGGTTTAGGCTTTAGATCTCTATTAGACATAATACATGCTTGCTCTATCAAGCTCTGGTGGAAGTTCCAAATCGGAGAAGCGCCATGGACACACTTCCTATGGTCTCTCCCACTCTCATACAGAAGTCTCAAAACTGGAAAAGAATTGTAGCTGTTAATGCCACAGCTGAACAGAACTCCAGAGTCATTCATGGCAAAGGAGACTGCAATTTCTGGTCTTCAAATTGGACTGGATTTGGACCACTAATGGATCTCATAGACCCAGCCATCACAACTATCCCCTCAGACACTACTGTTAGAGATTTCCAGGTGAACAAAATCCTTTTTCTCCCATTTATCTCACCATTGATACAACCTGAAATCTGCTATCTTTTGCAGGAAATAATGCTGCACAGTCATAGACCAGACAGACTCATATGGAAGCCTGACTTAAGGGGAAACTTCACTTTTAAATCGGCCTACAAATTACTCAGACCCAATCAAGGTGATATCCTATTTTTTTCTAAAATCTGGAACCAGAGAATTCAGAAAAAAGTTTCAGTATTTATCTGGAAACTAGTTAATGCTTTGCTGCCTTTTGATGATGTTATCACTTGCTATGGATATTATTTGCCATCAAAATGCTGTTTCTGTAACAATCTAGACAGAATAGATACTGCTGAATGTTTGTTTATATTTGCAGGTTCTCGGGAAACCTCAAATCACTCAAATCACTCACTGCTGGTCCTGGTGTTTTTATCCTTCATCAATGATAAGAAGTTGACCATCTTTCTGCACAGATGATGACTACAAAGGCTATCTCCAACAATTATCATGATCTCCACTATGCACTGGAACATGGCCTAACACTGATTTCATCTTTGCTGTCCTGCAGGCTTGTAATCCTTTGATGCCATAATCTCTCTCCTTAGACAGTCTTGTGAGTCGCCTGAAAACGACAAGCTAACATGTTCGAGGGGTTTTTTGATTATGGTACTATAGTTATAGGCCTGTTCCATTCTTTTGATAGCATATGTAGTATTTTGCTATAGCAGCTCTTCCCTTAGAGGATTAGTATTGCTCTAATTTAATATTATGAGACTATGCACTGGAGGTTTAATCCTCATTTTATTTTTATATTGCAGGCTTGGGGAAGCCAAATAAAATGTCCATCCATCTATAAGATGGTTTAATCAAAAAAAAAAAAAAACAATCTAGACAGTCTTAATCACTTTTTTAATGACTGTGTTTTTGCTAGTTTAGTCTGGAAATCCTTTAATAGTGCTCTTGGTCTCCCTGATACTTCATTTCATTCTCTATGGGAGAGACTATCAGTATATTGGTCCTATGAGGGATTCACCAACTTACATTCCAACCTGATTATCATCTACTCATGCTACTTGTGTTGGTTCATATGGAAAGCCAGAAATATTTTTCTTTATGATAATATTTCCTCATGTCCAGATATTCTCTTTAAAAATGTTAAAAAATTGATTTTTAACATTTTTTGGCTAAACCAGTTAGAATCCATAAGGCCTTTGATAAAGAATTGGTTCATTTAGGAATCCTTCCTGCCTATTCTTTTAGAACCATTAACAGTCCAAATGCCATCCCCATTATTTGGTCACTTCCAGAGCAGGGCTTAAAAATCAATGTTGATGCTGCTTGGACCAAATCTAATGGGCATACAGGTATAGGAGTCATCACTAGGAACAATAACGCTGATTGCATCCAGGAAAATTGCTTTTATGAGAATGCCAAATCTGCTTTGCATGCTGAAATCTGTGCCATCCATAAAGGTTTTATAACTGCTGAGTCTTTCTTTCCTATAGTATGCATTGTTGAATCTGACTGTCTCAATGCCATCAAAATGATACAAAAACCCTCTCTTGCCCCATGGAATCTGTTTGATTATGTTGAGCAGCTACATTCTAGATTTTCCTCAACACCTTTAGTCCATGTTCTTAGAGAAGGAAACCAACCAGCTGATGAACTCTCAAAGGTTGCACTCTCTGAGTTGACCAATAGAGTTTTTCAGCCTGGTATCATTCCACACAAAGTTAAGGGGCTTATCCAATTAGATAAGCTCCAACTTCCCACTTTAAGAGTGAACCTGAATGGATGCTACTAATAGTATATCACTCTTCTGCAGATTGGAGCTGAAACAGAATGCACCAAAGTTCAGACATTTTGCAACTAAAGGATGGAGCTTCAAGTTCAAGGCCAAATCACAGCTCTCCTACCACCAGCAACATTCTCATAACAACTTTCATCTGTATACTTGGATTCATTTCCAGCTCGGCTGAATTGTGTTTCTTAGGATTCGCTAATAAGCTTGGTTGATTAGTGAGTCCAAGTAATGGGAGTTGGACAATGAGAATGATTTTTTCTTTTTAGTTTCTAATTTTGGATGCAACAAATATGCATCAGGAGGACTCCACTCCTCACAAAGTCTATATAAATATACTCTTAAGAGAATTATTTGTATGGTCTCTTTGGGCTTAGGAACCCATAAACAAGTCTCCTCCAACCAATGGTGGGTTTCACCTTAAAAAAAAACATGACTTCGGGAAATTGAAGAAAAAGCGGCTGAAGATTCAGATTATTGTACATCTAATCAGAATTCAGGTACTATATATCCAGTGCCAATTTTAACTCTAATGCAAACATATCAGATTTTAAATTTCAGAATATTTTAGGTAACTGTGTTAACAATTTTGAAATAGCTTCTGCTGTTCTGGTGCTCTCTATCAGGGGAAGTGATTGGGGAAGATGGCCACTCCAAGTCTCCAATACAGAAGTTGGCAACGGCCAGAAGGCGCGTCAATGAATAGGTAACTATATAATTCTTTCTTCTCTAATTCTTTCCTCGATTTTTTTCAAGCTATTCTTCTGATCTTAAAGCTTGTTCATGATCATATTGAAATTCTTATCTACCAGATTAACATCAAATAAGTTGTCTAATTAAAACTACTTCAGTTTATGCAACAGAAACTAAAGTGCAGAAAGTAAAAGACACACGATTTTGATCACGCAATTCAGTGCAATGCACCTACGTCTGCGGGGCCGTAGCCCTGTGTTGAAATCATTCCACTAAATTGTCAAAAGACAGATTACAGACTCATCTTTTACAATTTCTAAGTGGTTGCGATCCCTCGCTCCAATCGGACCACTAGTTCTCCTTAGTCTACGATCACTCCCACACCAGAAGCTTTATGGTGATTTCGATAACACAGGCTTCCACATGTCCAAATGGTTGGTATGAAGTAAAGCGGACTGTGCTGCCTTTTGCTCAAACTAGAAAATAGCTTCCGAAGACCAGAATTGTTGCGTGTAAAATCGTTAGTTTGAGCAGCGCAGCTGATGTCCCTTTATAGCACAATGCTGTGTTTGAACAGGTAACTTCACGGCATGGAATTCCTTCCTTCAATCACGCTTGATTTGATTCTCAAAATCTCTGAAGATAAGGAATGAAGAATATCTTCCAACTGAAAAATATGGAAACATTTGGCTCCAGCTCATTGATCAAATCTCCATAGTGTAACACTGAGTTGTTGATATTCGCTGGACTGTATTTACCATAAATCCCATACGCACAATATTTCCTTGCCTTTTAAAGCTGCGTTGGAATTTCTATCACTTTTCTGCTAAACCCTAATCGATGTTGCAACATTGAATCTGCACAAATTATCCAATAAAAAATGGACTCTACAATCTCCCCTTTTGGCAATTTGTGGACCGCAAACAACTTTTGGATGGCGCCAAATCAAAACAACTACTTCTTAATAAAAATTTAAATAGTCAACTCCCCCTGAGTGATAGCAGTACTTCAACAAATCAATCCATCCAAATCCAGAAAATTAAAAATGAACTGGCAAAGAAATAGAACTGAACTCAGTCAGAATCAAAAACAATATTTCTCATAGACCTCCAAACAACAGAAGGCCAAGGCACTGACAAGATCATCATCATCATAAGCCTTAACGAGATTCCAGATCTTCGTCTTCTCAGTATAGGCAGCCAGCTTAGCCTCATCCTTTGATCCAGGGGCTGGTAAAAAAATCCTCTGGGAGCACATCTAGGGCAGGCTTAGGGTATTTGGTAGCTAGTGTAGAGGTCTCCGGGAAGTTTCAGATCGATTGGGTTCAGGGTAAAATTCAGTCTCAGCAACACCGGCACGAGTGAATCGATCCCTAGGGTTTGCTCCCCCTAAATTTGTAATCGTCTGCCTTTCAGGGCCAAGACGGAACCTACTACACTGACGAAAGCTATGCTCATCCATAATAATATACTTCCCAAATCAAAATACATCATCAAACTCCAATATACTCAACAAACTTGAAAAACCCGAACAAAACTCAACCACGAAGACTCAGATGCAAATATAGTACCTTTCGAGTTGTGACGGGAATCTGATGATCGGGAAGAACTTGAACACCAAACGCAACTAAATATCCCTGGAGAAATTTTATGGGCAACGGAAGTCGATTCCAAAGAGATTGAGGGTTTAGAGGGCGGAGTTTGTGTTTCAATAGAATGCCAATTGCTAGTCTGAATAATACTGGATCCCACATGTCTGTTCATCACTCACCACTAACTCTTCATGCGCGAACTAGGGTTTCATGTTGCAACATCAAAAACATTTTGACCAGCAAACTTCAATGGATCTCTCAATCCCTTAGTAAACATCATTCTGTCATGCGCCAAAAATTTCACCCGCTCTCTTGGGTTTCATGTTGCACAATCAAAAATTTTCCCAGAACATTCAAAGTTTCCATCCAGTACCAGTACCACTCACATATTTTATGTTTTTGAGTTTATGTAAAAACAAAGCAATACCAAAATAACAACAAAACTTCAAAAACAACTGTACAACAGAGTAAGGTTTTTGGGATACCTTAAACAATTCAGAGAGGTTTTAGGCACCCACAATTTCTTGTGAGCTTCATTTGCTGCTCAGGTTCCATGTTGCAACATGAAGAAAATTGTTTTCCCTACATGATATCTCTGAGCAGCCTCATGCACTAATGCTCCTCATGTCCCTACATCATGCAACATGAACAACACTTGGGAGGAACCTTCCTGACCTTGAAGATTGTCTGAGTTTGAGTATTGACACTTCCCGTCATTGCAACATCGAATCTGCACAAATTAGCCCTAAAAAAATGGACTCTACACATATCAAGCTTTTCATCACTGAATTTGGCTTGAGGTGGAATCAACACTTTTACACCAAAAAATTGGTGCGTCGTTTTACACCAAAAATATACAAGCTCGATCGCACTGTTTAGGAACTGGCAACCGGTATAGGCATACCGACCAGTATAGTGACGAGCAGGATCAAATCCCTAGGGATTGACGAAACTTCTTCCTTAACTTTGACCTGCGTAATATTAACCACAAAATAGCGCTTTGATAATTTCGGATAACTAAACTATAAACAAACTAATAACAATAGCTATGGTTTAAATGGTTGTGAGAAGATGTTTGGCTTAATTGGCATTCATTTAACAAGCTTGCAATCAAATATAGTACACTACTCAAGAACATGTAAGTAATCATCAATTAAGAACAAGTGAGACAGACGTAAGCATGCAATTCAAAATATTAAAACAAATTACATCTCTCAAGAATAGAAAAACAACACTTACTTGATCTTCACCGGAATAAAGAGGTTTAGTTAAAAAACATGATCGAAATCATATTAAAAAGCATTTGGCAAAAGGTGGAATTTTATTGATGAACTGAAAAACTGGTGGCCAATAATGTCTGCACCCAAACCCTAAAATTCAGTCTATGTTTATGAAAGTATGTGTTCCATTAATTTACAAAATCAGGGAATATATAGTTTTTCTCATTTCTAAAAAGATAAGAAAAAAAATTAAGATATATCTTTTTCCATAAGAAATTAAGTCTTTAAGGAATCTTTTTTCATAATGTGACTCTAACTTAGCTAAAAATCTACAGAGATTTATGGATCAGCTTGGCACACCAAGAACACACACTAAAACACATAGTAGAAAAGCACAGTATTTGGGGAAGATTTTCTCATTATCAACTCAAAATGAATCTGTACAAACTATCTTCTATATACACAGCCCAATCCATATTGTTCTATCCGCCTAACAGAATAAAAAACTATTAACAAAATCTAATGGAAACTTAATTGCTAAGCTAACCAAACTAAAAGCTAAGAAGAAAAGCTAAGAAGAAAAACGGTTGGTCAATAGTCAATAATTAAGAGCCGTCAGAGTTGACTTGACTAGTTGACTATCAAAAACACATCAGATGGTGGGAACATCTTCATCCAACAGATTTTTTCACTTCCCCCCTCAAGATGAACATAGGGAAGAAGACAAAAGTTCATCTTGACCAATAGAGAACGCAGGATGTCAGAAGGTAGAGGCTTGGTGAAAAGATCAGCAAGCTGAAGCTTTGTAAAGATGGGAAAAGGGTGAAGAAAACCAGCCTTAAACTGGTTTCTTGTAACATGACAATCGATCTCTATATGCTTGGTTCTCTCATGAAATTTGGGGTTTTCCACAATATGGATTGCAGCCCTGTTGTCACAGCATAGTGGAATGGGGAGAAGAAGAGATCAATATGAAAATCCTTGAGGAGACGGGATATCCAAAGCAGTTCACAAGTAGTAAGGGCCATGCTCCTATATTCAGACTCAGCAGATGACTTGGATATGGTTGCTGCTTCTTTCCAGGAGATCGTGGCATGTCCAAGAAAAACACAAAAGCCTGTGACAGATTGCCTGGAATCCTTACACCTTGCCCAATCTGCATCACAGTATGCAGAAATATGAAAATCTAAGGAGCTGGGAAAGAATACTTCATGACTGGGATAGGTGTTTAAGTACTTCACTACATGTATTGCTCCCTGAAAATGATGCTCAGTAGGGCACTGCATAAATTGACTAAGCTGATTCACAGCATATGTGATATCAGGCCTAGTTGAGTTCAGGTAAAGCATTCTTCCAACCAGTCTTCTAAGCAGCTAGGGTCCTGAAGTGGAGAAGAAGGAGCATTCATATCCCAAGTAACAGGAAGAGGAGTGGGAGTTGAATTTGCATTAGTGCACCCAACATTAGCAGCAATGTCCAAGATATACTTTCTTTGAGTCAAGTATATACCAGAAGAAGATCTTTACAGCTCAAGGCCTAGGAAAAACTTGGCAGGCCCTAGATCCTTGATAGTGAACTGAGAGTGCAGAATATCCTTGACAGCTTGGATTTCTGATTCTGAGGAGCCTGCAATGAAGATATCATCAACATAAACAATAAGGGCCAGCTGAAAATCCTGTGATGTCTTCATGAACAGACAATAATCACTTTGAGACTGTGTGAACCCAAAGGAGAGAAGAGCTTTTGTAAGTTTTGAGTTCCACTGTCTAGATGCCTGTTTAAGGCCATATAAAGACCTTTTTAACTTGCAAACTTGATGAGGAGCTGCTCCAGCATAGCCTTCAGGTGGGATCATATACACTTCCTTATCAAGATAGCCATGGAGAAAGGCATTATTGATGTCCAGTTGATGCAAACTCCATGACTTTGCTGCAGTGATAACTAAAAGCAATATGATAGTGACAGTCTTGGCAACAGGAGAAAAACTATCAAAATAGTCAACCCCTTCAATTTGATTAAACCCCTTGGCCACTAGCCTTGCCTTATATCTGTCCACACTACCAGCTGCTAGACACTTTACTTTGTACACCCACTTACATCCAATAGGTTTCTTCCCTGGAGGTAAAGTGGTTAACTCCAAAGTTCCATTGTCTTCAAGTGCCTGCAGTTCAAGTTTCATAGCAGCAACCCACTCTGGATACAAGCTAGCAGTTTTACATGAATATGGTTATTTTATTTTCAATAGTTGAGCATGAAATGCCTTATGTGCATCTGAAAATAGAGGTGGGTGGAATGGATCATGAATGGTATTTAATACAAAATCATTTTGCCACACATGTTTGAATTTCATCCTTGTACTCTTTCTGGGCTCAAGCAAATGATTTTGGGGGTTGCTCCATGCAGGTCCATTTTTCTCTTGCAGGTCCGTATTTTTACCGTAATACCCCTAATATTGTTAAGGCAAAAAATGAGCTTGAAATCATAGGGTTCCATCAGGGGGCATTATGGTAAAAATACGTATTTGCAAGAGAAAAATGGACCTGAATGGAGAAATTGCTATGATTTTCTGTAAGTATGATGGAGTTATGTGATGGTGATGAAACTAGAGTAGATGATATAGGAGATAAAGAAGATGAGATGATATAGGAAGAGGAACGATCATCTTGGTTATTGACAGGAATTTCTTCCTGTGAGGATGGAATAGAGTGATGAATGGGTGAAAATGACTCTGGAGATGAAGAAATATCTGAATGGTAGTGAGTAGGAATGACTGGAAGAGAAATAGATGAATCTTTAGCACTGGTTTGATAGGGAAATATGGATTCATGGAATACAACATCTCTAGAAATGATAATCTTCTGATGTGTAATGTCAAACAGTTTGTAGCCTCTTTTATCTGGGGGATATCCAATCACGACACAAGGATAGGCTTTTGGTTGTAGCTTGTCTTTATGTGGAGTGGTGTCTGAAGCAAAACAAAGACATCCAAAAGTCCTTAAGAACATGTAGTCAGCAGGTTTGTGCATCAAAATTTCAAAGGGTGATTTCCAAGAGAGCTGGGCTGAAGGAGTTCTATTTATGAGATATGTGGCTGTGAGTATGGATTCTCCCCAGAACCTCTTGGGTAGATGAGCTTGGAATAATAAGGATCTGGCTACATTCAACAAGTGTTAATGTTTCCTTTCTACTGTGCCATTTTGTTGGGGTGTATGGGAGCATGATTTTTTATGAAAAATCCCCAGGTCAGAGAGAATGGTAGAAAGTGTTTCATTTAGAAATTCAGTACCATTGTCTGCTTTAATGGTCTTGACTGAGGTTTGGAATTGGTTTTGGATAAGAAGAAAGAATGATTTCAGAATATATGGCACTGTATCCTTGGATTTAAGTAAAATAGTCCAAGTATATTTTGTATGGTCATCAACAATGGTAAGGAAATACTTTGTACCAGAAAGTGTCACAGTTTTATATGGTCCCCAGAGATCAATATGTAACAAATCAAAATTGTTATCAGAGACACTTGTACTGACAGGAAACTCAAGTCTTTTCTGTTTAGCAACAGGGCAAATAGTACAGATATAATTTTCTGGATTTGATATATTTACAAAGGAATGTAGATGCTTAATAGTTGTGACAGAAGGGTGTCCTAATCTGCTATGCCGTACATTGAAATCAACTCCTGTTGGCTTATTTGCATAGAATGAATGGTGTAAATGCCCTACATAAGAAAGACTCAAACTATAGAGGGCCACTTGAATAGTTGCTTCAGTGAAAGAGTACTGGTTCAGAATGTACAATCCTTGAACTTCTTTTGCCACTGCAATGACCTTATGTCTCTTAAGGTCCTGCAATAAACAAAAGTTGTTAAAGAAACCAACATGGACAGAAGTAGTTTTCAAGAGTTTACTGACAGACATAAGATTGAAGTGAAAGGAAGGTATATGTAGGCAACTAGAAAGAATCAAGTTATGAGGCAAATGAACATCCCCAGTAGCAGTGACAAGTTTAATGGTGTTATCTGGTAGATGTACTGGAGTTGGTCTGGTTGTATTGGTATAAGTATTAAACAGTTTTAGGTTATTGCACATATGACTACTTGCTCCACTATCTATTATCCAAGAAACATTATCATAAGTAACTGTAGCATTGCAAGCATGAGTAAGGATGCTACCTGAAAAATATGTCAAGTGTGCTAGATTGACAAAATCAGTTGGTGCATGAGCTTCTTGCATCTTTCCCTTCATCATTCTCCCTATTCCTTGTTGTATCATGCTAGCAATGAATCCCTGCATTTGTGTCTGTCCACCTTGTATCATCATGTCACTTCCAGTAGGTCCAGTAGTAGCATACATCTGATCATCCATTGAAGAAGCTCTTGATTGCATGTTGCCATATCCCATTGTACATTAACATTGTGTGGAAATCCACCTCTCTGTGGTGGTTTTTCTCCCCTATTCTCATAAAACCAATCTGGAAATCCTTTGAGCTTGAAGCATGTTTCCTTAATATGACCAGACTTTCCACAACGTGTGCATTTCAGACTCGGATATCTCAGAATCTTCTGTTTGGATCCATCTCTAGCATAGGCCTCATTTCTGGAATATCCTGCACCTTTGGCCAGCATGGAAGAAGCATTTGACACATCTTCAACATACTCCTCATTCACTGGCTTCTTACTAACAATTGCAAATGCCTGTCCCATCTCTTGATAACTAGCATGAGCAGTCCTTTGTTTCTCAACATTGCATACAATGGCACAAGCTCTTGCCAAATTAGGTAAAAGGTCAGTCATTAGAATCTGCTCAGTTATTGCTCTATAGCTCTCATTCAATCCCATCAGGAATTGATGCATCTTATCTTCTTCCTCATCAGCAAGAACACCTTTCACATATCCACATTTGCAGCAATCACAACATATACATCTTCTTCTAGGCTTCACACAAGCTAGATGATCCCATAGACCTTTCAACTTTGTATAGTAAATAGACACAGAATCTCCATCTTGTTTCATATTAACAATATCCTTCTTCAGATTATGAATTAATGCTCCATTACTCTGACCAAACCTATCCTTCAACTCCTCCCATAGATTTCTAGCATCAATTTCAAACAGAAAACCTCTAGAAATATCCCTAGACAGAGAATTTTGAATCCAAGCCTTAACCATTGTATTTGCTCTCTTCCACTGTTTATAGGTCTTATGATTAATATCAGGTTTCACTATCTCACCACTTATATACCCTAGTTTATCTCTAGTTTCCAAAGCATTAATCATTGCTCTACTCCAGGAGAGATAGCTTACCTCATCCAGCGGTTCAGTCACGAGCATCTGATTTGATTGATCTGAATTGTGCAAGTCAAGAGGATCCTCATGATGAATCCTGTAGTAGCCTTCTTCCTCATCCTGATCTCGCCTGTTCCTTCCCTTTCCTGAACCTTCCGGTCGCTTGCCGAATCCTGGCGGCACATCTTTTTTTTTTTTTTTTTTTTGAAAGGAAATCCACTAAATTAAAAGCCAATAACATTACAGATAGTTTGGCCTAATTTATAGGCTATATCATGAACATCTGAAAGGCTATCCCTATGAACTTTAGTCATAGAAAAGACAACAAACGAAGAGGAGATAAAACAACGAATATCATCAACTAAGTTCCTAATCTCCCATGGCGCTGATTCCGGTCTATTGAGTGCCGCCACCAGAATAGAAGAATCTGTGAGCATGCGAAGCGATTGAGTTTGAATTATGCTCGCTGCTTTGATCGCTCTCCAGCACGCAGTAGCTTCTGCCTGAAGAGGTGTTACACTTGTAAAAAAGTCCGAACCAACACGTTTCGTTCCCTGATCCACGTTCGGCCTGGAAATTATCCATCCTGCTGTTCCCAGATTATTCCTATCCCTGTACGAACCATCAAATTTTACCACTGCACAGTTCAGATCTTGATGAGGATCTACATCATATGAATCATTCTTGAAGAAAAATGATTCCAAAAATCTTCCTCCAGCTAGGGACTCTAGCTCTTTCTGCTGAATTCTCTTATTCAGATCATACGCATGTGTGCTAGAAAAGCTGCTTGTTCTGGATTTGTTTGTATCCCCTCCATTGCTTTTTTACAGCGTTGCACCCAAATTTCCCAAAGTATGAAGATTGATCTAAGGAAAGTCTTCTTCTTATGAATTACTTATCTCAGCAGCTTCAGAAATTCAATATCGCAGAATTCAGTGAAGTATTTGAATCGAGTGATATAGGTATCGTAGCGTAGGGGTTTTGTAGCTGAATCGGATCGAGATAGCCTATTGCTCTGATACCATGAAAATCTATAGAGATTTATGGATCAGCTTGACACACCAAGAACACACACTAAAACACATAGTAGAAAAGCACAGTATTTGGGGAAGATTTTCTTATTATCAACTCAAAATGAATCTGTACAAACTATCTTCTATATACACAGCCCAATCCATCTTGTTCTATCCGCCTAACATAATTAAAAACTATTAACAGAATCTAATGGAAACTTAATTGCTAAGCTAACCAAACTAAAAGCTAAGAAGAAAAGCGGTTGGTCAATAGTCAATAATTAAGAGCCGTCAGAGTTGACTTGACTAGTTGACCATCAAAAACACATCAGATGGTGAGAACATCTTCATCCAACAGATTCTTTCACCATCTAGTGTATGAAGATGTTCCCACAATCTGATATTCTCATTTTTCACCAAATGAGTATGAAATATTCTCTTTCTTGCTACGCAACCTCCATCCATGCGTGTATACTCTAGCTCATTTCCATCTCTCTTGGTTTTCTACAAAAATTGCAGATAAATAATAAATTATTATCTTTCCTCCAATTCTGTAATAAAGTCATCAAAACATAAGACTTCCATAGAATAATAATACAATTCGGCCTACATATCCCGAAAAATATATGACAAATTCAGCCCAATCAACCAACTGTCGTCTAAGTTAGTTTCAACATCGAAACATTCGGGTAGTGCTCTTTCATTTATTATTTTCTTTCTTTTAAGTTTTATCCTTTCCTTAATTTGCTTTGAATATTTCATAAACATACTCTTTTCCTTCTTTCTTACAAACTCTCAAACTTCTTATCCTCTTCCTACCCTACCCGATCGATTCATATGAAACCCCTCTTCAAACCTTTTCTTATTATAATTATCTAGTTCTAATTTTTTTTTCTGCCCTTGTCATCATTGCCGGAGTATATCATCTGGAAGTCGGTCACCGGGATTTCCTCTGCCTCTTTTGCAGGGACGACGGCGGGATTTATATTCTTGATGGGTAGATAATTTTAAAAAAAGTTCATACTATTTTTTAATAAGTTATATGTGGCGAGGGTAGGGAGCATGTTAGGAATTAATCCATCCGGAATTCAGAATTCAATTATGTAATTTATAGTTCTGATTTTGCCAGCCTAATTTGGCTGGTTATTTTTAAACACCACATGTGCAGGTTGCACGCCCAGTAGCATCGTTGCACGACACGCTTAGTAGCGTCAGTTCGTAATTAACCTTCGCGATACTCAATTTAAACAGCTTTTGTTCGTTGTTGCCTGCACTAGTGCATAGCTCATACGTTTATTTATTTGCATGCTTTTCTAAATCATTGTATCATTTTATTTTCTTATTCATTTTATGATTGAATACCATGTTTTAAAGACCACCATGCACATCCCAACTTGCTTCATTTGCAGCCTCTCGAAGATTCTAACAAGCAAATCACTTGGAATGTTGTCTGACATTTTTCTTCTCCCGATGACTAAGAATTATGTAAAATGTGCAATTGTTACTACTCCACAGAGTATTTATAATGTACTCTAATTGTAATGCAACCGTTACTACCCCGCTATAAAATGTATGCTTATCAATTCCTAATTGGCACTCAATTCTTAGCAAATGATCATTTCCTCATGAACGTGCGATATGTATGCTTGCACAGAGCCTCATGATTATTTGTATATGTATTCTTATGAAGTTTGAGTAAATTAAAGTGACATAATTTTTCTCTTTTACCATTCTGCATTGATCTTTTTATCGTTGTTCTTGATTGTCCCATCTTTTATCTTCTATCTTGTTTTTAACAGTTTCTATTCTAATGTTCAATGTTCATGTTTTCTAGAGATCGAGGCCAGATGTTTGCGATAGGTGGTGAAAGCAACATCGTCGGAACAATTGACGTGATCGGCAATCAATTTTGTATGAGGAGAGGAATTTCCGTGAAGCTTTGGGCGACTTTCGGTTAATTTTGTGATTTTGTATGGTGGATTATAGAAATTGCAAAAAGGTCCATGCATTTTATCATAATTACCAAATGGCACAGAATTTAATGAAATCACAGTTTGACCCCGTTTTTTATATTGCTACAATTGTGTCATTCCCTTGGCCTTTGGTCTCCACAAGGGCAGGTCTCACCCAAGATTTTCTCTTGTTGTTTTTGCATACCAATATATTTGCTCCCCTGCCGAATGTTCACGATCAAATTTCAACCAGCCGACTTAATTTTCACCATGTATTGTTTTTTAAAAAAAATTTAAAACCATCTAAAAGATGGGGATGTATATTAGGCTTTCCCAAACCAAAACAACAAAAATTCCAAACAGCAATTAGCCAAAGGCTAAATTTATTACACAAGAAAGAGTCTATGCTCTTGGAGCCTTGAATGTGCTTCCAAGATTATTAACTAGACTAATACATTCCTATCTCAACATGCTAATACCTAAAATTCCTCTGAACTACTTGGAGATCGACATGACGAAACTCAACTCAATCAAGAGGATACAAAGTAATTAGCACAAGGTGGAAAAAGAGTATGAACTAGAAAGAGGAAATGAAAGAGATAGGTCAGATTTTCAGTTTTACATGTTGTGCCTTGAGGAAGTCTGAATTCTGAGTGTTGGCAGCTTCATTGTATCACCCATAATGGCTTTTCTCAATGAACATGGAAGTATGTTCTGCTGAAAGAATGTATGAGATCCAAGAGCAACTTCATCATGAGCTACTGTATTCTGCTCTTTGAAGATGTGCTGAAACGTGATGGCCTGGCCTCTTGTCAGGTCTGGTGATGTTTGGAGGTTGATCATCTTGATTACCTGGAAAGAATCAGATTCAACTATGAGTGGCAGGTTAGAGTTCTCCACACACCAGCACTAGTGCAAAAATGGGTATAGAAGGGAACAATTTACGGCGGTTCCGCGCTTGGAAGAAAAACCACCGTAAATAAAGACCACTTACGATATCATATGTATTCGAGAGTGTTTTCCAATCGGGTGATCTCGCCTCCCCAGAGAAGGCGGTTAGACCTCGATTTAACGGCGGTTAGGGTTAAACCACCGTAAATTTTAAAAATTACGCTATCGTAACATTTATGAATAAGAAATTACGATGCCGTATATTGTTAAATATTTTAATGCTAAGTTGCTGATACCATTTCGTTATCGTACATTGTATATATGTAATCGATTTTTCTAATGTATGCCCATGGGCATATGATAAATCAATACGACAACGCAAATTTAAATGGAATTCCGACACCTACATATATGTTTACCTATTTGCACGCAATACAAATAGATGTCGAAGTTCCATTTAAATTTACGCTGTCGGATTGATTTATCATATGCCTATGGGCATACATTAGAAAATCCGATATGTAATTCGCATATATAATAGTCATGTATGTCGAATGCGTGTTAATGATATCGTATGTAGTAATGATGATAGTACACGACGTCGAACATTTAGCTTTATACTCCTTATTATCACATTTAGCTTATCTCCTCTCTCTTCTGCATCTCTCTTTCTTCCCATCTGCATCTGTTATTTCACATAGATCTAAAATCCGCAGTTGGTTATGATGTCACCATTCGAGAATCGATCCCGGCCTATACTTATTCGATACCCATCATACGTAACCTCGGAAATTAATGGACACGCCCACCGCCGGTAATAATTCTAACCCTCATTTTGGCCGGTTATCGCCGGCAATGGCTTCCAAGTCGGAGGAAACCGTTCAGATGATTTCCTGGCACGTGATGGTCCGGTTTTTTCACCTCGCCGCCCCCAAATTACAACTCATTGTCGTCGCCACCAATTTACAGCTCGACGTCGCCCCAATTACAGCTCGCAGTCAACTCGCCGTCGCCCCCAATTCTCGCCAACAGCTCGTTGCCGATGTTGTTAATCCCATCTTCAGTTTATCTCCACCAATTTGAATCAGTTAAGTTGTATGTGTTCCTTGAGCATAGCTTAGGATCTGTTTTAGATCTCGATTATTTCTAACATTAGATTGAGTGATTGTAATATCCTATGAATACGAATTAGTGTGGGCGTGATTAATATCGGTATATAATGTTGCCTATTGGTTTTGGTTCACCAGAGCTCCCCGATTCATTCCGGGGAGTTTTCTTTTTCCACTGGTGATAGTACTTACGAGCTCGTGAGTTCCATCGCCAGTGGGGAAATTTTTTTAATGTCTCGTAATCTATTACGACATTGTAAGTTGGAATAATCAAAAGCCATCATGAGTTACGATTTCGTAACTAACTGTAAAACTTATACGACATCGTAACTTTCATATATTTTACGGCGGTCCGAGTAAATGGAATTACGGCACGCCCATTTACGGCACACCCAGTAGGCGGTTCAAAACCGCCTTGGAACCGCCTTAAAACCTACGTCCATGCACTAGTGCATGTTAGACCAATCAGACAAGCTTTGAGCTCTGCAAACAAAGGATCATTAGTCACTGTAAGTGCTTTTGAACCAAGGTGTAGTAGTTGTCCAAGATTATCTCTAACTACAAAACCAGCTGAGGCATAATTAAGTGGAGGATAGGTTGCATCAGTGTTAAGTTTAAAACCTGTATTAGGAGGATCACATTTATAACATTTGACAATTTTAATTTTGGGAGTCCTCCTTACCGGTAGCAGTCCTTTAGCAGCAATAAACACACAATCTGATTTGATAAACTGGGGATGGAGAGTAAAAATAGATGCCATGAAGTAAAGTAATTGCTTCTTCATTCCAACAATGGATGGAGTGATGCCCTCAAAAATGAATTTATTTCTAGTGATCTATATAAATATCATATTAAAATTATATTTGAAAGCAACTTTTTCAATTTTTAGGATCTTCCAAGAAAAAAAATTTATATTATAAACTTCACCCATCCTATATTCTAACATGCAAAAAATAAAATTAATTTAATCACTGTTTAATAGTTAGTATTAAAATAAAAATGAACTGTGTTACTAAAACACGACATTATTAATTAATTTAATTTAATTAAGATCTAGGTAAATGAATTTTTCAAAAAAATAAATAAATTAAGATCTAGGTAGTGGGTTATTTTTTCTTTGTTTCGAGATTGTTTGCACTCATTTTTATTTTATTGTTTTTGTGGTAAAAGGGTAATAACAGCAACATTCAACCATATCGCTCTAGAATTAAAAATACATAGTAATCATATTATACAGTGAATAATCGAATTGAAGCGTCAATTTATATGTTTTCCATGCATGCGAGCGTAGTTTTTTGGGTCTTGACTACACACATGATATCTGATTTTACAGTCTGGATTAGAGAATTGGAAGAGTTTTAATTGTTTTTTTTTATGAATGCAAAGAGTTTTTTGTTTGTTTTTCAGGTGAAATAATAGAGGAATACGAAGAGTGTTTTCATCTCTTCCAAATGTACGCAGCCCTTTCATTTCCACCATCAATCTTCCTATAAATATACCAAGGGACAGGGCTTCGAGTTCATTCCAAGCTGTCTCTTTCATTGTTTTGTCAGCAATATCATAGCAAAGCTCTGGTAATGATTTCATCTCACTTTCAATCTGTTCATATATGTTGAACTATAACATCAAATCTTATGTTGGACGTTCTTTCTTGTGTATTTCCAGGTTGATAAGAAATCTTGCAGCATGGGAAGAAAATCCAATCTCAGGAAGAAGTTTGCTAAGCTAAAACTCCGTCAAGAATCTGTAGAAGAGCAAAAACATGATGTCCATGTTTCTCCCAGTTTGGGGAGTAATGCAGAAAGTACATCAGAAGAGTTTGGTGATGATCGATTAACTTGTCTCCCAGACAAGATTCTAAGTAACATCTTATCCCGCCTCGAATCATCGGAAGCTGTGCGAACCTCTGTTCTTTCCAAATCATGGGTTAATAAGTGGACTTCCATCACCAAACTCAACTGTTCTGATGGATTTCCACTCCCAAACCAGCATTTCATGGATGGTCTTGAAAGCGTGATCCCTAAGGTTTCATGCATGAAACACTTCTCTCTCAACTGTTTTCACATGCATGATCCATCGCGGTTGAGATCGCTGGTTTTCACCGCACTGAGAAGCTATCCACTTGTAGCCCTAGATGTATCCATGATCTCAGCACCTTGCTCTTTCTGCCTTTGTGCGTTCAAAAAGAATTCATTGACCAAATTAGTGCTGAGCGGCAACATTTCCCTCACTTTTCCTGCTGATGCTTCTTTCACTCATCTCAAATCGATTAGGCTCTGTGATGTTACTCTTAAAAACTTTCACCAGTCTTCTTCTGTCATTTTGGGAGTGCCGGTTCTCGAAGATTTTGAAATGATCAAATGCAAATTGTGGAATGTGGAGAGCCTAGAAATAGTTTCTCCCTTACTCTCAAAGCTTAAAGTGATTAGATGCACTTATTTAACCTTGACCGGGTTTGCTACTCACTGCGTTTTTGAGATTTCGGGTGGAAGCAACATAGATTTCACTTATGCTGGCTCTTATGCTGAAGATTTTGTGTTCAGAAATTCCACAAATGTAACAACTTCAAATATGAAATTATGTCTCACTGCAGTCTGTGACTGTTGCCTACAGGTTCTGGAAGGGATGGCTTCTAACGCTCATCTCCTCCTCGAGAAGTTCCACACTTCTCTGGAAATGCTTGAAATAACTCAGAATGTTGCCATGGTGAGTTACAAATTTATTCATGCTTATGTTTTATTTATTTTTCTATCTAATTAATGTTGTACGTTTTATCTTGTTCAATTAAGGTATTGGCGAATACTGGTGGTCCTTCATATCCCCTTCCAGTTTTTATGAACCTCAAGTATGTAAGAATACCTATGCTTTGGTGTTTCACCTGTCCTGATGTGATGAATAATGTAGCAGTGGAGGTGCTCAAGAATGCGCCATTTCTCCAGGAGCTTACCATTTCAGAGGTATACTAATCTATATACACAAGCACGTATTTTAGTATGCGTATGTGTATGAAGCTTCACTTTATTCTTAAATCGATTGTAGGTCTCGCCGTACAAGAAGTGCAAGAAAGGTAAAAGAAGAGACTCCAAGCAGAAACGCGGTAATATTCTGCCAGCAGTTGGTAATTTTATCATGGTTAACCTCAAAAGTTTGATATTCGAAAGCTTCAATCGCTGGGTTGATGAAGTTGAGTTGGTGAGGATATTTCTTGCAAAAGCACCTGTTCTGGAAGAGGTGAGCATTCCTGTCAACTGTATGGCTGTTGCAAAGAAGTTGGAAAAGCACTTATCCGCGTTTCCTAAAGCCTCTGCCAATGCATCTCTGGTCTTTCGTGTTCGTGTTTAAAATGTTGTTGGAATGTTTGATAGATCACCTTTATTTTGTATTTTCTGGTGACAAACGTTATGCATTAGGTTAAATGTTCTTGTTGGTTTCTGATGTATTTTTGCTTACCTGCATTTGGCATTTTCTGGTATCAGTCCCATGTTATGGTTATGCATTTGGCTAAATTAATGCCTTCTGTTTTACACATCAGTTCATCTGGTTATTTCTATTGTATTTTTTCTATCCAGGTTAAATATCATCTCTTCTCAAAAATATGACCTAAGCAAATTTAGTCTTGTATCATAATTTAGCTGAACTGCTAAGCCCAAGAATTTGTTTTGGTAATCCACAAAATCCTGTTAATTGACTATATTGTCCCCTGTAAGTAGGCTAAGTGTTTTCCCATAAAGTAAAAATTGAGGGTATTTTGTGCTACGCGAGCAATACGGGCTAGCTACAAATAGCAACATCCATCAACCACATGAGGAAGCTCCAGGATCAGGATGTGTATGTATACGTCTTCTTTCCATGTACACCATTTGAAGACGGATATAAACTAACAGCTAATTATTAAAATTTCTACTATTTGTGTATGTTATAGAATCACCCTTAAATATAGAGACTTTTCACCTATATGGTCATACGAAATGGTTGGGTTGGCTTCCATCCTTTGGAAACCCTGTGTACCAGGTTTTCATAAAGAAAATGAAATGAATAGAAATGTCATAGGTGCATATATATATATATATATATATATATATATTTTAAAATATAACAGAAATTAGAGATAATGTTGAGGTCATTTCTTCTGATTGAAAAAACAGAAGCTTGTTTCATTTTTAGTGTTACTGTCCACCACTCTCCGTTGATAATATTCATTACAGCTATTTGCTTTACACTTTAGCAATAGCTTATGTTGCTAAATATATGCTGCTTCATACCAGCTATATAATAGCTGGTGCACATAATATAATATATGTTGCTTTTTACATAAAATAACTTAATAAACTTCAAATCCGCAAGAAATGCTTGCATTCTTTAGATGATGATTTGCAGGATGAGATTCTAGAAGTCCGTTCGACCATTTTGTCACTTAGAAAGGATATGGGTATGGCCTGAGTGTTTCATAGATGCTGTGTACCAAGGCGAATACGATATCGATTCTATTTTCTTTAAAATATGTATCAATATCTCTGGTATCATTATCATAGACTGGAGCTGTTTGTGGTGATAAATGAGATGAAGGATATCATGGAAGAGATCAAATATCTAAGAACAGATTATTCAGGTGAAAGATACTAATGATGTAGCTTTGAAGGTGTCTGATCATTAATCAACTGACTATGTGAATCTTCAAGTTCTGAAATTATTATGTGGCCTTTTTGTCGGTGAAAGCTGGGATATGGTGGAAGGAGAGTTTCTGGATCACAAATTCTTGAAGCTAGAATCCCTAGATGTTGAAAAATGGGATGTTTCCGAAGATCACCTCCCTTGCCTTGAGATATTAGTGGTTGAAGAATGAAATTCCCTTGAGCCTTGGGGAGATATTTTCCAACACTGCAGAAGCTTGAGTTGTTGTACTGCAAATCTTCTGCTTTGTTTTCAGCCAGGATAATCCAGGAAAATCTGATGGGAAAACGGGCAAAACCAAACTTCCCAATTTGCTTGAAACCACGAGGATACAAACTTGCAAATAACGCAGCGGAAATTATAAAGTACCAAAGCAAACAACACAGGATGATTTACGTGGAAAACCCCTCCAATGTGAAGGGTAAAAATCACGAGGTCAAAAGACCCACCTCTACTTCTTCATTAATCAACAAGAGTGTTACAAAAGATCCTCTACAACTTTTCTGCCAGCAGCTGGTAATTTTATCATGGTTAACCTCAAAAGTTTGATATTCGAAAGCTTCAATCGCTGGGTTGATGAAGTTGAGCTGGTGAGGATTTTTCTTGAACATGCCCCTGTTCTGGAAGTGGTGAGCATCCCGTTCAACTGTATGGCAGTTGCAAATGAAAGTCCGTGCTTACTAAGATCTATCTTATCGTGTCAAGTTTTAACTCAAAAACAACGAAATTAAAACTAAGTGCGGAATGTAAAGAGACACGATATGATCACCCAGTTCAGTGCAAAGCACCTACGTCTGGGGGGCCGTAGCCCGTGTTAAGATCCTTCACTAGATGCAATAAATATTTTCCTGATCTATTACAATCTAGTGGCTACTCTAGCAAGCCTATCACACTACCATTTCTTTCTGATAGCTGTTACAGTGATTACCTTCTTTTCCACGAAGGTGCGGCAAGATCTTGAACACCCGAGCTTTAACACACGTCCCTAGTGTTTTGGTTATTGTAGAAACCGTGGACTGCGTTGCCTTTGCTCTCAAAACGATAAACCTCTGAATTGCAGAAGTTTTCTGTGAAAAACCGATAACCCGAGCACGCAACCGATGTCCTTCTTTTATAGCTCATTGCCGTGAAAACCTTCCTTTTGCACGGCTCTTAAATCCTTCCTTCAATAGACTTCTATTCCACATTTAAATCTTGAAGAAAAGAAATTTATGTGTGTCTAATCATCTGATAAATGGAAAACCGATCACCACGAATATTTCCATTCTAATACAGCTGCAAATCACATTGTAGACACCCATTAGGACTGTAGTTTCCATAAACTCCATCGCACAATATTTTCCTTCCATCTTAAAATCTGCGCTGGAACCTGGAAAATATTCTATCTTTTTCTGCCAACTGAAGTCATGTTGCAACATGACATTCCACAAAGCAGCCAACAAAATCTGGACTTACAGCAAAAAAGCTGGAAAAGCACTTGTCCGCGTTTCCTAAAGCCTCTGCCAATTCATATGTAGTCTTTCGTGTTCTTCTTTAAAATGTTGTTGGAATGTTTGCTAGCTCACCTTTATTTTCTGGTGACAAACACTATGAATTGTTGTAGGTGCATCAGTTCACTTTGTTTTGTTATTTCTGATGTATTTTGCTCACCTATATTTTGCATTTTCTGGTCATTCTCATCATGCTAAGCATTTGGATTAATTAAAGTCTTTTGTTTACATCAGTTCATCTGATTATATGTAATTAATGTATTTTTCCTATCCTGGCTAAATATCACCTCCTCAGAATAAGGCCTAATGCAGGAAAAAGCAACTGTTTTGTAGGTTATGCATGTATATACCTCATGTATCCATATATAATTCAATTTAAAAGCCTGACTGAAACAGGTAACATTTGAAAAGTACAATTTGATTCCATCGTTAATGAGATTCCTCCCATTGAAGAAAAATACACTTCTATTCCATATCCAAAGCCTTGAAGAAAAGAAATATCCAAAAATATACATCTTCAATACGCTTCTATTCCATATCCAAAACCTTCTCTATATAGAGACCGAAGTAAATTGTAAATAGTGTTATAAGTCAAAAACACGGAGGAACAAATTTGCAATTTCTGAAATTTTTTAAAAAGCACGCACTACAGTGTCAAGCCACACGCTGCACTACCGAGTCGCTATAGTGTTGATCCGCTACAGTATTGAGTTGCTACAGTCTAGTTTTAACTTGACACATGAACATTTTAACTTGAAATTAAACATGAGCATTTTAATGTGAAACATTAACATATTTTGAAACATTAACATATTTTGAAACATAAAAGATGAACCTTTTAACTTAAAATATGAACATGAACATTTTAACTTAAAACATTAACATTTTAACTTCAAGCATAAAACATGAACATTTTAACTTAAAACATAAAACATGGATGTTTTAACGTGAAACATGCACATTTGAACTTCAAGCATAAAACATGAACATTTTAACTTAAAACATAAAACATGGATGTTTTAACGTGAAACATGAACACTTTAATTTAAAACATAAAACATGAACACTTTAACTTGAAACATAAAACATGAACATTTAACTTGAAACGGTAGCGCACTCTGTAGCAAACACTGTAGGAAAACGCTGTAGCAACACTGTAGCGCACTGTATCGACAATGTACACGTGCGGAAACACTGTAGCGTGTAATTTTTTTAATTTTTTAAAAATTGAAAATTGGTCCCTCCTTGATTTTCTTTATTGCACTATTTATAATTTAGTATGGTCTTTTGGCCTCCTTAGAGACTAACTTGGAAAAAAAAAATTAAAATATATATTTTTTCATAAGAAATTAGGTCTTTAAGGAATCTCTTTCATAATGTGACTCTAACTTAGCCAAATCAGTCTTGATGAAATATTCGCTTTCTTGCTACAACGTGATACCAGCAAAACTGAAATTCTGCATAAAGAGCTACGTAGCCTCCATCCATGCGTGTAAACTCTATCTCCTTTCCCATCTCTCTTGATTTTCTACATAAACTTCAGATAAATAATAAATTATCATTTTTCCTCCAATTCTGCAATAAAGTCATCAAAACATAAGACTTTCATAGAATAATAATACAATTCGGCCCAAATATCTAGGAAAATATATGACAAATTCAGCCCAATCAACCAACTGTCGTCCAAGTTGCTTTCAAGTTTCAACATCGAAACATTCGGGTAGTGCTCTTTCATTTATTTTTTTATTTTTTTAAGTTTTATTGTTTCCTTTGCTTTGAATATTTCATAAATATATTCTTTTCCTTCTTTCCTACAAACTTTATCTTTCTCAAACTTCTTATCCTCTTCCGACCCTACCCGATCGGTTAATATCAAACCCCTCTTTGCGAACCGCCGTGATTTGATGTAGTTCCTATAAAGGAACTAATTTTGACGCCATGAAATGGTTATTTTCGGCGGTTTTTTGTTAACCGACGTAAATTTGCAACGAATTAACGGCAGTTTTTTTATTTACGGCGCTATATTCACGGCGGTGGTTGAAAAACCGCCGTGAATTTTTCCCGTTCCTTCAAAGGAACGTTGAAAAATTAAATTAAAAATTAATCGAAATTGAATTCCCGTAAAGGAACTAATTTTGGCGCCGTGAAATGGCCATTTTCGGCGGTCTTTTGCAACGATTTAACGGTGATTTTTTATTTACGGCGCTATATTCACGGCAGTGGTTGAAAAACCACCGTGAATTTGTCCCGTTCCTTCAAAGAAACGTATTGAAAAATTGAACTAAAACTTAATTGAAATTGAGTTTGGATAATATAATTTTCATAAAAAACAAATAATTGTGTTTGGAAAGATTTGCGATATCGAAACTATAGGGCAATGTTTGAATACAATAGTTCCGATGTAGGAACTAGAAAAAAATGTGTGAATGGAATAGTTTCGAACTCGGAATTTAATAAGCAGTATTGTAAAATTAGTCAACCCAAGACCAAAGTTATAAGTAACCTAACTAATTAATCAAATATTCTCACATTTTACTTAACTTTATGACAACGGTAACTAAATTGAGTTTAATTAATGAAAAGTTACTTCTTATTTGATTTTCTATAGATACAACTTAAATTTAACTACTAGTACAATACTTCACTTGATTTTCTACGTACACTAACTAAAATAAGTTTACTTAATTGAAATTCAGTTCAACAAGAAATAAACTCTAGTAAACAAGGCCTAAGTCATCAAAAGTTAAGTCTTACTCGAGTTTCTTTAGTCACTAACTAAATTTATTTGAGATATTGTCTAATCAAACTTTAGTTAACTAATTCGAGTTGAACTAATAATTTATCTAACTTTATTTGACATAGAAAACACGAATATCTAAATCAACTTACAAACACTAACTCATACGTACCTTATGACTTCTTGAAAACACTACTAATTAAATAGAGGTAAACTAATGAAAGATTAAACATTACTTGATTTTATATAAACACTAACTATACTAAGTTATCCTAAGTGAAGGATAACAATTGTTTGACTTTCTATAAATACGGATAACTCATATTTGTACTCAAATTTAATTATGTTACTTAACTTGACTTCTTATACACACTGACTAAATTAATTTTAACTAGTTAAATGTCATAAAATTAATTCAGTTAAGTTTAATAAAAATATATTAGATGAAATTTAGTTTAATACATTCATGTTGATTTTCTTTTTCAATAAATTAATTTTTACTTTAATTTAACAAAAAATAATTTCATAAAAGCAAACCGATTCGATATCGGGACTGTGGTGTGTTTATATGAAAGGACTAGTTCCGATATCTTGACCGTGGTGTATTTATATGAAAAGAATAGTTCCGGTGTCGGGACATTCTTTAACATATAAATTAAAAACGGCAATTAGGAAAGATCCAAAAATTAAAAACTTTGTGGGCTACTTGCAGAATTTTTGCATCTATTACCCATCTTCTCCCCCAATTGATCGATTCTGTTCTTGCCCCAATCGCCGCTCCTTTACTGCCGAGTGATGCAATCGGAGACCCAATCGAAGCTCGCCCCCTTATTTGCATCTCTCTTATATTCGCTCCCTTACTGAAGCTCGCTCCAATCGTCGACCCTTATCGCTGAATCGCAATCAGAGGTACAGTCGCATCGCACCATTCTCTCTGACTCGCCGAATAGCTTCTTTGGAAATTCAATTGAATTCTGGTACGGATTTGCTTCTTCGCTTGAGATTCAGAAACAACCTTTTTCTCAATGAATATCATTTGAATTTGTTTCTTGATTTTTCCTAAGTGTGTTGTGTGCATGTAAGGTGTTTGTGAAAAGTCCCCTGTGAAAAATGAGGGTTCTTGTTATTTTTTCCTCAAATTTTAGGACTGAATTTGGTAGGTTTTAGCTTTGTTTAATGTTCATATTTCTTGTCTCCGGATTCTATTCTTATTGATTGAAACGAGTATAAGAGAGATGCAAATAAATGTCTGCATATATGTTAGTTGAACATTTTTGAAGAAGAAAATATTGAGAATGTTGTTGATTTAGGAGTTCGCTAGTTTTTTAGTGGTAATGAGAATTTATTTATATTTCGGGTTTGTTAGGGAGTGGTAATGAGAAGGAAGGACCTCTTTTTGACATACGATGAAAGTATTTGCTTCGAGCTTTTATCTTCATGTTTCTTTTTTGTTCAATGCACAGGGTATTGGAAACAAATTCTTATCACATATTCGCGAAGTGGATTCAATACTCCAGGTTTGTATTTTTCTGGATTCAATTGCACGTATCTTCAGTAGTGATTGAGTAATATATGTACCCAAAGGTTTCTATTGTCCGGCCTGCTTCATTGTCTTGATTAACATTAGATTTAATGTGTCAATTGTTACATTCACTCTCCGGTATTGATGAAGTATATGTTTCTTCCAGGCATGCCTGCTACCTGATTCGTTCCTTGGGTCACTCTGAAATACTGTAACATTTTATGTCTCTTTACTCTATCTGACTTATTGCAGCCCTGCCTATTTTCAAAAATCTTAAATCATAATCCTTTGTTTGTATTACAACACCTAACAAATCATAATCCGTCCGTCTCCCGTGTATGGGTGCTATCCGGGTCTCCTCCCAGATCGGCCCGCTTTAGTCCTGCAAAACAATCCCCGGGAGGTGTCCCGGGGAAGAAGCTCCGGCGTGATGATGAGATGGGGATAGCGGAGAAGGAAAACGTACGGAAGGTGCTCTCAACATAAAGTAGAGAGATATAAGTCACATACCTCATTCACTGTTTAAGGCTGGTATTTATAGCCGAGCTTTGCCTGCCTTGTGGATAAGTTGCAGGACCACCTCCCTTGTCATCATCTGTCCTCTTTCTTGTCCGGACATGTCTCATCCGGGAAAAGTACCTCTTCGTTAGTTCTGGGCCGCAGGCCGCCTTCCTGGCCCAGTAGGATCCTGGGCCAGTATTATCACTAGCCCCCCAGACCAGTTGCCCGGGTTTTGCGCGACGCGGGGGACTGGTCTTAAGCGCTCCCCCTGCGGTTGCTATTTTAATGGTAGGGCCCCTCTGTGTTAAAATCGGTTTCTGACAACGCCGCCCTTTCCTCTTCTGCATTGATCAACACCTCGTTCGCTGTGTCATTATTACTTTTCCTTCTTTTGAGGTGGCGATTCCTATTCATCCGTCTATATAAGGAGCCGAACCTTCTCTTCAATTTTACTTCCTGCAAAATTTCTCCAGACGCTCTGCTTACTCGCTTCGCCTTTTCAACCAAGTAAGCCCTCCCTCCCTCTTTCTTCTCTCTTCATGGATTCCCCGCTTCACTCCAGTTCTTCTTTGGACACCGAGGGGATCCAAAATCAGTTTGAGGCCCGATTCCGGGCCGCTGATAACGTGATTTCTCCCCCTTCCTCCCCGGGCACCTCTTCCGAAGCTCTTGGTATGCCCCGGGGGCCCGTCTCCCCGGGTGCGTTGACCTCGGATGGGGTGAGTTGTCGCCCAGTCGAGCATCCTCATCATCCCCGCAGGGATCAGGATGAGGAGATGCTCGGCGAGGAAGGCAGTGATGACATCCCCCGGGGGCCCACTCACGGGGGTGCGCCCGGTGGGTATCAAATTTTACGATGTCCCCGAGGATTCTCCTTCTTTAGATAGGGATGTCTTGGATTTAGTCAAGCGTTCATTCGTTCCTCTTCCCTTAAATGCCTCTCTTTCCAAACTTCCTCCGGGGGTCTCTGAGCGGGAGGCTTCTTGTATCCCGCGAATCCATTTCCAATACGGGCTTAGCCTGCCCTTCCCCCCTCTTTTCCTTGAAATTCTTCAATTTTATGGCGTAGCCCCCGCCCAACTACATCCTAACGGGGTGGTTCTTATTCTAGCCTTCTTACTCAATTGCGCCCGGTGCGCCATTCCCGCTTCCCTTTTGCTCTTCCGCTCCTTTTATGCCTTGCGGAAGGCGCATGAATCCTTCCCGGGCGTTTTCTCTTTCACAATTCGTACCGGCCTCAAGGATTTCATTCTTTCTAAACCCAGATCCGCCAAAGGATACCTTTCAAAGGGTTTCTTCTTTTGTGATTCCCAGGTGTACCCTATGCCCGCTTGGAACACCTCTCTTGCTCCCGAGGACAAGAAACCTCTCTCCAACCTTCCGGCTATTGTTGCCAGTGATCATAATCTCCTCCGCCTCTCCCCTCTAGATATGGATGCCTTCTATAAAAACGGGAACGCGGGTTATTTCTGGCCTCGCGGGATCTATCCTAGCGACCTCTTCACGCTCCCGCGCATCTCTGCGGTGTGGCCGGATGGAGGTGCCCATTAAGGCTTTAAAACCGAACACATTACTCTTTTTTTTATATATATACATCTCATGGTCTAATCTTTCTGTCTGCTTTGTTTCAGCTCAACCTACCTTGTACGCGGACGTCATGGCTTACACTGACAAGCCTTCCGGGGACGACGTTCCTGCCCGGGATACCCATCCGGATCCCCAGGCCCCTCCTCAACGAACGGCTTCCGGACTTCCTCCGACTGAGAACCCTGCCATCATTCCCCAAAAGCCCCGCGTGCCGCCGCGGCCTCGCCCACAGAGCTCCTCCGGGCCATCTTCTGAGGCCCGTACCCCTTCCAGCTCATCGCCTTCACCCGGACGCCGGTCCTTCATCCAGCACCCGGTTTATAGCGGCGGGGCAAGCTCGCGTTTCAAACGGCCACCTCCCGGGGAGCTGTCCGGGTCACCCCCTCCCTCTCGTCAAAGGACGCAGGACTTCCCTCCGCCTCCTCCTGCTCGCGATACTTTTCCGCGGGCTACTACTTCCGAGACTATCCCGGAAGAGAAAGAAGAGGTAACTACTTCAGCCTCGTTCTTCTCCTTAATATTTAATCCAAATTTTCTTAAGATTATGTTCTGTTTTGCAGAGTGTCGCCTTCGCCGACTCCCTCCTTTCAGACCCCCAGTTCACCGAGGCACTTAACCGGGGCTACTCCAAATATAGCGCAGGGCTGTTTGCCAAAATGGAGAAGGATCTCCGTGATACCCGGGAGAAGTTGGCCGGGCGAGATGACCTGGAGGTCCGGCTGGAGGCCTCTCAGAAGAAACTGGCTGACAGGGAGAAAAAGCTGGCAGACAAGGAGAAGAAACTTCTCGAAGTGGAGAAGAAATACTCTTCTCTGAAAAAAGACAAGAAGGATGCCCAGCTTGAGGCTCTTGACGCTGTGACCCAGAAGGTCCTCCGCTCGATCGACTTTGATCAAAAGCTAGAGGGCATCGCAGCCGCAGCAAGCGCGGTTGCTTGTCATGAAATGTACCGCAGCCTGCGGGGTTGGCTTCCGGGGCCCGCTCGCCTCGAAGCCCAGGCCTCCTATTACCGCCCCAAGGCCAACGACATGCTGAACCATCGCTGGAGATCCCTCCAGGAGATGGACCTGAAGAATCTGGTGCCCCAACTGTGGGAATCCCTGAAGATGTCCTCCCGGGCTCCTTCCGCTTCAGATATCAAGAAGGCCAAGCTGCCTGCGATTGATGAGGCCACTTGCCCTGACCCCGGCCCGGAAAACTTCAACACCTATGGGGTAGTCCCGGAGACGCCTCATTGGTCGGGTGATTATTATGAGTACTGCGCGGTGCCTGACAATTTTGGGTATCGCGCGATCCATGATCAAGAGGGCAACTGCCGGGTAGGCCTTGGCGCGGGTCAGGACGACTTATTGTATCAGTCCCGGAAGGCCACGCGGAAGGTAGGGTTTCCCGAGCGGGCCGATGATGAGTTGGCAGTGGATGCCCCCGCCTAAGCCGGCCCGGAGTGGAGCACCGAGGACCTCGTGGAGTTGGAGAGGCGGTTCGAGAGGGCTCACACTGTTCCGGGGGAGGGGAACTCTGCTGAAGACAATGTATAACTCTATTCTAGTTGTACATTATTTTTCTTTTTGTAATCCCTTTTTTCCCTTTTTTTTTTTTGTACCTTTCCTCCCCCGGGGAGTGTATTGTAGAACTTTTGGCCTTTAGTGCCTGTTTTGATCAATAACAAGTTCTATTTTTAACGGAATCATTACCTTTTGTAGCTCGAGCACCCCCTAGAGGAGATTCTCCCGCACGGGCCTGTGCCTTATGTTTTTTCTCACCCTAGTAGTTCCTCTGGTACCTACTTCTCACTTCCCCGCGCTGGGTGCCTCCAGTGCTCATTCCTTCAAAGGAAGCTGGCTCATTGGCGGTTTGGAGGTGATCAAGCTACCCGGGCCATGTCTGAGGCTGGACTCTGCGCATTTGTCCATGAGTTCGGGTCCATCCAGGCATTAGTATCATTTCTCAAAGCTGTGAAGAACAAATTTGGCTCACTGAATCACTGCTTCAACCTAGCTTCTGATCATATGCGGGAGGCCCTGAATTCTCATCAGACTATTGCCGAGTTGCAGACCCTTCAGGACAACTCTCGTCGTCGTACCGCCCGGGAGCTTGGTATGGTGTGGGGCGAACTGGAGCGGGCGCAAGAAAAGCTCAGGACTTTGGAAACCCGCTCCGCTCAGAACCGTCTTCTCTGCGATTTCGAGAAGGAGAATCGGTCCCTTACTCACAGGAATAGGGTCCTCCAGGATGCTCTACTAGTCACCTGGCTATCCTATCATCTGTTGGGTCTCAAGAATGGCCTAGTTGGGGTGTCTCCTCTCACCGACATTCCCGCCGGGGTTCGTAGGACAATGGAACGCATGGAGGCTAATCCGCGGAAGTTTGGTGAGGGAGGTCCTAATCATAAGGCCTATCTGGATGTCGTTGAATGGCATAATAAGATTGCCGCGGGAGAAGCTGAGCCCTATCCCTCTAGCCTTCGCCGAGTCCCTGCCCGGGTGGAGGTGGATGTGGCGTACGAAAGGTACGAGGACATGACCGTATCCATTGACCTGGACGAGGTGGCCCGTCGGATAAGACGCATCCGGGAGATTGCCGACTCTGGAGTCACCACAAAGGGGGTTAAAACCGCCGAGGGTACTCGTATTAGCCGGGAAGAGAAGGGTAAGAGCGCAGCAGTCATGTTTCCTAAGTACAAGTTCGTCACCTCTGCCGGGGCGAGAAGAATGCGCCTGGCGGAGCCGCTTCCAGAGGGATCTGTGGTCGTGCCTATCCCTGAACTGAACGAAGAGGACGCGGCGCAACTGGAAGAGGAGCTTGCATGGAATCAAGCCCCGGATGCCCGTTTTGCCGAAGATCTCCTATCCTCTCAATTCTTCGGAGGGGGTTTCCGCCCGGGAAACCCTGAGGGTGCTTCCGGGTCAGGTCCCAAGTGGGTCTAGTAGCAAATAGATAGGAATACTTGTATGTAAAATGCTTATCCAAGCTCCGGGTCCATTCTAGCGGGGCACCCTAATGGGAGCTACCCATGGGTCCCTTTTTACAAATCTTCCTTTCTAAACCCGGGACGAGGCCGGACGTCGGGTTATTTTTCCGGGCATATCCATGCTTCCGGGCGGGGCATATCCATGCCTGGCATATCCATGCCTGGCATATCCATGCCTGGCATATCCATGCCTGGCATATCCATGCCTGGCATATCCATGCCTGGCATATCCATGCCTGGCATATCCATGCCTGGCATATCCATGCCTGGCATATCCATGCCTGGCATATCCATGCCTGGCATATCCATGCCTGGCATATCCATGCCTGGCATATCCATGCCTGGCATATCCATGCCTGGCATATCCATGCCTGGCATATCCATGCCTGGCATATCCATGCCTGGCATATCCATGCCTGGCATATCCATGCCTGGCATATCCATGCCTGGCATATCCATGCCTGGCATATCCATGCCTGGCATATCCATGCCTGGCATATCCATGCCTGGCATATCCATGCCTGGCATATCCATGCCTGGCATATCCATGCCTGGCATATCCATGCCTGGCATATCCATGCCTGGCATATCCATGCCTGGCATATCCATGCCTGGCATATCCATGCCTGGCATATCCATGCCTGGCATATCCATGCCTGAGTAGCTAAGGTACGATGCGGGGTACTCTACTTCCCGTAAAACCTTCTTAAATTAGCTACGTTCCATCTCCTGGGGATCTCCTTCCCCTGCTTGTCCTCCAGCACATAACTCCCTCCCGGGTATGCTTCCTTTACCTTGTATGGGCCTTCCCAGTTGGGTGCAAGTTTACCCTCCGGGGCTTGGTGGCTCTTATCGTTCCTTCTCATTACCCAGTCTCCTGGGATGAAAGCTTCTTTCCGTGCCCTTCTGTCGTAATACCTCTTTACTCGCTCCTTCACCTTGGCCTCCTGAAGCGCCGCATTTTCTCGCTTCTCTTCCAGGAGGTCCAAGTCAAGGCGCCGTCCATCGTCTTCTTCTTCCGGGCGCTGGTATTGAGTCCGGGGGCTCGGGATCCCAATCTCCGCGGGTATTACGGCCTCCGACCCGTACACCAAACCATACGGAGATTCCCCAGTGGCCGAGCTTTCTGTAGTCCGGTGTGCCCAAAGAACACTGGGCAGTTCCCAAATCCAGTTTCCCCGCGCGCCTTCCAAGCGAGTCTTTAATCCCTTGATGATGGTACGGTTGGTAACTTCCACTTGCCCGTTCGCCTGAGGGTGGTATACCGACGTCAACCTCTGCTCAATACCGTACTTAACACACCACGATTTGAAAGGATCATTCTCAAACTGCGCCCCATTGTCTGTGACTATGATCTTCGGGATACCGAATCGACAAATGATGTTCTTCCAGCAAAACTTAACACAGGTTAGTCCCCGTATGTTGGTGAGCGGTTCTGCCTCCACCCATTTGCTGAAGTAATCGATTGCCACAATCAAGTACTTGGCTCCTCCCGGGGCAGTCGGGAATGGTCCCACCAAGTCGATTCCCCACCTACTGAACGGCCAACCCCCTACGACTCCGATTAACTCCTCCCGGGGAACGTGGATTAGCGGGGCAAATGTCTGGCATGCCAAACACTTCTGTACATGCTCTTCCGCATCTTTGAACAGCGTCGGCCAGTAATACCCTAGTCTTAAGATCTTTTTGGCCAAGGTGCGAGCCCCTGGTGGCTCCCATTAGATCCCTCGTGCACCTCCCGGATGAGGTATCGGCCTTCCGACCTTTCTACACATTTTAGCAAAGGCTGGAGATACCCTCTTTTGTACAGCTCCCCTCCCTGGACCACATACTTAGGCGCCTTAACTCTTAGCTTCCGGGCCTGGGCCTTATCCTCCGGGGTGGTTCCTTCTTCTAGGTACGCCCGCATGGGCGTGATCCAGGATTCTTCCTCAGTCACCAGCATCACTTGATCATCCTCCTGGTAACTCCTTCTTCCTAGTACCTCCAAGTACAACTTTTGGTCTGGCTCAGGTTTCAATTCTGAGGAGGCCAACTTGCTCAAAACATCCGCTTTACTGTTCTTCTCCCGGGGAATTTGAACCAAGTCGAAGGTTTTAAACCCGGCTATCAAAGGTTTTACCACTTCCAGATATTTTTGCAGGCTCCTTTCCCGGGCTTCATACTCTCCCTTTACCTGTTGCACCACAACCTGGGAATCACTGTGTGCCGTGAGAGTTTTGATGTCCATCTCCTTTGCCAACCTTAACCCTGCGATCAAAGCTTCGTACTCGGCTTCATTGTTGGTTGTTCTGAAAGTGAATTGGACTGCATAAGGATACTCCTTCCCTTCTGGGCTGGTTAGCAATATTCCTGCTCCACTGCCCCCGGCGTGCGCCGATCCATCCACATATAGCTTCCAAGCCGGGTCTGTCTCAGCTTTAGCCATATCCTCCGGAGTGTTAGGCGTCTTCTGTTCCTCATTTATCCTTGCTTCTGATTCCAACAGGAAGTCCGCTAGGGCCTGGCCCTTGATAGCCCTCCTTGGCTCGTACCGGATTTCATACTCTCCCAGCTCTATGGCCCATTTCATCATTCTCCCTGATGCCTCCGGCTTGAACATGACTTGTCTTAGCGGGTAATTGGTAAGAACCACTATGGGATGGCCCTGGAAGTAGGGCTTAAGCCTCCTTGAAGCATGCACCAGCGCCAGAACCAACTGCTCCAACTCAGTATACCGGGTTTCTGCCCCCCGAAGTGCCCGGCTAACAAAATAGATTGGGTGCTGCTTTCCATCCTCTTCTTTGATTAGTACGGCACTTACCGCCTCCCGGGACGCCGCTATGTACAGAAAGAGCTCCTCCCCCGGGAGGGGTTTCTTTAAAGTTGGCAACTGTTGGAGGTGCTCTTTCAGATTTTGGAATGCCTTCTCACATTCTCCAGACCACTCAAACGCCTTGGCCTTCCTGAGAATGTTGAAGAAAGGCAACTGCCTGTCTGCTCCCTTTGACAGGAACCGACTGAGGGCCGCGAGGGACCCTGTTAACGCTGTACTTCTTTCACCGACCTAGGGGAGGTCATTTTAGCTAAGGCTTCCACCTTCTCCGGGTTGACGTCGATGCCCCGGCTTGACACCATAAAACCCAAGAATTTCCCCGCACCCACTCCAATGGTACTTTTGGAGGGGTTCAGCTTTAGATTGCTCCGTTCCAGCTTTTCGAACATCTCCTCCAGGTCATTCAAGAAAGCCCCGTAAGCCCTGCTTTTGACTACCATATCGTCAACATACACCTCCATGTTTCTTCCCACCTGGTCCTTGAAGAGTTTGTCCACCATTCTCTGATATGTGGCCCCCGCGTTCTTCAGCCCAAAGGGCATTTTCTTGTAACAGAAGGTTCCGAAATCGGTGATGAAGGAGGTTTTCGCTTTGTCCGCCTCATCCATCTGTACTTGGTGATACCCTTTATGTGCATCGAAGAAGGCTAACACCGAGTACCCCGCGATAGCCTCTGCCAGCCGGTCCAAATTTGGGAGAGGGTAGCTGTCTTTGGGGCAGCATTTATTCAAATCGGTGAAGTCAATACACATGCGCCAGCTTCCGTCGTGCTTCTTAACTAAGACCGGGTTAGCTATCCATTCCGGGTAGATGATTTCCTCGATCACCCCGGCTTTCTCCAACTTCTTTACTTCATTCCTTATAAATTCTGCTCTTTCCGGGGCTACAGGTCTTTTCTTCTGCCTGATTGGTTTTGTTGCCGGGCTTATATTCAACTTATGCACCCCCAACTCTAGCAACACCCCCACCATGTCCTCCGGGCTCCACGAGAATACTCCCTGATACCTGGCCAAGAGTTCCTTCAGGGCGCCTTTTACTTCGTCCGGGAGGTCTTTTCCCACCGTGACCGTCCCTTTGTCTGCCACCTGTATTTCCTCCAACTCTTGTCGGGGGGCTTCTCCGTGTACCGCCCCTACTGCTTTCTTTGCGTCCCGGACCGCCGTCACCATGCAACTTCTTGCTACTGCCTGACTTCCCCGGACGACCGCCACACCTTGCGCGGTGGGGAACTTCATCGTCAGCAGGTACGGACAGCTCGCTGCCCGGGCTTGGGTTAGCCACGGTCTTCCTATGATTACGTTATATGGTGAGGGTGCGTCAATAACCGCAAAGTTGCACATCACTGAGACCCTCTTACTTTGATCCTTCTCATCCACCATACATACTGCGAGGGGAATAACTCCTAGGGGTACCTCAGGTTTGCCAGTGAATCCTGACAAAGGTGATGAAGGAGGTTTCAAGTTCTGCCTTCCAATTCCCAACTGATCGAAGCAGGAAGCGAACATGATCTCCACACTACTCCCGTCATCTATGAACACCCTCTTGATCAAGAAACCTTCAATTTCCGCTGTTACCACCATTGGGTCAGAATGGGGTATCTGAGGCGGAACTGCATCCGCCTCAGAGAAAGTAAGAGCCTCCTCGGGGCGAAACCTTTTTCCCTGAATCTCCCCCGGGGGAATATATCGCGTCCGAACCCGGATAGCAGAGACTGATTGGCATGCTTCTCCGATTTCTCCACTTATCACGTTGATCATCCTGTTGGGTGCGGGGGCAGGCTCCACTGCCCGGACTGGTGCAGCAGCTATGGCAGGTCTCCCCGGGGCCCTGTTGCCTGGGTTGCCTTGGTTTCTTCCGTTTCCTCTCCCCGGGTTAGGCCGCCACCTCCTCCGGGGCTGCTCTTGAGGCTGTTCCCGGGGATTCTCCTTCCTTGCCTCCATCGCCACACAATCTCTCAGCTGCCCCCGTTCTATCAACTTTTCTATCTCGTTCCTCAGCATCCTACACCCCTCCGTCGAGTGTCCATAAGACTTGTGATAAGCACACCATTTGTCCGCATTTTCCCTAGACGGGGTTCCTTGGATAGGCAGCGGATCCGGGAACAAATCCTTGTGGATAGCATGGATCTCCGTTCGGGATTTGCTGAGCGGGGTGAAACTGTCCGCTCTTGCCCGGTTTATCGGTGCGGGAGCCAGGTCCCTTTTACTTTGGTCAGCCGTCCTCCTTCTTTCCATTTTATCCGGGAGGAATCCCCCGGATTCTTCTTTTCTCTTCCGCGTGGCATCATTAACCGCGCAGTACAGTTGCACCGCCATCTGCAAGTTGTGAAAGGTTTCCGGGATGTTTTCCATCAACTTCTGGAACAACGCCATATCCCTTAGGCCATTTATAAACCCATTGATCACCGCCTTCTCCTGTTGCTGCCTGTCTATGACCTTCATACTATCATCCATATACCTTCGGTAATATTCCATTGACCCCTCCGCAGCCTTCTGCCGGGTGGCCAGAAGCTCCGTCAGCTGTTTCCCTTCCCTTTTTAACCCGGCGTATCTAAACAGCAAGGCCTTAGAGAAATCGTAGTAATCTCTAAGGCTTTCTCGGGGCAAGGAATCGAACCATGCGAGACAGTTTCCTCTCAGGTAACAGCCCACCAACTTGCACCTCAATTCCTCCGGGAAATCCCGTGACACCATTAGGTTTTGGTATGTTCTGACAAACTCTTCCGGGTCTGTCTCCCCATTATACGTTGGGATTCCTTCCGGGGTCCGAAGGCCCGGCGGCCATGGGTACGCAAGCACTCGAGGCACCCAAGGAGAGGTAGGTTTAGCCCCGTTTCTTCCTACCAGTTTATCCAGTCGAGCCTCCAAAGAGTTGGGGTCCTGCTGCGCCACCTGGTACCCCCGCGTCCTATCGTCCTCCCGATAGTATCTCTCCGGGTAACTGTAATTCATCCCCCTTGGTCCGTACATGGGCATGGAATACTGTATCGGGTTCCCCTGGGCTCCGGGGCCTTGATAACCCAACGACCCTGTCGGCATAACTGGCAAGTCATCCCCAATTTGCCCCGCCCCCCAGCTGGAACGCGGGTAATAAGGTGGAGCGTGGGGAACCAAATTCGATTGTTGTCCCACGACCGCTCCTCCTCCAACCCCGAAACTCGGAGGGAAAGAGGGTGAGATGGTGGAAGAATTCACGCGCCCCTGGATCCTTGGAGGCTGAATGACTCCATCCAGGTTAATAACCTCTCTTTGGTGCCCCTGCAGAGGGGCTGCTTGGTTCTCCCCGGGTTCCTTCCGTCTCCGACTATCCCGGATAGAGAGTACCCACTGGCGGTACAACTCCTTATTGGCCCTCATGAACTCCAACGCCGCCAATTCCTCCGTATCAGCCAGGGACTGCTCCTCCTCCCTGGCTTCAGGCCCCTGGGCCCGGGGGCTGCTTTCCCCGGCGGGCATTGGTCCTGGCTCCTCCTGATACTCTCTTTCTGAGTCGGCTTCATCAGAGGCAGTTTCTACGTGGCCATCCTGCGGTACCCCTAGCTCCCGCTGGTGTCTAGCCTCCTCCTGCAACTGCCTCAAGGTCACCTCATCTCCTGGGGGTGGAAGAGAACCACCCCCTGAAGGTACCGCGTTCTTTTTTGGGCGCCCGCGCCCTCTCCTTGGCGACTCCATCATACAAAGGTGGAAGGGTCCCACCGGGCGTGCCAATTGATGCTACCAAATCCGTCCGTCTCCCGTGTATGGGTGCTATCCGGGTCTCCTCCCAGATCGGCCCGCTTTAGTCCTGCAAAACAATCCCCGGGAGGTGTCCCGGGGAAGAAGCTCCGGCGTGATGATGAGATGGGGATAGCGGAGAAGGAAAACGTACGGAAGGTGCTCTCAACATAAAGTAGAGAGATATAAGTCACATACCTCATTCACTGTTTAAGGCTGGTATTTATAGCCGAGCTTTGCCTGCCTTGTGGATAAGTTGCAGGACCACCTCCCTTGTCATCATCTGTCCTCTTTCTTGTCCGGACATGTCTTATCCGGGAAAAGTACCTCTTCGTTAGTTCTGGGCCGCAGGCCGCCTTCCTGGCCCAGTAGGATCCTGGGCCAGTATTATCAGTAATGAGAAGGAAGGACCTCTTTTTGACATACGATGAAAGTATTTGCTTCGAGCATTTATCTTCGTGTTTCTTTTTTGTTCAATGCACAGGGTATTGGAAACAAATTCTTATCACATATTCGCGAAGTGGATTCAATACTCCAGGTTTGTATTTTCCTGGATTCAATTGCACGTATCTTCAGTAGTGATTGAGTAATATATGTACCCAAAGGTTTCTATTGTCCGGCCTGCTTCATTGTCTTGATTAACATTAGATTTAATGTGTCAATTGTTACATTCACTCTCCGGTATTGATGAAGTATATGTTTCTTCCAGGCATGCCTGCTACCTGATTCGTTCCTTGGGTCACTCTGAAATACTGTAACATTTTATGTCTCTTTACTCTATCTGACTTATTGCAGCCCTGCCTATTTTTAAAAATCTTAAATCATAATCCTTTGTTTGTATTACAACATCTAACAAATCTAAGTCACAGAGGAACAAAATGAAGACACCTATTGAGTTTAAGTGTTTGATTCGAGAAACTGATGGGAAAAGGAATAACTCTACGCTGGTAAGAATTCATATATGCTGCTATTCTCAGATTTATTTGGGAAAAAAGACTTAATACAATTAGTAAGGTGACACCGCGCGATGCGCGGTGTTTTTGGATGTTTTTGTTTTTAAAAAAAAAGTATCTACATAGTTTAAAAGTTATATTCAACAAATAAATTAATATGTTATTATTAGTTATGCATTTTAAAATTTTGTAATAAATATGTAGTTTAAGCTCAAAAGTAATGGCAACAAACTGAATATAAAATGCATATTGATTCATAAAATTATAATAGTAATATATAGTAACATTAATATATTGTAACCGGATTAAAATAAAATCCGATCATAGCTATTGAAGTTAAATAATTTAAGTAATATATATTAACATCGAAGTGGTAAAATGTTTCTTGTAACTATTGAAGTTAAATAATTCAAAAGATTGTTTTTTTATTGCTTTCCGTTGTGTAGGTTGATATTGAATTTATTTTACACTCGTCCTTGATCATCTTCACTCTCAATTCCTGCTTTCATTGTTGTTTCTTCTTGTATTGTAATGAATTTTTTTACGAAAACAAAGATTATTTTATGAATGAGGGGTATATCATTTTCAAAATCCAAACTTTCTACTTCTTGTTCACTACCTCCATCTTCAGTAATGAGTGAGAAAAATAAGAGAAATTTTCAAATAATGGCATCTTACTGTAAGGGCATGCCAAAAATAGAACACTCTCTAAAAAGTTGGGGGTTATTATACAATTTTTTAATTATTTAAGTTATTTTTGTTTGAACCTGATTTTTTATACTTGAGTTTGATTTTTTATTTTATTTTGTTTGATTTTTATTTTTATTTTATCTTTTAGGCTTTGAGTCTGATGCTTTTATTTGTTTTGATTGTTTAGGTTTTGGGCATATACTTTCACTTTATTTCCTTGATCTCTTATATTTTATAACCCAAATAATTAATAAAAGTTTACAGTAACCCTCATTGTTGTCATTGGTGGTCTCCTTTTGGTCTATACTTACCGTAAGGGACCTTACAAAATACGCTCTTGAAATATAATAGTGTTAAGATACTTCTTTAAAAAAGTATATTAATTTGAAGAGAAGGTCTTGGGTGAGACCGTCCTACCATAAGCTTATGGTAAAATGGATGATAATTCATGTGTTTGTTAGGTTTGTTAATGTGTTTGTAACCTTTGTTTGCTTTTAAATATGAACATAATTTATGGCAAATAAAAATTATATACACACAAAAAAATATATTAAACACATGAACACAAGTTATGTCAAACAAAGCTTAGAAACACACAAACAAATGTATTAAACACATGAACTATCATCCGTACTATCACCCAAAACTTTGTATAATTTGAATTATTAAGATGGAACGTCCTTCATCACTTATCCCTGTTATGGGAATTTTGATTAAGGTCATGTCCACTGCTTGGACTAAAAATCATTTGAAAGTAGTTTATTGAATTTATTGGAGCTGAAAATAGTTGGTACTGAAAAGAGTTTATTGGAGGTGAAAGTTATTTGTTTGTGCTAAATTGTGTTAACATATTATGAAATATATATAAATGTTAATTTTAAATTTTATCGAATTTTATTATTATGTAATAATGCTTTTTAGTCAATATAACCAAAGTGGTATGATAATTTTACAAGTATTGTGAATAATTAAACAATGTGATATGATTTACAAAATATTGTTCATATTATGAATGTTTAAAGATTTTTGTTTCTTATTATATATAGACAAACTTATTAAAAATGAATTTTTATTAAAAGCTTGAAAATATTATTAACTAGAATATAAAATAAGTAAGCTATACATGTAATCTAATTTAATTTTTTTTAAGTCTTATTCTCTTATGAATTATACATTTAGCACCCAAACGTTTTCATTTTTTTTAGAGAAAATCTTGGGTGAGACCTGTACTTGTGGGGACCAAGAGCAGGGGAATGAACATTTACTGTTTCTGCTTGATCTTTTAGTCAGTTTGTTTGATCATTCAATCAATGTCCTTGAATATTTTTGTTTTGCCTTGATTTTTCAGTTAATTTGATCTTTCGCAATTTGCTTGATCTTTCGGTCAATTTTCTTGATCATTTCCTTGGTCAATTTCACCAACGACAAATTCAATCAAGGAAATCGGCGGGTTTAAAGCTCACCATCGACAAATTCAATCAATAGCAGTCTCATATAATCTTTGGTCTCATTTGAGACCGGTCTCAAATAAGAATTTGCCTTTTTTTATTAAAAAAATAGTAATAACCCCAGAAACTTTGTAATATTTCAAACCCCAAACCCTAAATTTGTCCTCACCCTCAAATTTTTCGAGCTATGGAAGAAATGTGTGATGTTATAGCGTTACAAGTTTGGCATAGATGCAATTTATAAAAATTATTGAAAGTAATGTTATGTATGCAACAACAATTATGTATTATGAATTTGATTCAACAATACAAGCAAATATGAATGTAAGGGGTTGCTAAATCCACATCCCAATATCCTAAATACACATCCCATTTATGGTAAATTTTACTAAAATATCCTTATTAAATTTTAGTTTTAATTTTAATTTTAATTGAACTAGAATTATGAATTTTAGTTCCAATCAATCTCCAATTCATTAAATGCACCTCACTCTTTATAGATAGTATAAACTGATATTATCAATCTTGTACAAACCCGTATTATCCCAGTTAAGTTCAATTCAATAAAATAGATTTATATTTTCTTTCAGTTCAGTATATTCAAAAACATTTCTAGTTCAGTTCAGTATATTCAAAAATATTTTTGTTCAATTAAATTTTTTTAATGTAGATTACAATATTTATGTATGACAAATTTCTAAATTATTCAGTCCTGTAAAATATATTTAACTTTATTTCAGTTTAGTTCATTTTAGTTCAATTCAGTTCAACATTAAATAAACCCACACAAACAGGGCTTTCTTGGTGCCGATAATCATATATAACAAAAATTTGAAGCCAACTTTAAGGGATTCTTATGAAATAATAAATGTTGATTGAACCAGAAATTTATTGATGGGTGATTTAGTAACTTTAACACTAAATGAGATTTGTACTTAGGATATTAGGATGTGTATTTAGAACTTGTAGAATTTAAATGTAAAACTTATTAATTATTTATTTATTTATTTATTTTAGATCAATGGTTGAAACTAAAACTTTAGAAACTATTTATTTTGGAAAACTGATTGATACAAATAAAATATAAATTAAAATGAGTTAAAAATTCATATTCAATAATTTACATACTTCAAATTTCGTATCAAATGCGGTAAAAAGAATTATGTTATTGAATCAAACTAAACTAAATACTCAGTTGAACATGCCGCGCAGCAAACACTACACATGCTTGCTTCCCCACTGGTTCAGTTTCGGTTGAGTTTCTAGGTCTTTTGCCCTTTTTCCTTTACCTTCCTGGCTGTGATACCTGCCCAGACATGATCTTACAGTTGACGACAAACATTGCTAAATACTAAGTCACAAATTTTTGTCAGTCCTGTGACATTGAAGCAATTCATTGTTAATCATCACAAAGAATGGTTTCAATATGAGAGAAAGAGGGAGCAGAAGTCAGCAGGAGGTGATCAACAAAAACAGTTCACAATACCGGAATTTCATACCACAAGTAAATAGTTTAGTACAATATAGAGTAATAAGATTAAATGTCATTCAGAGTAGTAAAGTCGATTGTATCAAGGTTAAAACTCAGAGGGAAAGATGAGGTGGTCACAATCAAATCTGTCAAGGAGGATGTGTCTAAACCGTCAAAACTCATTAGGTGATCGGAAAAATGTAGTAAATGCTCTGAAATGGTTCATGAATTCTAGGTTATATGTTTAGACAGAGCAGCTAATTCCTTGAAGTAAATGAGCAATGAAATAGGAAACTCAATTAAGCAACCTAAGGAATATATTGACCGGGCTTGGAATTGAGTGTCATATCTGAGTAGGACTCTAATCTTACTATTTTTACTGATAAGCTAACACAGGCCCTGTTTACTAGAGCTTATTTCTTGATGGTACTGAACTGAATTGAACTGAACTGAATTGAACTGAACTGAACTGAACTGAAGGAAAATTGATGTATTGAAAAATGGAATCAGCATGACTGAATTAACCTGAATTTCATCAAATTACATTTCACTGAACTGAACTGAACTGAACTGAACTGATCTACAGATAAGCTCTGCTAAACAGGGCCACAGTACAACTAAGTGTCTTGACTATTATTTAATATCAATAAGGTCATACAACATATTCTGACACATCTAAATTTTGAAAACTAAGAAAAGATTAAATAAAGTAAAACATGGGAAAAGATATAGGGGACAAATTTCAAAGTTCACTCCCAAATGATTATAAGCAAAATAAAATAAAGATGCAGTACTATGAAGGTCTCTTTTCCATGTCTAAACAATGTGTATTGCCTAGAGCTGTCAATTCGGGTTGGCGTGTCGGGTTTCGTGTTCGAGTCAGATAGGTCCGGGTTGATACGGGTCGGGTTGTGTTGGGTTATAATTTTTTATCGGGTCGTGTCGGATCACATCCGTGTCGAGTTACATTCGTGTCAGACCCATTTTTCAGGCCGGGTCGGGTTCACAAAAAATTACCTCGGGTCGGGTCGTGTCGTGTTAGACTCATTTGTCAGGTTGAGTCAGTTAAGTAAAAATATAATCCACAAAACATATATGGGTGAAATAAACTATTGATGTTGAGTCATTATTGTTAGTCGGGTGAGTTCAAATCAAAGTGAGGTCAGTTCGAGTATACTATACATTTGATACTTGAATAATTTATACTATTCATTTGATACTCTTAGATTCAGCAAGTTTGTGGATTAATTGTTGTCTTATATAGTTTACATGAATCACATTATTTTAAAATTTTAGTCATTATCACTTTTTTTTGTTTAAAATATATAATAAATGATTAAAAAGTTAACTTTATAAAAAAACTAAAGTTTGAACATGATAAGTTGACACCAACTCAGATTTCTATACATACCAACTAATAAAATATCAATATTTACTTGACCTTTTATTAATAACTATATTCTGTTTAAATGATCAAATATCAAATCTTATTTAACTCCCTAAGAAAGCTAACTACATACAACTTAAATAATCGAATATCAAACCTTTTTTGACTAGTTATAAACACTAACTAAATTCAACTTTACTAAAATTAAGTGGTCTGAAACCAATTGAAGTCATGTGAATGTGGAATTATTATTTGTTGTTTTTTTGAGGTAGCGGAAGAGGTAGAAAATATATCACATGTGTTGCCCAAAAGTTCCACATATGATGTTGCGGCCCTTTACATATTTTTCGTACATTTTTCACTCAAATAGAACCAACAGATTTCTAATTGAAAACACTCACACATATCATTATATCTCATGTCATTTGTTTAATAAATACACACCTCAAATTGAATGTCAAACATTTGGTAACTTTGAATTTCCGGGAGTCTTACGTGTTTTAGAAATAAATTTAGCTATGTTACCGACGTCATATGGTGTTATAACTCATTATTATCTCCTAATATGGCATATGTAATGCATATAAATTATTTTTTTTGAGTTGCATAAGCACTAGACGTAGAACAAATCGATAGACTGTATTAGTGGGTTTACAAAGGTTAAACATACTAACATTGATACCTTTTCAATACAATGTAGACAACATTTTTAATGATGTAATAAGTATAACGTTAATTTTGAATATGTTAGAATTTCGATTTCGGCGTTTCTACAATATTTTTACTTTTTTCATTTAGGTCCCTCCAAGAAATTGGGAAATGTTGAATTATAAAATTGAGTAGTCCGAAATAAAATGGAACCCATCTGAAATGTGAAAATATAATTTTAAGGATTTTTGATGTAGCGGAAGAGGTAGAAAAAATATTTACATGTGTTACCCGATAGTTCCATATATAGTGTTATGACCCTTTGTAAAAGTTAAGATTTTTTGTATATGTAACCATATAATTTTTCTTACCATCCTTGAAACAAGATGCTGAATGGTGTAGTGTTAATTCACTTGCACTCCAAGGAGAAAAGTCTTGAGTTCAAAAACCCTTTGTGAGTATTTTTGTACAACATTTTCAAAGTGATGGTTAAAATTTTTCAAAGTGGCCAAAGAACCCGGTTACGTTCCAATGCTAGGCATAGTTCTAAGATTTTTTTCTTTATATTTTTGTAAGAAGACACAATATATATCGCTCATGAAATAAAATTGTTTGGTATATTAAAAACAATAAATTGAACATTATTATTTATTAGTAAATTAGATAGATTGGTTTGATAACAATTAAAAAAAATAAGGGTAAATTAAAATTAAACATTAACTATTTATGAACGATAAACTTGGTTCAATTCAACTTCAAATTTAGGTTATCTTCAAGTCCGTGTTAAGTCGGATTCGGGTAATCTTCATCTACGTGTTAGGTCGGGTTCGGTTCGGTTCGGTTCAGGTCGGGTCATCTTCAGGTTCGGGTTAGATCGGGTTTGGGTTAGGTCGGGTTCGGGTTTATGTCGGGTTCGTGTCAACATTTATCGGTTAAAACTAATTGTCGGGTTGTCGTCGGGTCAGGTTGGGTCGAGTTCAACCTAATAATTTTTGGATTACAATCGGGTTACGTGTCAAATCGGATTGGGTCGGTCGTGTCGGGTTTGTCGGGTTCGGGTTGAGCTTGATAGCTCTAGTATTGCCTACTGGTGTTATTCTCATTTCTCATACATTGAGGCTACATGTACCTTTCTCACTAGATTAAAATAAAGCTAAACTGAGAGGTACAAGGTTCAAAACACACCCCTGACAAAATTGCGAATATTTGAGCAATTATTGTCAGGGTCTACCCAGCGTAGAGGGGCCGATGGTGGTTTCCCAGGGGCTGTGTTGGTGGCCCCCGCTGTGGTCTCCCATGCTGCAGGTAGTGACTCATGATGGTGCGATCGGTGGTTCCGGATTCGGTGGTTCGGTGGCTCGTTGGTGCAAGCAGCTGGGTCCTTCAATGGATCTAATTTATCAAAACATATGGGGTAGCCATCTCATTTGATAAGAGTTAACTGCTTATCTCTACTTCGGTTCTGATTTCAGGTTTAAAATTAGCTTCAGGGGAATTCCTCTTTTATAGTAAACAAAAGTTTGGAGTGATAGATTACATATGAAAAGTCAAATATGAATGTGTGTACTTCTACTAAAAGCCAATTAAGAACATGAAAGGACTGTGGAACTTAAATAGAAACCAGCATCCAATTGTAAGCCAACCAGATGATAACACTCAGTCATAAATTATATAACGCCCGAAAGGTAACTTTCATTATCATGACTTTTATATCTCATGTACTATGTAGTTCTGTTAAGATTGTACTATTTTTTATAATTGTTAGTCTGACGAAAACAAAGGACTTGTATTTTTATATTTGCAGGTTGAGAGTGATCTGGGTTCTTTCTATTATTCTTGAGCTTTCCGGTCAATTACAAAATTGAGTCACAAAAGATGCCATTGGAAAATTCATCAGAGTAAAATGATAACGTAATCAGCTTAATTACCAGGAGAATTGGAGCTAACATCAAACTCATTGGGATCCCTTTAATCCCATCATCCCGAACCGGCATTTTCACTCTAAACACCAGTCACTTGAGCAGTCTCCCTTTTTCCTGAGGAATAGATCTTTGTCACAATATTGTTAGACTATAAAGAAGATGAACAGATTTGGGAGCCAACCATGGCTTGCATATGAATCAATGAGATAAGATCTTACAAGAGTTAGTTTTATAGTCTTCCTATTCTATATGTCAAAAGACTATACTACCCTTTACATATATATATTAACATCCCCCCTCAAACTCACGATGCTACAGCAATTAGCATTGAGAGTTTGTCTGATAAGAAACGAAAGCGCGCAACTGAGTGAGCCTTCGTGAACAAATCAGCAATCTGGAGAGATGATTGAACAAATGGCAGAGAGATAGTACCAAGCTGTAAATGATGGCGAGTGAAATGACAATCAATCTCAATATGCTTGGTGCGTTCATGGAAGACTGAGTTGCGGGCAATGTGAATAGCACTCTGGTTATCACAATGCAGCGGAGTAGGACGATGAAGTTTGATTCCAAGATCAGCCAACAACCAACGCAACCAAACAATCTCAGCAGTAGTCGAGGCCATGGCACGGTATTCCGCCTCTGTAGAAGAGCGAGAAATGACATCCTGTTTCTTACTCTTCCAAGAAATGAGAGAGTCACCAAGGAAGATGCAAAACCCAGTGGTGGACTTTCGATCATCAGGATCACCAGCCCAGTCAGCATCAGAATAAGCACGCAACTCCAAAGATGATGAAGAAGAAAATAGTAGACTACGGTACTGAGTGCCCCGAAGGTACCTGAGAATGCGAAGGACAGCAGCCCAATGAACTGAGGTAGGAGCAGTAACAAACTGGCTAACCACATGGACAGCATGTGCAATATCCGGGCGAGTAACTGTAAGATAAACCAAACTGCCAACCAGGGTACGGTAGAGTGTGGGATCCGCCAAAGGAATGCCATCTTTAGGGGAATAGTGTGCATGAGGCTCAAGAGGGGTGTCAACCGTCTTATTGTCAGTAAGACGGGCACGGTCAAAGAGATCTGCTATATACTTCGACTGAGACAAAAGATATCCTTTAGGAGAAGATGCTACCTCTATACCCAAGAAGTAACGGAGCTCACCCAAGTCTTTCATAGCAAAACAATGAGCCAAAATCGCGCTTCAAGGACTCAATCCCCTCACAATCATCACCAGTAATAATCATATCATCCACATAAAGAGAGAGGAGAATACGACCCTTACTTGTATGCTTAAGGAACAAAGCAGAATCATGAGAGCTTGGGCGAAAACCAAGGGAGGTGACCACAGTGGAAAACTTCTCAAACCACGCTCTAGGGGTCTGCTTGAGACCATAAAGAGATCTCTGAAGCCTACAAACATGCCCAGGCGCATGCTCCACCCTGGGAGGAGGCGCCATATAAACTTCCTCATGAAGATCACCATACAAGAATGCATTCTTAACATCCATCTGAAAAATCTTCCACTGATATACAGAGGCAACTGCAATGACAGTACGAATGGTGGTCATCTTGGCCACAGGTGCAAATGTCTCATCATAATCCATTCCATACTCTTGTGAATAACCCTTCGCAACAAGACGAGCCTTATATCGCTCAACTGATCCATCAGACTTGGTCTTAATCTTATAGACCCAACGAGAACCAATAGTGTGTTTTCCCAAAGGCAACGGTACCAAATCCCAAGTGTGAGTCTGATGTAGAGCAGTGAGTTCCTCAGCCATGGCTGCCTGCCAAAGAGGATCACAAACTGCCTCTCTATAGGATGTGGGCTCAGACAAAGAGTGAATAGATACGAGAAACGAAGCAAAAGAATGAGAGTATGAGGAGTAAGCAAAATCAGGCATCTGAGTGGACTTATAATAGTACTTATTGGCGGCCTTGTACAGCACTTTCGGCACCACAGAAACAGCTAACAAAACATTCAGAGAAAACTCATTAAATTTACAGAAAATTCAAACTACCATCAGAACTATGAAAAATTAGCAGAGTAGTACACTTCGAACTAAAACTTAAAATCAAAATCATCCTAATGTTTATAGCCGACAAACCTGTATTCAAAACTAACTAATTAGTCAGTTTAAGAAACTCCAAAGTCTACTGAGTTCTTTTAAGTAACATTATGCAAGTAATGTACCTTGCTAAATATTTCATTACCATTACAGTTTCAAAAAGAGATGTACAATTGATTTTATGAAATGTGTATGATCCTGCCACTAACATATATATCATAGTTTCCTTCTAGCATCATATATCAAAATGATTTCTCAAATATTCCAGATTCAATCAAGAAACAATACACCAGGGTCACAAGTACATATACTATTATGCCATCAAGATTAACTTCAATCCCATTATATTTCCACCCATAATTTAAATTCTAAAACACACAATCATGGATCATATAATTCCATCATATTAGTTAAACATCCAAGAATTCTTTAAATATGCTTGCAAGATTAACTTCGATCAAATGCCAAAAGACCTTACCTCTCTAGCCCAGCCAATTAAAACCTCTTGAACTTTTTCCACATATGAACATACTTCCCGAACTTCCTGCTCTATGCAGTTTCTTGCAAAACTCTAATATAATATTCTCCCTCGGTGCACTCATGTGCTTCCACTCTGTGCAATAAAATTGCTAGGTACGTTACATATACTAAAATAGTAAGTCATTAAATTGAGCTAATAACGATGGAAAAATCACAAGCACCCAATGGAAACAGCTCAAACAATAATATGAATGATGATTAAAGTGTAAGCATAATTTTACATGACATAATTGTCCCTAGAATCTTTAAACATCATATTCAATCACATAATAGAATCATGAAGGTTTGCAGAATTATTTACCTTTACTCATTGTAGCGGAGAGCTTGATGTCCTGCTGCGAGCCTTGTGTAGGAGTTCAAGTTTCTCTCCCCTTACCTATGAACTTTATGTGTTGTTGAATCAGCCATCGGGATCATCAGATTCATCAAGATGATGCTATTATGATGCTCATAAAGATTCCATTATCATTCATAAGAATTCTCGTAAGTATGCCTTTTCAATGGAACAAAGACATCAATGTATAGGTGGAGAGAGGACCTAAATCCTTATTAATTTTCCGTAGAATTAATCTCAACCGTCCATCAAAGTGGAGATTTTTAGGAAATATTCCTTTATACTTAATTTAATAAGTCACCAAATATATCATGGAATAGCAATATTCCAATAAGAAAAATGATTAATATAAGACCACATAATAGGAAAGAAATAATTTTCTTACATAAAGAACTTTCCTTTCGGATTCCTAGCCGGTCTATATCCAAAAATCTGAACTCGAGGATGACCAGAATAGCTTTGATCCATTCCTAGATCTCGTTCTCGAGGATCTCTCACTCGATATCTCCGGCTGGACGCCAGCTCGCCGGTCAGATCAAGGAGCTCACAACTACTTCAATCTGTTCGCCAAACAGACTATCAAACAGCCCCTCGATTCCGGCGACGACCACATCCCCAAGCTTAGCCTCAAACACAATCTCATTGATGCTCGGAATAATTTGACAATGAATACGTGACGACCAAGACTCGAAACCCAGAACCTGCCCAAACCAAATCCTAAGAATTAAATTCAGAAACTCGAAAGGAGAAGAAAAACGATGTCGTTTTACGGGAAGGGGTTTAAATTACAAAAATACCCCAACACGGATCCGGATACCATGGATCAAAAGAATCCTTATTATATAGTGGTCTAGGATTAGTTGAATTTGTGCATGTTTCTTGATTGTTGAAGGTTTCATGGATTGTGTTACGCTTTCGTGGGTACAACTATTGCCAAAGAACATCACTCCCTACACTTTGATGGAGATGAATGTTACCCAGGATAACTAAGCTCGTTATTTTGTCTCGGCCCATTCGCAACGCCTTGGATTACAGCATGGAGCACTCTTCATCCACCAATGAACGTTAGTGAGCATCTTTGTATCATTTGGATTAGAGTTATAAGGTTGTTAGGTATATGATTATATGTATGCTGCTTTGCATACCATTATATGAATGTTGCTTGTGTTGACTCATATGAAGTAAAGTTGTGCCTGGAAAAGTAATGAAAATAAACTTTTATCATATCTTCCTGATCAACACTAGTGCAGGAGGGGGGCTACAACGGCGGTTCCGCCTTCAATGCTCGGCGGTTATGAACCGCCGGCGGCAGGGGCGCCGTGCAACGGAACTGGAATTGCTCGGCGGTTATGAACCGCCGCGCAAGGTTGCGAGTTCGCAACCTTGTCAGGTTCATCCGGTTGCGAGTTCGTAATGAGCTAGAACGTGCAGGTTGTTTTCGAGTGTTGCGACCCCGGATGCTCCTCCGGTTTAAAGGTTGCGAACTCGCAACCACCATTTCAGGTTAAGGTATTTGTATGTTCCTGAATCTGGTTACGAATTCGCAACCTAATTAGGTTCCACTAAAAAAAATACCGGCCAAAACTGGCCAGTAAAATAAAAATGCTAGAAACGAAGAAAAGAAATAGAGCTATACTTCAATATAAACAAAGAATATTCGACATATTACATTTTTCAGTTTGATCCTCATTATATATCTAAATCCGATTTTGCAAATTACTAAATGTAAACCAATGACATTAAGAACTTGTACTTTTAAGCTTCACTATATCAACAGATGGCATGCAACTTATTCTTATTCACCATCTCAGAATCTACATGCGAATGGAGCTTAAACTTTCATTTTGTTGAAACACAATAATTCTATATGCAAGTCAACTGAGCTTGTAGAGTTATACTTATAAACTAACCCTAAGAGGAAAAATTCCTTTAACCTCAAGATCAAAATAATAGAGAAACTCACAACTGCTTCCCTGCAAATCTTAGATGGTCAGGCTAAATGCTATCAAGCTTAGTTCCCGGAATAGTGATATTACTCCGAATACGAGATGCAAGTCGCTGAGCTTTCTGTCCAGCATGCACTGAACTCCCTTCTGAAATCATGTTGCTTATCTCATCAACAAGTTTGACTGCTTCATTGTACTCCCTCACACAATCCGCAGGAGATGCCATGTTCCTAGGGGCAAAAAGAAAAATAGTCCATTATCAGAAATTGTGAACTTCAATATTGCTCTAGCAAGGAACGAACATCTGAGGTCATAAATCAAGTTCATACACAAAGTAGACACCAAAAGCTTACAAGATAGGGCTCAAATTCAACTATCAATCAGCATAACGTAAATTGATCCATAATTAAGCTTAAAAGAGTAGTTTCAGATTCACGCAGAGCCAAAAAACAACATAGATGTATTCAAAACCTCAAAATTGCAAAAAGCACAAACCTTAGCTAAACAAATTTAAACAAAAGCTTGGGCAAATTGGGGGAAACGTGCAATCACCAACTAAATTCAAGCAAAAACCAGAAAATTTGCAATAAAAACAACAAAATTCGATGCACGATATAAAGGCGCTCACCAGATGAATCGGAAAGGCGATCAGAATTGCTAGGGCAGAAAGGTATAATCCCCAATTTCCCATTATTGGGCGTGCGAGCAGGCGAGAGCGGAGGGCGACGGGCGGGCGACGGGACGGACGAGCGACGGGCGGTAGTTGTGGCGGAGGCGATGAAGTGATAGCAGCAGCGTCTGCTTCTCCGATGCTGAATAGGGCTCTTGTTGTTCCCAATTGATCTACTCGACTGTCGGAGATGGGTCCCATGACGGCGATGAGGAGGAGGAGGTGGAGATTATGGAGTCGCGGAGAGCGTCGGCAGTAGCGGAGTACGACTGCTCGGTGGCTGGTAGCTGGGGACGTCGGGATTGTCGACGATTCCGGAAGGTGAGAGGCGAGGTTTTGGGGGAGGTGATAGCCGATTGAGATCTGAAGGGCCGGGATAAGGGAGTGATTTAGTTTATATACCATTAATTTATTATAAAAGAACTAATTTTTTATTCTGAAAAAACTAATTTATAGTATAAAAAATGTGTTTCCCCTAATTAAACTCAATTTGATATATTTATTGGATTTTAGAATAAATATCATTCTCTATATGGATTCGGATAAATTTAATTATTTTTCTTAATTTATTTGAACTTCATGACTCCAATCAGAGTTAATTTCATTTTATATCTAAATTAATTTTTATTTTACTTGTAGCTGATATTTAAATAAGTTCAGTATCAATAATATTCATCAAATCCATTTGAATGTGACTAATATTAGTTCAATTAAATTAATTTAAAATTATTTATATTCAACTAAAGTAGAGTAAAACATGTAATTATATGTATGGTGATGAGTTTGAGTCAATAATTATATGAATCAAAAATTTTGGTTAAATAATAAGTTTTAATAATTTCACTTATACCCCTAAATTTTTATGAAATAGTAAGAACTTTTGAAAGTAATTATATGTAAATATTAATAAGAAAGTGATGAGTTATAAACATTGTATGATTGTAACAAACATTAATAATTATCTATACCTTTATAATTTAAGATTTTCAATAATATTTTATGTTAATTTTCACTATGACCTACTATTGATGAATTTGATCACCGATTATATAATGTTTTGAATGTTTTGAAAAGTGTCACAATGTGGGGTGTAGTTATATCAAATTAAGTATATATATAAATCAGTCAAAATTGAGAAGAAATCATGACAACATAGTATATATGTTTATGTAATCAGTTAATGTATAAGTAGTGAATACTCATTGAAACATCAGCGTTCTTACTATAGATCCCCTCAAACGTGTTTTTTTTTTAACTATATGAAAAGTTCCTCATATACAATAAAATGGATATTAAGATCCAACACTTTGATTATTTTGCTTAATTAGTGAAATTATTGCTAATTTTGCTAATTAGTTAATTCAGATTTAGATAGGTTGCGACTTCGCCACTACTTCAGGATCAATTTAAAAGAACAGTAACACCAGTTACGATGTCGTAACTGGATCTGACGGCGTCGGTTTTTCAAAACCGCCGCGTAAGGTATCGTTGGTCGGCGGTTTACTGTGCATAATATGATCTGGACAGGGTTACGAACTCACAACCGATCAAGCACCGGTTTTTGGGAAACCTGATCAAGGTTGCGAACTCGCAACCTAATTGCACGGCGGTTCTTGTAAGTTTGGCAGGAACCGCCGCGAAAAAGAGCTGCGGTAGACCCTTTTTCCACTAGTGCAAGTTCCTATATCGGAACTCAATTTTATGCAATCTCTATTATTTTTGTACTCATTCAGACTACAAGACTGACCCGATCCCCGACGTCGGAACTAGATCAAAACATCTAAAACCCGCTAACCAGAACGACATCGTTTAAAACCAACTTCCGACGTCGGAAGTCAAACGTTAAACTCAATGTTCCAACAACGGAACTATAAAAACTGAATTCATAACCGAGCAAGGAACCAGTCCATTATGTATCCCTCTCGTTCCAAAGTTCTGTCGACGGAATTCTATAACGACGACCTAACTCGTTAACGCCGTCTAATCTGTTCCGCCGTCTCATTGGCTTTGGTCAACTCTGCATCCGATCTAGATCCCTTCGATGGGAAGATCACAATTGACGTTTTGGGGGAATGAATCCATCGACCTTGGATTCAATTTAAGGTCCGTAGATTTGGGTTTACTAGATTAGATTTAGTTAAGGTTGGGTGAATTGGTGTATTTGATTTAGTTTGAGTTGTTAAATTGGTGATGTTTTGATTTTAATTCCATATTTTGTGGCTGCATTAGATTTCAAGGTTGAAATTGATACGAAATTAGATTCATTTGTTGGATTTGATTAGTTCGATTGTGGCCCTGTTTACCAGAGCTTATCTGTAGATCAGTTCAGTTCAATTCAATTCAGTTCAGTTCAGTTCAGTTCAATTCAGTTCAGTTCAATTCAGTTCAGTTCAGTGAAAATGCAATTTGATGAAATTCAGGTTAATTCAGTCATGCTGATTCCATTTTTCAATACATCAATTTTCACTTCAGTTCAGTTCAGTTCAATTCAGTTCAGTTCAATTCAGTTCAGTACATCAAGAAATAAGCTCTAGTAAACATGCCTGTGTCTTTTTCCTTTTGTTCTTTAATAAATATTTATATTCTGGATAGGTAGTTCAAGTTCATAAAATATTTCGAGTTATAAAATATTTTAAACACCACATGTGCAGGTTGCACGCCCAGTCAGTGGCGGAACCAGGATTAGATTTGAGGTAGGGCACATTAACATTAACAAGGGTTGAGAATGAGTCGGCGACGACGGTCGATTGATGTGCATGACAGCGACCGACGGCAAATTTTCTAAGCGTAAGGTGAGAGGCGGAGATTTTTCTGGGTTGAGGCGCTGTCTCTGTCTGAGATCTCCTTAATAATAATAATTCTAATTTAAATAAATACTAATATCTACATATTTATGAAAATTTCAAGAATACATATGCCATATTAATAATTCTAATTTAAAAAAATACATGAATAATATTTAAGTGTAGGGAGATGTTACTCATATAAAATACAGAAGAATATTGCTTTAAAAATAAAAAAAAAAAAAAAAAAAAAAAAACTAAAATTTCAGATTTTATATGGGGCACGTGCCCCATAGTGCCCGTACGTGGTTCCGCCCCTGCGCCCAGTAGCATCGTTGCACGACATGCCTAGTAGCGTCAGCTCGTAACCTTGGCGATACTCAATTTAAACAGCTTTTGTTCGTTGTTGCCTGCACCAGTGCATAGCTCATACGTTTGTTTATTTGCATGCTTTTCTAAATCATTTGTATCATTTTATTTTCTTATTCATGGATAGGGTTTGGGCCGCATTAAGATTACGAGTAATGAAATAAGGGCTGGTTATGACTGAGTACCATGTTTTGCAGACCACCATGCACATCCCAACTTGCTTCATTTCTCGAAGATTCTAACAAGGAATGTTGTCTGACATTTTTCTTTTCCCGATGACTAAGAAATAGGTAAAATGTGTTTTATTACAAGAGATCATACTTTTTTTTTGTTTACTACATAAAGTATTTATAGTAGTAAATATGAATAGATGTAATCTGATTATAGTGCAACCGTTACTGCCCAACAATAAAATGTATGCTTATCAATTCCTAATTGGCACTCAATTCTTAGCAAATGATCATTTCCTCATGGACGTGCGATGTGTGTGCTTTCACGAAGTTTGAGTAAATTAAATTTACAGAATTTTTCTCCTAACAATTGAATTATAATTAATATTGAAAAATGTGTTGCGTTATTAAAATATGGAATAGTCTCGTAAGAAACCATCTATATTTTTGATTGAATATAGACGTGAATTATATTGCAATTTCGATAAATTTATTCAATTCACGCGTGCGTGCATTAAATATGAGGCTTGTTTCGTGCATATGCATGCCACATGTGTAATGTTCGTGCACTCCACCCAATATTCCCCTCCAATAGAGTTGAAAATTTGGTAAGAGTGGCTAAAAAGTGTTGAAGGGTATTGAAGGGTGTTGAATAGTATTGAATGATGCTGAAATTGAATTAAAATTGTATTGTATGACGTACATTATGTACCGTAAAAATAATGTCAATGTTACATTTTGAAATGCATTTACTATTTTTTTTAGTAGTTGAACATAAATTTAATTAGTCATAAGTGTATCATAAAATAATATCTAATACAATAACTGTAAACAAAATTTGAATAAATTATATGTATACTCCATCTACATATTATTAATATTAATTTTATAATTTTAAAAAATTTATATTAATCCTACGATTTTACTTTAAAAACAGGCAATTTTATCCCACAATCTTTTTTCTCACAGACCCTTGAATGTTTTGAATATTAAAAACATGTAATATTTCTAATGTACATCAACTTACCTAATAAATAATAATGTATAATGTATTTACGTATTGGTCAATCTGTATAGGAAAATATTATTTGGTAGATTCAGGATATCCAAACAACATTGGATACTTGGCTCCATATAGTGATGGAATAAACCGAAGGCATCTACCGCAATTTAGAAACGCACCACCTCAAGGTATGAAGTAACATTTTAACAAACGACATTCTTCTTTAAGAATGAAAGTAGAAGGAGATTTCGGTCAGTTGAAGAGTACTTGAAAATTCTTAAAAAGAATGCCCCAAATTGACATTGATTCCCAGAAAGAAATAATTGTTGCATGTTTCACACTTCATAACTTCATTCGAATGCAACAACACATTCCCGTGTTAGATCATCCTGAGGGTGAAGGAAGTAGTGATTCAGGTTTGCACGTTGATGATCGAAAAGCTGCTACGAACGAAGTGCGTGAGAGTATTGCTTTACAAATTTGGCATTCAGAAGGTGGTGATTTAGAAGGTAGTGATGTTGGCGAAGATGAATCATTAGATGATAGCGATTAGTAGTATATGTAATTTGTAATATTATTGGAAGTACTAATATGTTTGCAACAGTTGTAAAATATTTATTTATAAATTTGGTTTACCAGTACGAAATCGTTATTTATATACATTTGAAAAATGAATAATAATTATGAAACTATATATTTGAAGAATGATTAATTCGTACAAAACATATTGAAAATAATTCTAAAAAAAATAAATTTAAAACAATTCATGTCTGTAAATAGAGACAAGTGCTCAAGGGTGTTAAAGGGTGTTGGAGGGTGCTGAAGGGGTGGTGGAGGGTGTTGAAGGGTGCTGAAGGGTGTTGAAGGGTGCTACAGATGTTGAAAATAAGCTGAACTGGATGGGGCTGGTAGGATGACAATACACAAGAATTTAGGTGTACCCAAAAAGTATATGAAATCATGTAGAATGACTAATTTGACCCCTCCACACAGAATAAAGTAGGACAATTGTCAATTGCTTTTTAAAATGTTTAAAGGGCATGGTGACTTATTTTGCATGTTGCCAATTGAAAGAAACATGAAAAGGTAGAAGGTAGAAGGTAGAAGGTAGAAGGTGGAAGGTGGAAGGTGGATTGGGAATAATTAATTATTGGAAATGGCAGGTTGATCAAATGAAATTACTAATACTCTAACAATAAATTACTGTTATAACAGGATTCATTGATGCAGCAAACATGAAACTATATGACAATTCAAACTTCAAATGCATGACGAAAAAGACACACACGTATATATAGTACTTTGGAGTAGCAGCCTCATAATCTGCAGAATAGTCAAGATAAAGCCCCGAGCAATCAAAGTCAAGCATAATGAACTCTAGTGATTCAAGCCAAGACGCCAGATACAAACACCCATGTGACTGTCGAATCAAACCTATAAACATGCAGAAACACCAGAAAATTAGCCCATCAATCAATCATACCTCAAGTCTCAAGAGATGGCCCTAAATATTACTTGTACGAGATTCTTTCTTGTAACTCTTCTACTCCTTTCCTTTTCACCATTTCTGAGCTCCCAAGATTCATCTGCAATCCTTACTAGCTCATGGATCAACCATCCTCGCCGAATCGACAACGGCATAGATGTTTACACATCCTGGTCAGCCATCATGCTCAGAGAAAGCAGTGAAAATGGGAGAAAGTTCGCCTGTAGTTTTTACTGCAGGAATACCAATGATGACTGCGTGTTCGGGGTCCTGATTTTCCCCAGTTCTGGTAATTTCACCAGCTTCAATTTCTTTGGCTCCCCTGAATTAGTCTGGTCTGCAAACAGGAATTCGCCTGTCGGAATAAATGCAACGTTGCAACTCAGGCAAGATGGAGACCTGGTCCTGGAAAATGGCGCCGGCGATTTGGTCTGGTCAAGCAATACAAGAGGAAAACCAGTTTCAGGCCTGAACTTAACCGACGAAGGAAACCTGATTTTGTTTGGAAAAAATAAGGAGACCATTTGGCAATCGTTTGATTCTCCTACAGATTCACTGGTTTTGGGACAGAGGTTGGTTGTAGGGAAGAAGCTAACCGCCAATGTTTCAGACTCGAAATTCAGTTCAGGTTTGTTTTCCCTTTCTGTTGATAAAAATCGGTTGGTTGCATATGTAGAATCTAATCCATCACAAATATATTATGCATCTGTGTTGGATGATGGCCTTTCTTATGCTAAATTCACCAATGGAAGCTTCGGGGGCTTGTCGATCCCTCGAGGTTCAGTAGATCAGTTCATCAAACTAGGGTTTGATGGTCGATTGAAAGCGTACCGGTTTACAGGGAAGTTTTGGACAGAAGTTGCTGATGTTTTCGAAACAAAGTTGGGTGATTGTGGGCTGCCTATGGTTTGTGGAACCTATGGAGTCTGCTCGAGTGGAAATTGTCGATGTCCTGAGACTTCTGGCAATGATCAAGGAAGCTTCTTCAGGCAAATTGATTACTGGAAGCCTAACCTTGGATGTTCATTGGCCACTCCACTTTCCTGTGGTCATCATCATTCTAGAAAGCATTTTCTCCTGGAGCTGAAGAAAAGCTCGTACTTCGCATTCGAAGCCAGTTTTGTAAACATGGCTGAAGTGAAATCAGTTGAGGATTGTAAGAGCATGTGCCTCGAGAACTGTTCGTGCAAAGCAGCTCTTTTTGTATCGGAGAGTAAAGGAAGATGCTTGGTGCTGAATGAAGTGTTCTCCATCATTAACAAGGAGAATAATACCGGCGGTGTTTCAAATTACGAGACAACAGTTTTTCTAAAGGTGCAAAAATCTCGGGCTTCGAAAAGGGTGGTAATTATAGTTGCACCCACTATTGCAGCTTTCTTGATCTTGCTTTCCGTGATTTTGTTAGGCCTTGTTTGGCGAAAGAGGAGATCGAAGAATGCTGATGAATTTGAAGAGGGATTCTTGGATAGGGCATTAGGAATGCCAACTTCATACTCTTATCAGGACTTGAAAGCCATGACAGAAGATTTCTCACATAAACTTGGAGAAGGAGGATTTGGCTGTGTTTATGAAGGGAGACTTAAAAATGGAAGAAAGATTGCAGTCAAGCGCTTGAACATGATCGGTTTAAACCAAACGAATGATTCTTTCATAGTTGAAGTAGAGACAATCGGTAACATTCATCATGCGAATTTGGTCAGCCTGATTGGATTCTGTTTCAAGAAATCACATAGGCTTCTGGTTTATGAGCACATGGCAAATGGATCATTGGACAGATGGATATTCGAAACAGATCAAAGCCATTCGCTCTCATGGGAAACCAGGCGGAAAATCATCTTGGACGTTGCCAAGGGATTAGCTTATCTTCATGAAGAATGCAGCCAGAAGATAATCCACTTTGACATCAAGCCCCAAAACATCCTTTTAGATCAGAACTTCAATGCCAAAGTCGCTGATTTCGGTTTATCAAAGCTAATCGACAAGGATCAGAGCAGAGTTGTCACAAGAATGAGAGGAACTCCAGGTTATCTTGCTCCTGAGTGGTTAAACTCAATCATAACAGAAAAGGTGGATGTGTACAGCTTCGGCATCCTGATCCTGGAAATCATTTGCGGGAGGAGGAACTTGGATTGGTCGAGGGACGAGGCAGACCAACATTTGCTGGAACTTTACAAGAGAAAGGCAGAAGAAGGAGAGCTTCAAGACTTGGTTGATGGGAAAATTAAGGATTTTCAGTCCCACGTCGAGGAAGCTGAGGAGGTGATGAAGATTGCAGCATGGTGTTTGCAGAGCGATTTTACGAAGAGGCCTGCAATGTCCCTAGTGGTTAAGGTTTTAGAAAGCATGGTGGCTTCTGAAACAAGCCTGGATTATGACTCTATTCATCATCCATTAGGTTTTAGAACAATTGGAGTAGCTCATAAAGCATATGTACAGAAAGCTTCTGATAGTTCTACTCTAATATTGCCATCAGCTTTGTCTGGACCTAGGTAGGCACACAATAGAATATTGCTGAAATTTATTTGTCATATTCTCTGGATTACTGTAATGCTGTGGATTTACCAGCCTATAGGTTGTTTGAATATTAATAATACACATTGAAGTTTCTTGCTATAAAAAGAAGATAAGATAAGATTTTTTGCTATAAAAAGAAGTTTCTTGATACAAGTATGAAGCCCTAATCCGAAAATGAGGAAATGGAAATTATTATAAGGCTGGTTTGAAGCCTGAAACGATCTTGGGTTGCCGAAAAAGACAATACATCACACCTCTGTGACTGAGTTGCACTTGTTAGCTGGTATACTTTCTCGAATAGGTATCACGACTGTCACTCGAACATAAAACATCAAATGTGCACCAAATTTATCAAACCTTTGCAGCGAATGATCAACCATTGTTCATACTGTATTAGTAAACCTGAAATGACACAGAAAAATTACATATGAGAAATGTTACATCTTAATTTATGACTTGACTTGAAGTTTGAACACTAATTAAATTGCTACCATGCAATCATATCTCAATGTCTGAATCTATACTAGAGCAGGAAACATGAAATGTCAAAAAATAGTGTTGCCTGTTACCTGAGAAAAGTTACAGCTCCGTTTCTTCAAGTTCTGTGTCTACCTTGGTCCAGACAAAGCTGAAGCCATTATTAAACTAACATGATTATTCTGCCCATCTGCAACTTCATCAACTGCTCTAAACAGTAAAGGGTGATGAATGAAGTCATATTCCAGGTCGGTTTCAGAAGCCATCAGGCTATCTAGAACCTTAACAACCAGTGACATTGCAGGCCTCTTGGTAAAATCATTCAGAACACACATTCCAGCAATCTTCATCAGTTCCTCAGCTTGATCAATGTGGGACTGGAAATCCTCAATTTTCTCATCGACCAAGCTCTGAACCTCTCCTTCTTCTGCCTTTCTCTTGAAAAGTTCAAGCAAATGCCGATCTTCCTCATCCCTAGACCAGTCCAAGTTCCTCCTCCCACAGACAATTTCCAGGATCAGTATGCCAAAGCTGTAAATATCCACTTTTTCTGTTATTACTGAGCTCAGCCACTCAGGAGCAAGATATCCGGGCGTTCCTCTCATTCTTGTGATGATTCGGCTCTGATCCTTATCGATCAGCTTCGACAACCCAAAATCAGCAACTTTGGCGTTGAAGTTTTGATCTAACAGGATGTTTTGAGGTTTGATGTCAAAGTGGATTATCTTCTGGCTGCAGTCTTCATGAAGGTAAGCTAATCCCTTTGCGACATCCAAGATGATTTTACTCCGAGTTTTCCATGGAAGAGAATGGTTACCAAATATCCATCTATCCAATGATCCATTTGCCATATGCTCATACACCAGAAGCTTGTGTGATTTCTGAAAACAGAATCCAATGAGATTAACCAAGTTTGCATGGTGAATGCTACCGATTGTTTCAACTTCAGCTAAAAAAGAATCATCCAGTTGGCCTAAACCATTTAGGTTCAGACGTTTAACTGCAATCTTAGTGCCATTTTCAAATGCCCCTTCATAAACGCACCCGAATCCTCCCTCTCCTAGTTTCTGAGAGAAATCTTCTGTCATGGTTTTCAGTTCCTGAAAAGAGTATACCGTAAGCAATCCGAGCACTCTATCACGGAATCCCACTTCAAATTCATTTCCTTTCTTAATTCTCTTCCTCCTTTGAACAAGCCAAAACAAAATGAGAGAAACAAAAAGCAAGAAGCTTGCAATTGAGGATGCCACCAAAACTACCACCATTTTCTCCCTTTTCGACTTCAGGGCTTCATTTTGCACCTTAAGAAAAAGAGTTGTATCATAATCAGGAAAGGAGTTCTCCGTGTTAATTATAGAGAACACTTCATTTAGAATAAGGCATCTGCCTTTACGCCCTAAACTTTCAACCCCAAAAGTGGAATCTAACACAAAAAGTGCTGCTTTGCATGAACAATTTCTGAGGCACATACTTTTGCAATCCTCGACTGATTGGTGCTCAACCATTTTCGGAAAGCTTGCTTCGAATGTGAAGTAGGAGGTGTTCTTTAGCTCCAGCAGAATATGTTGTCTGGAATGACTACAGGAAAGCGGAGTGACCATTGAACATCCACGACTTGGTTGCCAATAATCTATCTGCTCGAAGAATCTGCCTTTACCATTGGCAGAAGTAGTATCTTCAGGACAGTGACAATACCCGTTTAAGCAGATTCCATATGCTCCACAAACCATAGGCATGTCACAGACACCTTGAAATTCCCTGCTTACGTGATCTAAGTTCTACCGTGTTCAAGTTTTAACTAAACAATCAACTAATTAAAACTTCAAGTGCGGAATAAAATGGAACACGATATGATCACCCAGTTCAGTGCAATGCACCTACGTCTGGGGGGCCGTAGCCCGTGGTAAAACCCTTCACTAGCTGTAATAAAATTTTCCCTATCTATTACAAGCTACCGGCTACTCTAGCAAGCCTATCACACTATCAATTGGCTACTCTAGCATAGATAGCTGTTACAGTGATTACCTTCTTTTCCACGAAGGTGCGGCAAGGTTTTAAACCACCCGAGCTTCAACACACGTCCCAAGTGTTTTGTGTAAGCCTTGTGCTCTAAAGATTAAAATCTGCTTAACAGAATTTTGCTGTGTAAAACCTCTACATAGCACGCGACTGATGTCCATCTTTTATAGCTCATTGCCATGTAAAAACTTCCTTTCACACGGCTCTTGATTCCTTCCTTCAATAGAATTGTATTCCAAATTAAAACCTTGAAGAAAAGGAATTTAAGTGTATCTCAACGTCTTGTATATGGAAAATCGATCTCCACAAATATTTCCATTCTACTATCGCTGCAAACCACGTTGTAGACACCCAATAGGACTGTAGTTTCCATACGAACCATCGCACAATATATTCCTTCCATCTTCAAAGTCTGCGCTGGAACCTAGAAAATATTCTATCTTTTTCTGCCAACTGAAGTCATGTTGCAACATGACTTTCCACAAAGCAGCCAATAAATTCTGGACTTTACAATCTCCCCCTTTGGCAATTTGTGGACCCAATACTTGCAAAAGCTTCAAATCAACCCAGAATTCCAGAATACCACAAGCTTCTACTTCATAAGTACCAAAAAAAAACGTAGCAGAAAAGATAGAATCCTTAATAAACTACAGTCACCAACAAATCACAGTCACAATATATCTCCCCCTGGGGCCATAAAATGCCAAAGGACTCAAAACAGAAACCCAAAGTACCAAAAAAAACAGGGATGAGAGAAATGAGACAGACAAAAAATCACTGAGCATCATCCTCAGAATCAGACAGAACTTTGCCTCTCTTCCAAGCAGGAGTGACTGGAATCTTGGCTTTCTTGGCTCGATGCTGCTTCACAGGGCCTGAAGAGCGAACTCTCTTTGAAGAACTGGAGGGAGCAGCAGCAAATGATGTCGACTCCAGTGGAACAGAAGAATCATCCTTCGCATTCTCCTTGGCAATGGCAGCCAAAATCCGAGCCTTAGTATCCTGAGCTTTCTTCAATAACTCACTGTGAAATACAATTTGATCCATATGCAGTTGAATCTGTTTCTCAGCAGCTCGCAGCTCAAATTGACTTGACAGCACTACGTCCCCTGACATAAGTTTCTGATCCCAGGGCAAGTCCAACACAGTCCTGTCCAAGGATTTAGCAGTGAACCCAAACTTGCCAGCTGGAATCAAGCTCTCCACATCAACCTCAAAGCCCTCAGCCATCAGGAATGCTGTAATCAAGCAAGGATGAGGCAATGCCTCAGTGCATCTGGAAGCATCAAGAGCTCCAACAATCCTTCTGAGAATATACTCTCCCAGATTAACTTCACACCCCGAACCAATACCAAAGAGAAGCTCTGCTTGATCAGGAGTTAAGGTGGTGGTATTGGTGGTTTGCATCCAACAGTTGATAAGGACCTTGAAGAGCAACCAGAATCTGAGAGTGAGGGAACTGGTAGGCACATAACCAGACGGCCAAGTGTTGAATTTCCCAAAAGTCAGTGCTCTTGCAAGCACATTATTATCCACATTGTAATCCCTGGGATAAACCATATCCGAGCCTGCAAGGAGCTTAATTCCCAGAACTGAATTTAATTTCTCGGGAGTGATCTCAACTATTCTCCCCCTGAAATATAGCTTCCCTGACCAATCAGTCCCAACCATGAGTGTACCCCTCTGAAGATTGCTGTAGAATTCCAGAACCATGTCAGGGTCATAACCTTGAAATACAGTGGCTGCTTGAACATACCCAATTTGTCCTAGGAAAGTATCAAAGCCACTCTCAGCACACTTCTTGATATCCAGCACCTTTTCAACAAAGAAGCCCCTTGAACTTAGAAGATCATAGTGCAGACTAGCTGTGACATTGTAGAACTTCTCAGAGTGTGCCAGAGACAACAGTTTGGCCCGAAGCATCTCAGCAGAGTCAGATGTATCCCCATCTCCAAAATTATCCTCTAATTCAACCTCTGGATCCTCCAAATCAGCATAATCCTCCTCATCTGGAGCATTAGTCTCAACAGCTGGATCCTCTGCATTAGGAGCTTGATAAGGAGATGCAGGAGAGAGCAAGTCCTGCTCAATATTGATATTATCCAAATGAATTGGAGAGTCTGGAACAGTGAGCTTAATTGGGCTGAGTTCAGATAGGTCAGGCACATTTGCAGCCTTAGATGGACTAGCATCCCTAGTCACAGGACTGGCATTAGAAGGTACTGAAGATGAGGGTTTTCCTGAGCTAGAAATCTCCTGCTGTCTTCCAATTACAGTGGCAACTGTGGTAGAAGGCATCCCAGCTGTCCTTCTGGATCTCCTAGTGTAGTGCTTGATTGTAGGAGGTCTCTTGTGCACAGGTACAGGGATAAGATTGGTAGACCTCTTCAGAGCAGGAGCTGACCATGTGGTAAACTTCTTCTGGTGGTATCTGATAGCCACCCTTTGCTTTAGAGATAGCAAAACACCATTCTCTGAAGAGCTATGATGTAGCCAATATATACTCTACTTTTAGCACATTTGAGAGTTCATTTGGGGTAGCATTTAGTGCAAAGGGTTAAGAATTAAGGCTAAATTTCTCTTACCTTGCATTTTGAAGAAAGACTTGTGCACTAACGTTTTGAAGCTGAAATTTGGAAATGTTACAAGAGGAATTGGAGTGCATAAGTGGTACCATTGGCTTCGTCTTCTCGAGTACTACAAAATGGACTACTAGAACGTTAAAAACGGATCAACGGTTCATCCGTGGCGAAGCAAAGAAGATTGCTGCCAACCAGCCAGGGACATCTCGCGGGCCGCGAAATGGGCCTCGCGGGCCGCGAAAATGGGCGGAATTTTGGCATATTGAAGGCCAAAAAATCAGATTTTGAAGGGCTATAAATACCACTCTTATCCCATTTGAGAAAAACGAGTTCCCTCACATCCAAAACCCATTTTCCCTTTGTTCTTGATCTTTTCTTCCATTTTTCTTCTTCTAGATTTGATGTTGATGTAATGTTGTATTAGAATGATTGTATTAGCTTAGTTTAATCTTGGGAGCATTTGAATTCACTTCCCCTTGAGACTTTGAGGGTGTGTATGCTTGAACTTTGGATTTTGATTATCATTTGATGAACTTGAATTCTTATGCATGAATATTGTTCAATCTTGCTTAATTTGTTATGGGCTTTGTGTTTTATATCAATTGTATGCCTCATAGTCACTAATTAGAATAGATTAGTTCATAAGGTTAAGCTAATCTAGTTTTAGAGTAATTCTAGGGTAATTTGGAATGGTGATGGATTGTAGTGTAATGTTATCTCTAGTAGTTAGTTTAGTGACTATGGAAAGGGGTTGAGTGATGACAAACTCTCCCCTTGGTTATGTGATTGTAATTGAGAAATGCCATGATAAATATGAGTTGTTAGAATTGGAAATCTTATGAACTTGCATGATCAATCAATTATGTTTTTAGGTAAGGATGTAATGCTACCATTGGTCCCCTAATATGTGATTGTATACTTGAGTTGAAGATTCCTTTTTGACGTATGATTGTTAGCAATAAATAACTAGATTCGTGGGTAGAACGTGATCGTTTTCTCCAATATCATGAAGTAGCAAGTATGAATTGAGATTTGTATGTTATCATCGTCTTAGTTCTTTATATTTATCAAATGTCTTGTTTATATGCTCTCGTTATCGTGGGTATGTGAGTAAGCTTGTCAATTCTCCATTCTTAATACCATTGTTGAGTTATCTCGATGTTATCGTCTAGGTGACTCGACAATAAGAGCTTTGAGAGGTGTTATCATCTTCTCTAGCTACAATTGGGAGAATGAGATGTTTTCATCCTTGACGAATGATCAAAACTCCTTTGTAATAGCATTTGCCCGGGGATAAGTTGATAGTTGGAAATTGAAGTCAATTGCCTCCCAAGGCCTTGTATTTGTAGTATTTGCATTGTAGTGTAGTTTATCTTAGTTGATTTCTTTCGTAGTGTAACAAAACCAACTCAAAAACCCCCCCTTGTTTACCTTGCTTTCTATATAATATATATGTATGTGTTTATAATCTTCGCTAAAACACTAAACAAGATCCTTCTCCTTGTGGTTCGATCCCTACTTCCCACTATCTACTCTATAGTAGTTAGAAGTTGTAGGTGAAATATAAATGTGTTTTGATTGAGTGGGATTCCCATTTACGACGTGGGGAAATCGCTTGTCAAAAATGGCGCCGCTGCCGGGGGGTTTAAGTGTGGGGGTGTTCTACATGTGGTATATGTTTTGATTTTGTTGGGATTTTTGGGTAGAACTTGTCAACAAGTTGAAGCATAGAAATTTGATATGATCTTTATTGTGATTGTGTTTTTTACTTGTTGGAAGTTCTTGTTTAGTGTCATAGTTTTGGAGGAGTTCAAATGTGCATTAGAAAAAAACAAATTGAGTATAATCTTAAACTTTAATCGTTCTTTCTCGAGGACGAGAAAGGTTTAAGTGTGGGGGTATTTGATGTAGCCAATATATACTCTACTTTTAGCACATTTGAGAGTTCATTTGGGGTAGCATTTAGTGCAAAGGGTTAAGAATTAAGGCTAAATTTCTCTTACCTTGCATTTTGAAGAAAGACTTGTGCACTAACGTTTTGAAGCTGAAATTTGGAAATGTTACAAGAGGAATTGGAGTGCATAAGTGGTACCATTGGCTTCGTCTTCTCGAGTACTACAAAATGGACTACTAGAACGTTAAAAACGGATCAACGGTTCATCCGTGGCGAAGCAAAGAAGATTGCTGCCAACCAGCCAGGGACATCTCGCGGGCCGCGAAATGGGCCTCGCGGGCCGCGAAAATGGGCGGAATTTTGGCATATTGAAGGCCAAAAAATCAGATTTTGAAGGGCTATAAATACCACTCTTATCCCATTTGAGAAAAACGAGTTCCCTCACATCCAAAACCCATTTTCCCTTTGTTCTTGATCTTTTCTTCCATTTTTCTTCTTCTAGATTTGATGTTGATGTAATGTTGTATTAGAATGATTGTATTAGCTTAGTTTAATCTTGGGAGCATTTGAATTCACTTCCCCTTGAGACTTTGAGGGTGTGTATGCTTGAACTTTGGATTTTGATTATCATTTGATGAACTTGAATTCTTATGCATGAATATTGTTCAATCTTGCTTAATTTGTTATGGGCTTTGTGTTTTATATCAATTGTATGCCTCATAGTCACTAATTAGAATAGATTAGTTCATAAGGTTAAGCTAATCTAGTTTTAGAGTAATTCTAGGGTAATTTGGAATGGTGATGGATTGTAGTGTAATGTTATCTCTAGTAGTTAGTTTAGTGACTATGGAAAGGGGTTGAGTGATGACAAACTCTCCCCTTGGTTATGTGATTGTAATTGAGAAATGCCATGATAAATATGAGTTGTTAGAATTGGAAATCTTATGAACTTGCATGATCAATCAATTATGTTTTTAGGTAAGGATGTAATGCTACCATTGGTCCCCTAATATGTGATTGTATACTTGAGTTGAAGATTCCTTTTTGACGTATGATTGTTAGCAATAAATAACTAGATTCGTGGGTAGAACGTGATCGTTTTCTCCAATATCATGAAGTAGCAAGTATGAATTGAGATTTGTATGTTATCATCGTCTTAGTTCTTTATATTTATCAAATGTCTTGTTTATATGCTCTCGTTATCGTGGGTATGTGAGTAAGCTTGTCAATTCTCCATTCTTAATACCATTGTTGAGTTATCTCGATGTTATCGTCTAGGTGACTCGACAATAAGAGCTTTGAGAGGTGTTATCATCTTCTCTAGCTACAATTGGGAGAATGAGATGTTTTCATCCTTGACGAATGATCAAAACTCCTTTGTAATAGCATTTGCCCGGGGATAAGTTGATAGTTGGAAATTGAAGTCAATTGCCTCCCAAGGCCTTGTATTTGTAGTATTTGCATTGTAGTGTAGTTTATCTTAGTTGATTTCTTTCGTAGTGTAACAAAACCAACTCAAAAACCCCCCCTTGTTTACCTTGCTTTCTATATAATATATATGTATGTGTTTATAATCTTCGCTAAAACACTAAACAAGATCCTTCTCCTTGTGGTTCGATCCCTACTTCCCACTATCTACTCTATAGTAGTTAGAAGTTGTAGGTGAAATATAAATGTGTTTTGATTGAGTGGGATTCCCATTTACGACGTGGGGAAATCGCTTGTCAAAAAATGGCGCCGCTGCCGGGGAGAAGGCATTTCTTGTTTTGTGTTTTATCTTAGATTTTATTTTTATCCCCTTTATTTTCTTTCTTTTCTTTGAAAGTGTATTGCTTGAGTTCTTTGTGTAAATGACACCTTGTAGTGTGTATTGCCTTAGAATCCTTGCACTATAATTTCATTCATTTCTTTACTTTGTTTTCTTTGAAGTGTGTATTGCTTGGTTTCTTGGAATAAACGACACCTTGTAGTGTGTATTATCTTAGAACCCTTGCACTACCATTTCAAACATTTTTTTTTAGTCATGTTTAGTTTAAAAGAAAAAGATTTTCTTGAATTCCTCACCCTTAACCATGAAAGGATGAGGAAGAATGCAACAAGCTCGTGTGATTCTTATCTTTCAAATGATTTTTACGAGCCTTGTTATTTTGAGTCGAGAAGTGAGCACTATGAACTTGAAAGGCCTCTTGGTTCTTCATACCAAGGGTGCTATGATGATGAGTGCTATGAGGAGGAGACAAACATTGGTTTTCAAGGTCAAAATTGTTTTAATCCATATGATGATTCTTATAATCCACAATGGAGTGGTTATTCGAATTCGAATTATGGATGTCAACCGGAAAACCAATATTTTGAGCAACAAAATCTACCCCCACATCCTTGTGAATTGCCTCTAGAACAAGATTCGATGAGTTATGATGAAAATTTACGTTTAGAGAATCTTGAGAGGCAATTGAGCGAAATGTTGAATGTGGTGATGAGATTAGAAGCTCAATACTCCAAGGAAGTACCATCCGAAGTAGAACATAATCCTATTGCTATGGTGAGTGATATCACCACAATGCATGCGGAAGAGTTTGAAAGTGATGAGGAAATTTTTGTTGAACAATATGAAATAGAGAGAGATGTGAGTGTTCTTAAACCTTTATCATCCCCATTGTCACCTTCATCTCCACCTACGCAACAAATTTCACCACTTCCGGAAGTTTTAGAGGAGAGTAGGAAGTCATATGACTCATTCATGCTTCCTACCATTCCCACTCCTTTAAGACTACCATCTTTTATCCCTCCTCCAACACCTTCTCCACTACCCTTCATTTTTCTTTCGAAAGTGAAGGATTTCAATCTTTTGTTCTATGAATAACATTTGGGTCGTGTCGACGACGTTAAATAAATCGATTTTGATCATTTTATTTTTACTTAACTTTTATTGTGTTTATAAATTAAAAAAAAAAATAGTTTCTTTGTATATTTCATTGTTTTATTTAGTAGATTACGTTTTTATTTGTTTTTTGTTGTTGTTTGTTTCGTTTTTAATTCTTGTTTTTCTTTGGTTGTGTATTTGAAAAAAAAAAAAAAAAAAAAAATTCGCGGCCCGCGAACTGGGCCTCGCGGCCCGCGAAAAATTGGCCATTTTCGGGCCAAATCGCTGCCACAAATTGGCTGTTTTTCGCGGCCCGCGAATTGGGTCTCGCGGGCCGCGAATCGGGTTCGCGGGCCGCAAATCGGGCCTCGCGGCCCGCGAAAAAAAAAAAAGTAAAAAAAAAAAAATAAAAAAAAATAAATTTTAAAGAGCCAACATTTAGTGTGAGTCCTTCCCTTTCGTCACAATTTTGATAGTTGTTCTTGAACATTGAGGACAATGTTTGGTTTAAGTGTGGGGGAGAGGTTTATGATTTTCGTTTTTGGTGTAAATATGTACTTCTTTGAAGACTTTGTTTAAAAAAAAAAAAAAAAAAAAAAAAAAGCCCGGATAAGTCCAAAAGAAATAGAGACTTAGGCAAAAATGAGAGGCTAGAGCCCGGATAAGTCCAAAAGAAATAGAGACTTATGCAAAATTGAGAGGCTTTGTGTGAAAAAAAAAAAAAAAAAAGAGTGGCTAGGTACATCCTAGGCAAAAGGAGAGTGAGAGGAAAAAAAAGAGTGGCTAGGTATAAATACCTAGGCAAAAGGAGAGGAATCTCATTTTATCCTCATTTTCCGATGGTTGAAGTCATAAGGATGCGGTGATTAATGGAGAGTTGGGTAGTTTTGCATCTTGGCTTTGTTGGGATGTTTCATCTAGTGGGAGCAAAGTAGTTTACTTTGGGATATTCTACTTTGCAATTTTTTGTTTAAGTATGCCATGTGTTTGATTGTTGTGAAATTGTCATCTTAGCCTTGAATCGTTCTTTCTCGAGGACGTGAAAGGTTTAAGTGTGGGGGTGTTCTACATGTGGTATATGTTTTGATTTTGTTGGGATTTTTGGGTAGAACTTGTCAACAAGTTGAAGCATAGAAATTTGATATGATCTTTATTGTGATTGTGTTTTTTACTTGTTGGAAGTTCTTGTTTAGTGTCATAGTTTTGGAGGAGTTCAAATGTGCATTAGAAAAAAACAAATTGAGTATAATCTTAAACTTTAATCGTTCTTTCTCGAGGACGAGAAAGGTTTAAGTGTGGGGGTATTTGATGTAGCCAATATATACTCTACTTTTAGCACATTTGAGAGTTCATTTGGGGTAGCATTTAGTGCAAAGGGTTAAGAATTAAGGCTAAATTTCTCTTACCTTGCATTTTGAAGAAAGACTTGTGCACTAACGTTTTGAAGCTGAAATTTGGAAATGTTACAAGAGGAATTGGAGTGCATAAGTGGTACCATTGGCTTCGTCTTCTCGAGTACTACAAAATGGACTACTAGAACGTTAAAAACGGATCAACGGTTCATCCGTGGCGAAGCAAAGAAGATTGCTGCCAACCAGCCAGGGACATCTCGCGGGCCGCGAAATGGGCCTCGCGGGCCGCGAAAATGGGCGGAATTTTGGCATATTGAAGGCCAAAAAATCAGATTTTGAAGGGCTATAAATACCACTCTTATCCCATTTGAGAAAAACGAGTTCCCTCACATCCAAAACCCATTTTCCCTTTGTTCTTGATCTTTTCTTCCATTTTTCTTCTTCTAGATTTGATGTTGATGTAATGTTGTATTAGAATGATTGTATTAGCTTAGTTTAATCTTGGGAGCATTTGAATTCACTTCCCCTTGAGACTTTGAGGGTGTGTATGCTTGAACTTTGGATTTTGATTATCATTTGATGAACTTGAATTCTTATGCATGAATATTGTTCAATCTTGCTTAATTTGTTATGGGCTTTGTGTTTTATATCAATTGTATGCCTCATAGTCACTAATTAGAATAGATTAGTTCATAAGGTTAAGCTAATCTAGTTTTAGAGTAATTCTAGGGTAATTTGGAATGGTGATGGATTGTAGTGTAATGTTATCTCTAGTAGTTAGTTTAGTGACTATGGAAAGGGGTTGAGTGATGACAAACTCTCCCCTTGGTTATGTGATTGTAATTGAGAAATGCCATGATAAATATGAGTTGTTAGAATTGGAAATCTTATGAACTTGCATGATCAATCAATTATGTTTTTAGGTAAGGATGTAATGCTACCATTGGTCCCCTAATATGTGATTGTATACTTGAGTTGAAGATTCCTTTTTGACGTATGATTGTTAGCAATAAATAACTAGATTCGTGGGTAGAACGTGATCGTTTTCTCCAATATCATGAAGTAGCAAGTATGAATTGAGATTTGTATGTTATCATCGTCTTAGTTCTTTATATTTATCAAATGTCTTGTTTATATGCTCTCGTTATCGTGGGTATGTGAGTAAGCTTGTCAATTCTCCATTCTTAATACCATTGTTGAGTTATCTCGATGTTATCGTCTAGGTGACTCGACAATAAGAGCTTTGAGAGGTGTTATCATCTTCTCTAGCTACAATTGGGAGAATGAGATGTTTTCATCCTTGACGAATGATCAAAACTCCTTTGTAATAGCATTTGCCCGGGGATAAGTTGATAGTTGGAAATTGAAGTCAATTGCCTCCCAAGGCCTTGTATTTGTAGTATTTGCATTGTAGTGTAGTTTATCTTAGTTGATTTCTTTCGTAGTGTAACAAAACCAACTCAAAAACCCCCCCTTGTTTACCTTGCTTTCTATATAATATATATGTATGTGTTTATAATCTTCGCTAAAACACTAAACAAGATCCTTCTCCTTGTGGTTCGATCCCTACTTCCCACTATCTACTCTATAGTAGTTAGAAGTTGTAGGTGAAATATAAATGTGTTTTGATTGAGTGGGATTCCCATTTACGACGTGGGGAAATCGCTTGTCAAGCTACCTAAGGAAAACTTCTTGGCCACCCTTGGTTTGAGCTTGTTCAAGCTTCTGAGTTTTGAAACAGGAAGAGGAACCTCTGTATGTGACACAGATTTGCTTGAAGGACTTTGTGCCTCCTCCTGGGATTGAGAACTCTGCTCATTAAGATCATCAATTGGTGCTGCAGTTTGCATCTCTGCAGACACATTTAAGGGGCCCTGGACTTCATCATCATGTCCATCCTCCTGATCTTCAAGAACTGTAGTCTTTGTTTGGGCCTCAGATTCTACAACTTCAGTTTTCTGAGAAGGATTGGGAGAATCTGGTGTTGCAACATGAGAGGGATGCTGAACACTTGGTAATTTTGCAGCAGACACCACTGGTTTCCTCAGACTTTGCAAAATATCTGCAACCAGCATCTCACCACTTACTTCCTCCTCATCATCCGTTACAGCCTCAAAGCAATCCTCAAGATTTAGGCCATCTGGCAAAAATAACACTGCTCCAGTCTCACCATGCCTTAGAAAGTCTGTATTTGCAGCTGGTTCTGAGTAAGAATCTCCTGGAACATCATCAGGAATCCCAGATGCAGTGACTCTAATCCCATCTAGTTCATCAGTAGAGGCAGGGTGTCTGAAGGCTCTTAATGATTGGGGAGAAAGATCACCCTCACATCGAGGTGTGGCTTGAGGAAAGTTTGTGAATTGCTGCCTCCTTCTGCCATCATTCCATATCCTTCCAGCAGTCATTTTAGTTCTCCTGGAGACCACTTTTGTAGGAGATGAACCATCAGAAACAGGACCAGAGGAGACTCCAGGAGATGTGGCAGAGGTTGGAATAACAGCTGGACCATGAATGGTGTCATGAACAGTTGGAGTAATATTCTCCTGTGACTGTGCCTGTGCTGTTGCAGGAGCCTGTTGTCTGTGCTTGAGTCGCTGGCCCAAGATCAAGTGATCCAAAGGATCAACAAAATCAGCACACCTGGAGATGATAGATTCAATACTTTCATGCTCTCCCTTCTGAGAACCAGAATCATCCAGGACTATGGGGTTATCACTGGTGTTGGTAAACACAGACTTCAACTTGGTGTTGGATCTGGTGTGATATGGCCTACTCCTCACACAGGGAATCTTTGTGTTTGGAGTCCTTTTTGGAGGCTCAGAGCTGCCATCCCTGTGCTGACTCCCTGCCATAGATGTACTTCTTGTAGAATACCTGGAAGAGGAAGATGGCCTCAGGTAAGGGTTAACTTTAGGTTCAGGCCTCACAAAAGTGGGTTTATAAAGATCTGAGGTTATAATCACATGAGTCTTAGGGGGCTTTGGTCTCATCTGACCATTATAAGAGCATCTGTCAGGATTGTTCCTAGTACCCAAAGCATTATGCAGATAATCGTCTAACCCTTTAGCATATTCCCATACATCCAAATCGTTATAATACTTCTTTAAACGCTCTGCATCTTTGGATCCGGGGACAGGGATAAAATTTTCTGGAATTGCATCCAGTGCAGGCGATGGGGGTGATTCAGGTATGGGTTTCACAAATCCAACAACATAAGTCTCAGACTCAACCAAATCAAGGCATGGATCCCATAAACCCTTGGCCCAGCGAGTATCAAACACTCCCCCTAAATCTGTTAGAACTTGCCCTTCAAATCCCACACTGAACCGATCACTCTCGCGAAAATACATGATTCTAAACGCTCAAATAACTCAGCAAATCGGAGATTAATACCAGAGGAACCCTAACATGCAACTCAAGAATTCAATGGCAGCGAAGAGATCCGAGAGACCAAGAATATACCTTAATACAGAGCTGCCGATTCCGATGATGCCAAGAAGCCGGAAACCGATTGCGAGCAATTTTACGATGGGCTGAGAGCGAAGTTGGTGTTGCAATAGGAATAGGGAAAGGTTTTGGCTTGGGCGCGAACAATACAGTGGAAAGACCAATTTTTCCGCCTTTTTACGCAAGAATTTAAGGCTGCCCAACGGAAAAATTACACATAAATCTAGTGGGCCCCAGCTGTCCCCCACACATACACGCACCATCTTTATCACTTGCACCTTATAACTTCATGTTGCAACATGACATGCAACTTCAACCTTAACCATATATTTTTTGTATTTTCTGATTTTTGTAAACTGAAAAACAAAATTCAAAATAACAACTATACAACAGACAGCCTTCGGTACTTTAGATAGTACACACCCCAAGATGCTGTCTCAGGGTTTCAAATGTTGAGGCATCCAAAGGCTTAGTGAAGATATCTGCAAATTGGCTTTCAGTAGGCACATGCTTAAGTTCCACTTCCTTTCTTTCAACTAAGTCTCTGATAAAATGGTGTCTGATATCGATGTGTTTGGTTCTGTTATGCTGAACTGGGTTCTTAGATATATCAATAGCAGATTTATTGTCACACAGAATTGTAAGACTTCCAAGCTTAATACCATAGTCTCGGAGCATCTGTTTCATCCATATCAACTGAGTACAACAGCTCCCTGCAGCTAAGTATTCGGCCTCAGCAGTAGATAAAGAGATTGAGTTCTGCTTCTTACTATACCAAGACACCAAGTTCTCTCCAATAAAAAAACATCCTCCAGTTGTACTTTTTCGATCATTTGCGTTTCCAGCCCAGTCAGAGTCACTGTAACCATACACCTGACAACTAGTTCCTTTAGAGTACCAGATACCATAATCAGCAGTGCCAGAAATGTATCTAATGATTCTCTTTACTGCAGATACATGAGATTCCTTAGGTGCAGCTTGAAAACGAGCACATATTCCACTTAGAGAAATATCAGGCCTGCTAGCCGTTAGATATAATAGGCTACCAATCATGCTTCGATATAACTTAGTATCAACAGGCACACCTTTTTCATCCTTAGTTAACTTCTCAGTGGTAGACATGGGAGTTCGTACTGCTTTTGCATCTCCAAGGCCAAACTTCTTGACCAAGTTTAAGGCATATTTTGTTTGGTTGATAAACAAGCCATCATCACCTTGTTTGACTTGTAATCCCAGAAAGTACGAGAGTTCACCCACCATGCTCATCTCAAATTCAGATGTCATCAATGAGACAAATTCATTTACAAGATCTGTGGAAGTTGAACCAAATACAATATCATCCACATAAATCTGAGCTATTAAGATGTCTGTCCCTTGAGAATACATAAACAGGGTTCGATCAACTCCCCCTCGAATATAGCCCTTGTTAAGCAGAAATTTAGTCAATCGGTCATACCAGGCTCTTGGTGCTTGTTTGAGACCATACAGAGCTTTCTTGAGTTTAAACACATGGTTTGGAAAGTGAGGATCTTCAAAACCCTTAGGTTGCTCAACATATACCTCTTCATTAACAATGCCATTTAAAAAGGCACTCTTAACGTCCATCTGATGTAGCTTGAAGTTCAGCACACATGACATAGCTAATAGGATTCGAACAGATTCAAGTCTTGCAACCGGGGCAAATGTTTCATCAAAATCCACTCCTTCTACCTGAGTGTATCCCTGAGCCACGAGCCTTGCTTTGTTTCTGGTAACTGTTCCATCTCCATCATATTTATTCTTAAAAATCCATTTCGTACCAATGACATTAATTCCTTGCGGACGTGCAACTAACTCCCATACATCATTCCGTTCAAATTGACTCAGTTCTTCCTGCATAGCAGAGATCCAGTATTCATCCAATAAGGCTTCTTTATGGTTCTTTGGCTCGATCAAGGACAGAAAGCATTGCAGCACATGACGGCTTCCATGGTGCATCTGAGCATAGTTCACAGGAGGCTTTCCTCGGGGATTTTTCTGTCTTGGAGTAATTTCAGTGTTTACTCGTGTTGCTTCTCCATCAGATTCATCGGATGTATCTGACTTATTTTCAGTGATTGGTTGAATAGATTCATCCAAAGGAGGTGTTGATGATACACTGGGATTTTCTGGGTTTGTATGCTCAACTTCAGTAGGTTTAGAAATTTGACCATCTCCTGGAGTCAGAAGTGATGTTGCAACATGAGAACTGGTACTAGGTTGTTCTAAAAATAGATTCTTTGGACCTTCAATATTCTGAGTTGAGGTTCTCTGTTGTAACTCCATATCATCAATATCTTCTGGAACCCTATCTGGCACATCCTTAATTATCACATTAATAGATTCCATAACAGTCCCAGTACGTCTGTTAAAAACCCTGTACGCTCTACTGTTCATCGCATACCCAAGGAACACACCCCTGTCGGATTTAGATTCAAATTTTCCTAGTTTCTCTCTATCTCTGAGAATATAACACTCTGCACCAAATACATGAAAGTGAGCAACACTTGGCTTCCTTCCTTTCCATATTTCATAAGCTGTTTTCTCGGTCCACGGCCTCAAATAGACGCGATTAATCACATAGCAAGCTGTTTTGACTGCTTCATTCCACCACCTTTTAGGGACACTGTACTCGGCCATCATAGTCCTAGCCATCTCTTGGATTGTTCTGTTCTTGCGTTCTACAATTCCGTTCATGGGAGCTGTGTAAGGAGGAGCATAGATATGGGTAATTCCATTAGCTGAGCAGAACTGAGCCATTGCATCATTTTTGAATTCCCCACCATTATCGGTTTGAATCTTGACTACCCTCTGATTTACACTGGGTTTTTCATTATTCAGGCGTAAGACCAGATCTCGAATAACAATCACTGCCTCAGATTTGTCCGTCAACAGCTCAACCCAGGAAAACCTTGAAAAATCATCCACACAGACGAATATAAATCTCTTCCCCGACACACTCAACACATTTACTGGTCCCATGAGGTCCATATGTAGAAGTTCCAGATTTTGGGATGTGGTAATTTCAGTAATAGCCGGATGAGGTGCTTTTGTCTGCTTTCCCTCTTTGCATGGGCCACAGATCATATCCTTCTGATACGTGATTTGAGGGAGTCCACGGATAGCCTCAATTCTAGATGCTTTACTTAGTGCTTTCGTGTTTGCATGTCCCAATCTACGATGCCACAAGATTGAGTTATCACTCTTAGCACTGAGGCATGTAATAAAAGGTTCCAAGATGTAACAGTTGTCAGATGATCTTCTCCCAGTAAGTACAGCACTAGACCCTTGCTTGACTGTACATAGGGATTCATTAAAATGAACTGTCATCTGATGATCACACAGATGGCTGATACTGATTAGATTTGCCTTGAGATCCTCTACTAGCAATACATCATACAGCACAGGAAAATCTTGAATTTTAAGTTCTCCCTTTCCAATAACCTTACTGATCTTACCATCTCCAAATTGTACTGTACCACTCCATGACACCATATTGCTCAACAGATCTGGGGATCCAGTCATGTGCCTCGAGCACCCATTGTCAAAATACCACGTGTTCCTGGCATATACATTATAGCAGGTGTGAACTACAAGACAATTCAGTGAAGATTTCGGTACCCATACCTTTCTAGTGAGTTTCTTCTGTTGATCAGGCTCCATGTTGCAACATGAGGTAAATTGCTTTCCTCTCATAATATCTCTCAGTAGTTTCATGCATCGAACTTCATCATGTCCTTGCATCATGCAGTAGTCGCAACATCTAGGAGGGGTCTTCCTTTCTATAATTCCCTGAGATCCTCTCTTTTCTGAGACAGGTGCACAGTTAGGCTGATTTCTTCTGAATTTTCTCTGACTGTTAGATGCTTGATTTCTTGCAGACACAAACACTGTTTTGGTCATCTGAGAGTTTGACACCTTGCTGTTAAATCCCAGACCATGCTTGTTACCATCTGTCTTTCCCATCACCAAGAGATCATTTAATTTTGCAGTTCCTGTATTCAGTTTATGAATGATTGCTTCAGCTTCCTCAGCTCTAGCAATTGCAGTTCTCAACTTCTTCCCCAGATTGTCACAGTCAATGGTTCTGGCTTTAGCCTTTTCTTCAGCACTTACTGTTCTTGAAGTCATAATCTCCAGCTTCTTAATCAGGATATCAGACGTTACTTCAGCATCTTTAGCCCTTTTTGTCATTATCTCTAGCTTCTGTGATTTCTCCACATCATCCATGGGTTTCTTTCCTTCTGAGATTTCAAGTTTCTTTCTCAGATCAGCAAGCTCCCCTTCAGCTGTCTCAGCTCTTTTAGTCATGGATTTAAGACTCACGGTTAATTCTTCAATTTCCTGCTCCTCAACCATTGCATCATTCACTAGGGTATTGATCTTTACTTTCAGAGACTCATTTTCTTCTGCAAGGCTTGACATTTCAGTAGCTTCACTTTGACTAATTTTTAGACTTTTGATTAGTTCAACTGAGTTTTCCCATTCCTTATACAGATCATCATATGCACTTTGGAGATCAGTACTTTCTGATTCATCCGGAACTGGTCCTGATTCCACAACTCTAACTCCAAAAGACACATGTTTTTCAGGCAGAATCTCATCTTCATCATCACTCCAGGTTTCTCCTGATGCCACAAATGCCTTAGGTTGATTCAAAAAATTCCCACACTGATATGCTAGATGTCCAAAGCCATTGCACTCCTTGCACTGAGGTTTACCAGCATGCTTAGTTCCTTCAGGACCTCTTGGTAGATCATCAACAGTTCTGAGTCTAGTTTGAGTAGAATCTCCTCCTGGAAAATTTTTGACAGCATTCTGAGATTCTACAGATTGACCTCCTTGACCTTGGTAGGGCTGATTTCCCTGGTTCTGATAAGTTTGATCTCCCTGATTCTGATAGGGCTTAGTTCCTTGGAATTGAAAATTCTGAGTTCCCTGGCCTTGATTCATTTGAGCTTGTACACCCTGTTGACCTGGAACCCCTCTGAATTGACCCTGATTGCTTTGATTCTGAGCACCTTGATTTCCTCTTCCTTGAGTGCCAGAATATCCTCTTCCTTGGTTTCCCCTCATGAATCTCCCAAAGTTTCTAGCAAGCAATGCCATTTCATCAGAGCCAATATTATCTTCCTCCATCTTTCCTTTACTTTTTGATGTTGCAACATGAAATGACAGAGCCTTTTTATCCTTACTTTTCTCAGTGCACATCTCAGAAGTCTTCATAAACCCCAACAGCTCATCTAGAGTAACAACGTCCAGTTGAGCATTGATCTCCAAGTTCATCACTAAGACTGAAAATCTCTCAGGCAATGACCTCTTCACCTTGTCCAGAACTTGAGCCTCAGTATATCTTTCTCCAAACTGATGTGCTCTATGAATTAAATCTTTCAATCTAGTGCTGAACTCATCAACTGTCTCATGTTCCAACATCTCCAGGCTTTCAAATTCAGATTTGATCATTCCAAGCTTGATCTTTCTAACAGACCTGGATCCTTCATGTTCCTTCTCAAGTGCTTCCCAGGCAGCTTTGGCAGTAGTACACCCCGAGATGATTCTGAATTGATCATCTTTTACTCCATTATAGAGAGCGCCTAGCACTTTGCTGTTCAGCCTCTTCATAGCCTTTTCTGTGTCAGTCCATGGAACAGGTTTAGGCATAGTTCCACCAGCTGGATTTGGTATGGTTGGTGGACTGTATCCGATCTCGATCATGTTCCAGGCATCATCATCAAGTTGATCTATGAAGATGCGCATCCTAGTTTTCCAGTCTGGATAACTCCCATCAACCAGTAACGGTGCCCTTGTGATGGATCCTCCTTCCTTGGCCATCGTAAGCAGATCGTTCACTCTCCTCGCAAGAGGATTAAACAAGTGATTAAGCTCTGATACCAAATGAAATTCCCTGCTTACGTGATCTAAGTTCTACCGTGTTCAAGTTTTAACTAAACAATCAACTAATTAAAACTTCAAGTGCGGAATAAAATGGAACACGATATGATCACCCAGTTCAGTGCAATGCACCTACGTCTGGGGGGCCGTAGCCCGTGGTAAAACCCTTCACTAGCTGTAATAAAATTTTCCCTATCTATTACAAGCTACCGGCTACTCTAGCAAGCCTATCACACTATCAATTGGCTACTCTAGCATAGATAGCTGTTACAGTGATTACCTTCTTTTCCACGAAGGTGCGGCAAGGTTTTAAACCACCCGAGCTTCAACACACGTCCCAAGTGTTTTGTGTAAGGTTTGAAAAACCAGGACTGCGTCGCCTTGTGCTCTAAAGATTAAAATCTGCTTAACAGAATTTTGCTGTGTAAAACCTCTACATAGCACGCGACTGATGTCCATCTTTTATAGCTCATTGCCATGTAAAAACTTCCTTTCACACGGCTCTTGATTCCTTCCTTCAATAGAATTGTATTCCAAATTAAATCCTTGAAGAAAAGGAATTTAAGTGTATCTCAACGTCTTGTATATGGAAAATCGATCTCCACAAATATTTCCATTCTACTATCGCTGCAAACCACGTTGTAGACACCCAATAGGACTGTAGTTTCCATACGAACCATCGCACAATATATTCCTTCCATCTTCAAAGTCTGCGCTGGAACCTAGAAAATATTCTATCTTTTTCTGCCAACTGAAGTCATGTTGCAACATGACTTTCCACAAAGCAGCCAATAAATTCTGGACTTTACACACCTAAATTATTTTCAAAAACATCAGCAACTGCTGTCCAAAGCTCCCCTGTAAGCTGGTACGCTTTCAATCGTCCATCAAACCCTAGAGTAATGAACTGATCAACTGAACCTTCAGGGATAGACAAGCCCCCAAAGCTTCCATTCATGAACTCAGCATAAGTAACACCATCTTTTAACACAGAAGTATAATATATTTGTGGTGGATTAGACTCCACATATGCGACCACCCGATCTTCATCAATGGAAATAGAGAACATACCTGAACCAAAATTTGAATTTGAAACGTTGCCTGTTAACTTTTGCCCAACAATCAACCTCTGTCCGAAAAACAACGAGTCTGTAGGATGCTCAAAAGATTGCCAAATGGGATTGCTGTTTCTTCCAATCAACACGAGGTTTCCGTCCTCAGTTAAATTCAACCCTAAAACAGATTTTCCTCGGGTACCACTAGACCAAACCATGGTGCCATTAGGATTTTCCAACACCAGATCTCCATCTTGCCTCAAATGCAAAGTAGCATTAGTTCCAACTGGGGAATTTCTGTTTGCACTTTGCAGACCATACTAATTTAGGGCTAGGATTTATTTCCTCGAATGGAGATAGAAGAACGACCCCGAACACACATTCACCATTATCTCCACAACAGAAGGCGCAGAAGCTACGTGACCTACGTATCTCAAAATCCTTGTTTCTGCTGATCAAGATCGGTTGCCTGCATGAGATACCTGGTGTTATGCTGTAATAGGCCTCGTCATTACTGTTGGTCCATGAGGTAGAAAGGCTTGCTTGTGAATCCCTGGCGTGTACATGGTAGAAGCAGAAAAGGCATAAGAAAAGGAGCCTAATAATAAGCACCTTATTATCAGCAACCATTTCTGGAGCTAGGATCGATAATGGGTGTTGCGTGCACTTTCAGTCTTTCATATCTGCATAATACTGCTCTTTGTCAATGTGTGATTAATGTTCATAGCCATCCATTGATGTTGATTATGGAAGAAGCTGTACATCATTTCTCACTTGACTTGTATTTTTCAGGTCGTCCATTAATTCAAACATTAATTTAGTAACATCTAAAAGTCCATATAGTACAGTAGAGATGAGGGAGCCAATCCACACATCTTATTGACCGAAAATGACATGATTTTCTTCATCTCAAAAACTTCAATCACGTCCCTTCAAATTTTGATGGAGAAAAACAAACAAAGATCATTTTTTTTTCGAAAATGATAATAAACCCTCACACATACTCTCACCTTCTGTGACATGTTGGATATTATGGAAAACCAGGAACAAATGGTTATAGCCAATTCATCCTTTCAGCTGAGACAGATCAAAGACCTTATTTTCCTCATGTTCTCTGCTAAACCATTTTATATATCCTCAGCCATTGACTCAGAAATTGCAAACCACAACTTTTTACCTCTTGGAAAAAGACCACCAAAGCCAAAAAAAATCAAAATTGCTTGGATTAAGCCTCTCTCTGGGCTTAAATTCAATGTAGATGCTGCTTGGTCCTCTTCCTCTCTTAATGCTGGTATTAGTCTTCTCATTAGAGATAATAGAGGAGGCTTTATAGCTGCTCATAGTAGCTACATCTCTGTTGATTCACCACTTGAGGCAGAAATGAAAGTTATACAACTTCTTGTCAAATATGTCACTAGTTTTTCTGAGTCAATTATCATAGAATTTGACTGTCTTAATAGCATTTCCTTCATTCTCAACCCAGTCATTGCCCATTGGAAACGGTTCCATTTAGCTTATACATTACATCATCTTATGCTCCATTTTCTTTGATACATGTTCATATATAGACAAGGAAATATGTCTGCTGATGTTATTGCTAAATTGTGTTTAGAATGCAAATGTGATGTCTCTTTTAGTTTTAGGTCTCTTCCTGATAGGATTCAAGGTTTGATTAGATTGGACCAAATGGGAACACCTTCCTTGAGAATTTCAAGTATGGATGCTACTTAATGAATGATTTTTCTGTTTCAGGTACATAAGGAGGTGATGTCCATCCACTCATCTGAACACTTGGTCACCTGGATTTCAATCTGCAAATATGTTCATGCAGTTCCATGTGGATCATTTCCATGAAACTGCATCACCCCTGCATCACCTTGGGGTATGATTTTTGCCTGACCATCTGGAGGTTAATGAGCTTGCCTCATATCCACTATCAATGAACCTGATTCCTAATAGGCTAATTATTTTTTGATGTAAATAGTTTATCACCTCTTTCTAGATCTCTTGACTAAGTTGAGTTTTGTTTCGACGATTCTCTAATCAGCTCGGAGGTTATAAAATTTTGTGTTAATAGTAGTTTAGGATATTAGTCTTTTTTTTTTCATTGTTTTGGAAGCAAATATATTGCTTCATGAGCTTTTAGCTCTCATCTTGTATCATTACTGAAACTGGTCTCGGCCTTTTATTCTGTATTTGTTCTTTTAATAGGCTTGAGGAGCCTAATATAATCCTCACATCCACTATGATGGTTTTAACAACAAAAAAAAAAAAACCTCACACATATAAACTGTAAAATGGTAATTAACAAAGGGTTCTCGACCATATATCAGATGGAATGACATAAACATATATCCAATAAAACACCAAACAAATTCGATACTAAAAATTACTTACAGCCTGTCTTATTATTAAATTCGATACCAAACAAATTCGATACCAAACAAATTTCATATGTCTTATTATATATTCTAGTCTTTTCACTTCCCATTTCGTTTCATTTTAATACTATAAATATTCTATTTGGCCTTTTCATAGGCTCATTTAAGGTTTGAAGAGCCTAATATATCCCTCCCACCATTGGTGGCTTAATTTTTTTTAAAAAAAAAATACTTACAGCCTGGAATCCCAGCCTCGCCGTTGTCCAACTCCGCCTAAACACGCAGCTCTTTGAGAACCAAAGATGCATTTCTTATGATATTTATTATTTTACAATTTAAAATAAATTAAATATTAAATGTAAGAAGTGTTCGTTCAAATATTTTTCTACCGTTGAAATATAACACATGAAAGTAGGGCTGAACAATCAGGTCGGATTAGCGGGTTGACGGGTTCGGGTTGGCGGGTTGATGGGTTTGAAAGCATAAATTCAAACCCAACTCAATAATATTTCGGGTCATATTTCCTTGACCCAAAGCCAACCTATTAAAAATCAGAGTTACCCAAACCCAACCCGATAAACCCATTAATCATAGGAGGATTTAAACTTAAAAAATTAAATGCGTAATAAATTAAATTTAAATAGGATAAAAAAAGAGTCGGTCTCTGAGTAGACCGTCTATATTCTGACAGAATATAGACCAATGATTAAGTTGTAAATAGTATATAAGACAAAAACACGGAGGGACCTTTATGCAATTTTAGAAAATTTTAGGCAAAAACACGGAGGGACCTTTATGCAATTTTATAACATGGAACCTGAAGGTTCAAACATGAAGTTTTTAACATGTAACATGAAGGTTTTAACACGAAACATTAAGATTTTAACACGAAACATGAAGGTTTTATAACATGAAACCTGGAGGTTCAAACATGAAGTTTTTAACATGTAACATGAAGGTTTTAAAACGAAACATTAAGATTTTAACACGAAACATGAATGTTTCATAACATGGAACCTGGAGGTTCAAACATGAAGTTTTTAACATCTAACATGAAGGTTTTAACACGAAACATTAAGATTTTAACACGAAACATGAAGGTTTTATAACATGGAACCTGGAGGTTAAAACATGAAGTTTTTAACATGTAACATGAAGGTTTTAACACGAAACATTAAGATTTTAAAACGAAACATGAATGTTTCATAACATGGAACCTGGAGGTTCGAACATGAAGTTTTTAACATGTAACATGAAGGTTTTAACACGAAACATTAAGATTTTAACACGAAACATGAATGTTTTATAACATGGAACTTGGAGGTTAAAACATGAAGTTTTTAACATGTATAACATGAAGGTTTTTACACGAAACATTAAGATTTTAACACGAAACATGAAAGTTTTATAACATGGAACCTGGATGTTCAAACATGAAGGTCTGACACTATTCACTGGCACTGTTCACGCGCGGGTTACTGTAGCGCGTGAAAATCCTAATTTTTCAGAAATTGCAAATTGGTCCCTCCGTGTCTGTATTGTTAACATATCAGTCCCGTCTATATTTTGATCAGAATATAGACGGTCTATTCCAAGACTTATCCATAAAAAAATAATATCCAAAATTTTCTTCATTAAATCATTCTCAATTTCAAAATTTATACCTAAATCACTCTCTCAATCACTCAATCAACCCGAGTTACCCAAACCCAACCCGATAAACCCAACCCGACTTACTAATGATAAGATAAAACAAAAGAATAAAATATAATAAGAAAATAATATCCAAAATTTTCTTGACTAATTTTGAAATTGAGAATGATTTAATGAAGAAAATTTTGGATATTATTTTTTTATCATATTTTAATTCTTTTGTTTTATCTTATCCATAAGAGTAACTCTAATTCAATTAAATCCAAATTCTTTCCATAATAAAATTTTCCATTTACAAATTAGTCCTCAAATTTATTAATATTTTACAATCGTAATTTTTAAATGGGTCAAACGGGTCAACCCGCCAACCCACGGGTTTGACCCAAACTCAACCCAATTTTTTATCGTGTCATTCGTGTCTCCAATACTAATCAATTTTTTGAAATATGTTGGATTAAAAAAATGAATTTGTCTGAACAAAAACAAAGTTTTTTGTACATGTAAAAAGAGCAACTAGTGGAGCTCTAGTCCAAAATTTGAAAACTTTATCCGCCTGGATTTTTCAATGCCTTTCGTATTCCATCGTCAATGTATTTTCTGTTCTTCTTCTATCCTCTGCTACTCCTCGTAGAACCCAGTTTCTCCGAGCTGCAATTTCCATGTAAACCACCCAACACCGACTTCACCTTCTGCAACACTTCTCTCCCGGTCGCAATTCGCACCAGCTCCCTCATTTCGCTTCTGACGATTCAGGAGAAAATCCAGCAGCTCTCCGATGAAGCCGCCGGAATCCTCCGGCTCGGGATCCCGCCCTACAAATGGTGGTCGGAGTCCCTCCACGGCATCGCCACCAACGGTCCCGGCATCGACTTCAACGGCGCTGTCAAGTCAGCCACGCAGTTCCCCCAGGTCATCCTCACCGCCGCGTCCTTTAACAGGACACTGTGGGCCGCGGTTGCGGAAGCGATCGGCGTCGAGGCTCGCGCAATGTACAATGTGGGGCAAGCTGGGCTCACGTTCTGGGCGCCGAACATTAACATTTTCAGGGACCCCAGATGGGGGAGGGGCCAGGAAACTCCCGGAGAGGATCCTTTTGTGAGCTCGGCGTATGCGATTGAGTACGTGAGAGGGTTTCAAGGCCGGAATCGGAAGGCGATTAGGGAAGTTAGTGAGGGAAAAAAGAGGTTGTTGGAAGAAGATGATGAAATGAGTGGTGGCCTGATGCTGTCTGCTTGTTGCAAGCATTACACTGCTTATGATTTGGAGAAATGGGGAGGAAAAACTCGGTATGACTTCAATGCTGTGGTACGTGATTATGTTGCGATTGAGTGTAGTTTAAATGCAAGTAATGATTGGTGGAATTTCGTAGATTAATCGATATGTGTATTGTATCATTTAGATAACTTGTAAGTAGTTAAGGACATAAATGGCCGAGACAGTGGAAATGATTTTGTGTAGGAAAAACTCTGAGATAAAAGGAGTATTGTTTTAGTGTGATTTGATTTTTTTTCGCATTAGGTTAATGTTCAAAAGTAAACTAATTTATGAGGAAGGATTGAAAGATGATGACAACTTGACAAGTTGATATTTTTATGGCTCTCTTCTTGATGATTTGAATGTTTTCATCCTGAATGTATTCAGGTTACAAGGCGGGATATGGTGGACACATATGAGCCACCTTTTAAAAGTTGTATTGAGCAGGGTAAAGCTACCTGCCTAATGTGCTCATATAATGCCTTGAATGGAATACCAGCGTGTGCCAATGGTGATCTGTTGCAGAAAGCTCGAAATGATTGGGGATTCAAAGGGTAATTCCTCATCTTTGTTTTATGGAATCTATGTTTTTGCCCTTAAAAATGCAGTTGTTGGCAGAAAGTTGCATTCTAATTCCCTGAAAATGATAGGTACATTACCTCTGACTGTGATGCTGTGGCTACCATTTATGAAAATCAGAATTACACAAACACACCAGAGGATGCAGTGGCTATTGCTTTAAAAGCAGGTTTTGTGTGTGATTGCGTGTTTGTGTGTCATGGCTTTTTCATCTTTCCCTTATTTTTAATTGTCGACCACATTTACTGATTTCACTAGGTACGGATATAAACTGTGGAACCTACATGAAAAGACATGTAGAATCAGCAATTGATCAGGGGAAAGTTTCAGAAAAGGATGTTGATCAAGCTCTATCCAACCTGTTTTCGGTTTTATTCCACCTAGGACTATTTGATGGGAACCCTGAAAATAGTCAGTTTGCGAATTTTGGAATTCAGGATATATGTTCTCCAGGGCACCAAGAACTGGCTCTTGATGCTGCAAGGCAAGGGATGGTACTCCTAAAAAATTATCAGAGGTTCCTGCCTTGGAATAAACATAAGATATCCTCACTTGCTCTTATTGGTCCAATGGCAAACATAAGCAACATCGGTGGCGACTATACAGGTCTGATTTTACATACATAAGAGGAAATTTGATCTTTGATCATTGCAATTGTAGAGTTTTGTTGTACACTCTAGTTTCTGTGTAGTACTTGGCAACCCATATCATTTTAACTTACTTGAAAATTGAAAAATCCCAATCTCTTGGCTCAAAAGCATGTTTAAAGGATTTTTCTGCTTCTTTTATTCATGAATTGGTTAGTGCACAGAAACTGAAATGGAGAAATTTTGATTCTAGGATATTCATGCATCCCTGGGACAATTCTCCAAGGATTTCAAAACCATGTACGAAACACATTCTATTCACCTGGAAGTGAAGATGTTGCATGCAATTCAACTGCTGGCATTCCGGAAGCTGTATCCACTGCTAAGGAAGTGGAATATATCATACTCGTGGTGGGGCTGGATTTATCTGAAGAAACTGAAGATCACGATAGATTCAGTCTTCTTTTGCCAGGTAACCAGACAGCTCTGGTGAAGTCCATTGCATCTATAGCCAGGAAACCCTTGGTTTTGGTACTTACTGGGGGTGGGCCTATTGATGTATCGTTTGCTAAGGATGACCCCCAAATAGCAAGCATCGTTTGGATTGGTTACCCTGGGGAGACGGGTGGAAAAGCACTTTCAGAAATCATCTTTGGAGACTACAATCCAGGTTAGTGTTGAACCTCATCACTTTCTAGATTATGGGTGTTTGAACTCAAATGATTTCTGAGGATGAACAAGTTTGTGATTATGCCATTGCCGGAACTCATATTTGATAAGATGGATTAATGAATATGGAGGGACTACCTCTTGATTTATAAGTAAAAAAGTAGGGTTGCTATATATCATCAGGAGCTAATTCTTCTTTATTCAGGAGGAAGACTACCGATGACCTGGTATCCTGAATCATTTACCAATGTACCAATGACCGACATGAGGATGAGAGCTGATCCTTCTCGTGGTTATCCTGGAAGAACACACCGGTTTTACACTGGAGATTGTGCGTACAAGTTTGGACATGGATTAAGCTATTCAAATATTACGTACAGGATCATAATGGCACCAAGAACTCTGAGCTTATCCAGGAACATTATTGTCGAATCAGAAAGAAATGCGCCTTACTTCAGAGGCAACTCCCCTGGCTTTGTTAACGTCAAAGACTTAGAATCTTGTGATTCACTAAAATTCTCTGTTGAGATCTCCGTAGAGAACAACGGGGGGCCAGATTGTAGCCAAGCTATATTGGTCTTTTCTAAAGTGCCGAAATCTTACATTGGTGCTCCGGTAAAGCAAGTCATTGGATTCAGTCGGATTCATGTTCATGCCAGCAAGTCTGCTCAAACTAGCTTCTTGGTCGATCCCTGTGAACATCTTAGTATTGCTGATGAACATGGCACCAAGATATTACCTCTTGGCAGTCATGTTCTTTTATTGGAAAATATAGAACATATTCTATCAATAGAAGTATAAATAGTATGGTCAGCAAATAGGAATGATCCTGTTCAGTTGCATGCAACACTGGGACTTAAGCAAAGATGGTGGCCTGATCTTGAGGGACTGGGATGGCAGGTTGGCATGGTCCAACAACACCGGAGGAAAGTCAGTGGCCGGAATGAATTTGACAGAAAATGGAAATCTTGTGCTCTTTGGCCGGAACAATGAGCCAATCTGGCAGTCTTTTGATTATCCTACTGATTCCTTACTTCTAGGACAGGAACTGAAAACTGGACAGCCAGTGTTTCAGCTTCAAATTGGAGTGAAAGTTTGTTCTATCATTCCGTTGATATTGCAGTTTTGGCTGCTTATGTAAAGTCCAATCCACCTCAAAGGTACTTTTTCTCTGGCTCTGAGATCTACATGGCTAATCCAACTGTTAGATTCGACAATGGAAGGTTCTATTATTTTTCATTTTCATCGTCAGCTCGATTCATGAGGTTAGGGCTGGATGGGCACTTAAAGGTATTCCAGTCAGATGGAGGAGATTGGGCAGAAGCATCTAATCTTCTCAGTTCAAGAGCTTGTGACTATCCCATGGTGTCTGTTCGGACGGGCAATGTGGATGTCTGGAAACAAGTGTACAAGGAAATCATAATTAGTCAATGAACAAATTCCGTGTGAGATGAATGTAAACATTACACTTGACAGTCATTTACATGGCCTCAGTTATCTTTCTACCGAATGTTCAGCAAGTATTATGCCTCTGTTCACCAGAAACACAAGGGCATTACATCGATGCTTTTTAAGGCTGACTTGATGCATCATTTTGTCATGTAAAATGACCGAATAAATCCTCTAAAATGACAACCACAAGACTTTTGAGTCAACTCATCAAGCTGCAGACCAAGTAGTTGAGTGTTATAATTGTTGCCTGAAATTCTCTGGATATCTGGCAACCATGATTTCAGAACGGAGGCTGCATTATGTTCTAGCACTCCTTGTTTCTTTGCTTATGCCCTCCTTTTTAACCTTAGTATATGCCCAACCATTTCACAATTCGACCTCGAAACTTCCCACTACATGGGTTAACCACCCTTCATTTGTTTTCTTTGACTCAGAAAATTCCCCCGATGCTGAAAATCTTTTCCACACAGCGACACCGATTTTATTGAGTGAAAATAATGGCACCATCTGCGGTTTCTATTGTCATGGTGGTAGTAGTTTCCCTGGATCTAAATCCAGGGACTGCCTCTTTGGAGTCATTATCTTCACGAAGGGTCGAAATTATCTACCATATGGAAATATCCCTATTGGACACTTTAATCTTCAGTCCCCGATATTGGTATGGTCAGCGAATAGGAATGATCCTGTTCAAGAGAATGCAACACTTGAGCTAAGCGAAGATGGAGATCTGATGTTGAGGGACTGGGATGGCAGGTTGGCATGGTCCAGTAACACAGGAGGAAAGTCAGTTGCTGGAATGAAGTTGATGAACAACGGAAATCTTGTGCTGTTTGACCGAAACAATGAGCTAATCTGGCAGTCTTTTGATTGGAATGAAGTTTCTGATCTTCTCGGTTCAAGACCTTGTCACTACCCCATGGTTTGTGGAAAATATGGTGTCTGTTCGGACAGTGATCAATGTGGTTGTCTGGAATCAAGGTTTTTCAGCCAGACAAATTTTCGAAAACCTAGTCTTGGATGCTCACTGGTCCGACCAATTTCTTGCCATCATTCCAGATATCATACTCTCCTACAGCTTAACAACACATTTTATTTTGCAAATTTTTCATCAAAGGAAGACACATTTGAGGATGACTGCAAACATCGTTGTCTGAACAACTGTTCTTGCAAAGCAGCTCTTTTTGCCAGAACTGCTGGAATGTTTAAGCATGCAATAAAAGGAAGATGTTTACTGCTAAACGAAGTGTTTTCTATTGATAACAATGAGGGCGGTATGGAATCACAATATCATACAACTTTGTATGTTAAGGTGCAACATTCTTATGCTAAAGCTTCCCGGCGTAGAATGGTTATCTCTTTGTCTTCACTTTCAACTATTCTTGGAGTGATTTTTGTGATGGGCTGTCTTGTTCTTTTTAGGCAACTAAACAAGAAATGGAAGGAAGCTCGTGAGGATTTTCTAGAGAACGTACCAGGAATGCCTGCAAGATACTCTTACGCGGATTTGAAAGCTGCCACTGGAGATTTCAGTGAAAAACTTGGGGAAGGAGGATTTGGATCTGTTTTTGAGGCTTCACTAGACAAAGGTACCAAAGTAGCAGTCAAGTGTCTTGATGGTATAGCAAAAGTTAAGGATTCATTTCTTGTGGAAGTGAAAACAATTGGTAGCATTCACCATGTTAATTTGGTGAAACTGCTCGGATTTTGCTATGAGAAATCACACAGGCTTCTTATTTATGAATATATGTCGAACAGGTCCCTCGATGGATGGATCTTCGATGGGAAGGGAAACACTTGTCTTCCATGGGATATAAGGAAAAGGATCATTTCGGATATAGCTAAGGGATTGGCCTACCTTCATGAAGATTGCAACCAGAAGATCATTCACTTGGATATCAAACCTCAGAATATCTTATTGGATCAGAATTTCAATGCCAAAATTGGAGATTTTGGATTGTCCAAACTGATAGAAAAGGATCAAAGCCGAGTTATCACAAGAATGAGAGGAACCCCGGGATACCTTGCTCCTGAATGGTTGAGCTCTGTCATTACAGAAAAGGTGGACGTGTACAGCTTTGGTGTAGTGGTGTTGGAAATCATTTGTGGACGGAAGAATCTGGACTGGTCCAAGGCCGATGAGGACAAGCACTTGTTGAAAGTCTTCATGAGAAAAGCAGACGAAGAAAAACTTGAGGAATTGGTGGATGAGAATAGTGAGGATATGCAGAAGCACGTAGAGGAAGCAGTGGAGATGATGATGATTGCAGCTTGGTGTTTACAGGGAGACTACACGAAAAGGCCATCAATGTCTGTTGTAGTTAAGGTGCTGGAGGGTTTGGTTGCAGCTGAAACAAATCTCGACTATGACTTCTTGAATCGAACAATTGTTACAAAAGAGCCAGCTTATGTTGCTACTGAGTTGCCCGCTTCAGCATTGTCAGGACCAAGGTAGATCCTACTCTGACTCACTTGATTTCAGTCAAGTCCAAGTGTAAAACAATGATTTTTCTGTCTGTCTTTGTGATGAAAACTGTGATTTTGTTATGTTATTACGACAATTCGTATCTTAGCGCATCTGCTTATATGTTTTGAGGCAGGTGTAGCAATGATTGTAGTATTGTAAGTTTCTGATGCTTCTTTCTTCAGCCAAGTTTACTATTTTAGCATATTATTACCTTACATTTGCATCAGTAAACATTATAATGATTCGATGAACAAATTCCGTGGGAGTTGAATGTAAACATTACAATTGACAGTCATTACATGGTCTCGCTACAGATAACAGCTTAGCGAGCTTCATACTGCACAACTGCATCATATGAAACAGCATAGTATATCAGCACAAACCAACTTCAATCTTCAGCTAAGAAGCCAGAAACAACATAACTTCAATCTCCAGTTTAAAACCTTTTGCTTTTAAGCCAAATAACTGCATATCTCAATCTCATTGTATTTTTCCAATACTTTGTCAACAGTTTCAAGAATCACACTCCTCCCAACAAATTTGAGGAAGTGGAACCCTAGAAAAAGTGGTAACTAACTGCAATCAAGAAACTTGAACTCAAAAATCAGCATGACATTTATGAGAATCCCACGGCCTGGAAAATGCGTAGTTCTTTAGTCTAACCACTATCTAATTTTCCCTTTTCAGACTCCAATCGAAGTATATAAAACCAAACAAAACAAACAAAAATTAAAATTAAAATAGGTAAACATACTTCTACGGGTACGCTTCTTGTAGAGTGAGTTCGAATTGAATACCTTATATATTGTTTTTTCTGTCAATATAATGAATATATTCCCAACAGGTTTATACTTTTACAAATAGCTGAAATTAGTGGATAAAGAATAAGTCTTGGGAGTGACCGTCACTATATAGTGACCAAGGTCTGGTTCATAAATATAGAAACAATGAGAACAAGGAGGTCCTTGGTATGCAATTTCTGAAGACTTCATATTTACACGCACGCGTTCCTTCATCCTAGAATATGTAGGCTTCTGTTTCTCGCAAACAAAATCCATCCCCCAAGAGCCAAGATATTCCCACATTTCCCACCTCTTATCAAAGGCTCAAGCCATTTCGCACATTTCATCTCAATTTTCTAATTTTTTCGTTTATTAATTACGACAAAATATTCGCAACAAAGATACCTTTATAAAACATTTCTAGGATTTATTTTAAAATACTCATGTTTTAAGTTATAATCTCCATGTTTTAAGTTACATATTTATATTTTTAGATAATTAATACTCCTTCAATTTTTCATATAATTAACTATGTTTCAATTTTTGTTTTTATATTCTCATGTTTTAAGTTATAAACTCCATGTTTTACTTTAAAACTTTAAGTTTTTAGATAATTAATACTCATCTAATTTTTCATATGATTAACTACGTTTCATGTTTCAAATTCTCATGTTTAAGTTATAAACTACATGTTTTACTTTCAAGCTTCAAGTTTTTAGATAATTAATACTCTCTAATTTTTCATATGATTAACTACGTTTCAGGTTTTCAAATTCTCATGTTTTAAGTTATAAACTCCATGTTTTACTTTAAAGCTTCAAGTTTTTAGATAATTAATACTCTCTAATATTTTAGATAATTAACTATCTTTTCAAGTTTGTTTTAAAACTCTCATGTTTTAAGTTATTTATTTTTTTTTGGTTAAACCACCAATGGTGGAGGGATATATATTGGCTTCCCCATACCTTTTAAATAAAACTTGTAATAAAGTATAGAATACAACAAAACCACTTTAAGGAAGTGGTTATAGTAGAATATCCAAAAAAGGATTCTACTTGAAGCTAAGCATAGCTTCCAAAAAGAATGAGTAAATCTAAATATATACTTAAACTAGCTAAACTCATTCTATGCAGCAAAAAGTACCATATCAAAGGCTTTTGTAAATTAAGACTGTAAGTCCACTTGCTTGTTAGTGAATATGAAGCGCGAGGCAACAGAGACACTAGGCAGCCTATGGAGCAGTCATAATTCCGAAGAAAATCCTTAAAAATGGGAAGAATAGCACCACAGGAAATGGCTGACAGGTGCAACTTTGATGAAGCTGTCCAGCTTGTCCAGTTTGTCCAGATGGAGAAGCTCACCAGTTGATTTGGAAAACCTCATTGATGATAGCATCAATGAGGTTCATTATCTGCAAAAAAGCAAATTCAATTAGTAGCATCCATTCTGGAAATTCTTAGTGAAGGAGTTCCCATTTGATCTAGTCTTAGCATTCCTTGAATGGCATTAGGAAGGGATCCAAAATTAAAGAGAGCATCCTGTTTAGATAAAAGACAAAGTTTGGCCATTGCATCTGCAGGTAAATTTGCTTCCCTATGAACATGCTGTAGAGTGAATGCTGAGATACATTGATTGACAAGATCAGAAATGTGAAAAAATTCCCAATGTGCAGTGCTAGGATTGAGAATAGATGAAATAGAATTTTGACAATCAGATTCTATAATGATGGTTTCAGAAAAACCTTCAGCTATAGAAACAGCAAATTGAATAGCTTTGATTTCAGCATGAAGAGGAGAGGAAGCAGGGGTGAAGGATGTATGACCAGATATAAAAGCTCCCCTGTTGTCTCTAATGATAGTGCTAATACCAGCTTGGAGAGATATATTACACCAAGCTGCATCAACATTAACTTTAAGTCCAGACAAAGGCTTAGTCCAAGCTATTTTAATTTTTTTTGGTTTGGGTGGTCTTTTCCCAAGAGGCAAGAAGCTATGGTTAGCAATATTAGCATCAATTGCAGAAGAGATGTAAAATGGTTTTGCACTGAAAATTATATACAGATGATCCCTTATTTGTTTAAGAATATGAACTGAGGAAGGAGGGATATTTTCATAAAACCATTTATTCCTAGATTTCCATAGAATCCAACAGGTAATGGATGGAGTAAGTCTGATAATTAAATTATGCAGAGCACTTAAACCATTATAAGTTAGATAAAAGGATAACCTTTCCCAGATAGAAGAGAAATTTCTGTCAGAAAGTCCCATAAAAGAATGCAAAGTTTTCCAGATTTTTTGACTGAAATCACATGAGTTAAAAAAGTGGTCAAGGGAATCCTCATGATTGCAATGAAAACATTTAGATGCCAAACAAATATGCATGGATTTCAAAATATTGTCAAATGGAAGAAAAGAGTTGATCAATCTCCACATAAAGACATATATTTTTCTCTCTAATCTAGGATTCCACAGATGATGGATGGACAAGATATTACCCATAGGTTGTCTCAGCTTCTTGTATGTAGATTTAAAGGAGAAATTGCCCTTTATGTCTAATTTCCAAATCAGTTTGTCTTCTCTGTGAGTCTGAAGTTGTGATTCCTGCAAAAGAAGAAGAGTATCAGTAGAGAGAAAGGGAGATAGCTGTTGCATGTAATGTAATTTATCATTAATAAAAGTGGCAACAGTGCTATCTATGGGGAGAGTAGTAAGAGCAGGGTCACAATGGTCAATTAAAGGACCAATATCAAGCCAATTAGAAGTCCATAAATTACAATCACCCTTCCCAACAATGACTCTAGAATGTGCTTCAGCCCATGTATTGATTTTACAAATTCTTTTCCAATTTGGGGAGGTCTGGGAGGAATCTGGTAAAGATGCAATTAGGTGAGTCCACAGGGCCTGAGCTTGTTAGAATTTCCACCATAATTTGACTGAACATGGTGTTATAATGGTGTGAATAGATCTAAAACCTAAACCATTTTGAGAAATAGGAAAGCAAAGGTCATTCCATTTCTTCCATGATTTTTTTGGTTTCTGGTCATATTCACCCCAAAAGAATGTACTCAGTTTCCTGTCACTATGACAGACCAAATATGTTGGGGAATGGAATATAGGCATGAATTAATAAGAGTAATCTTACCACCAGTAGAGAGCCACCTATTCTTCCAATTTTGTAATTTTTTGTCAAAAATTTCAAGCAGTGGATAAAAGTGAACATTAAGTGCTCTGCCTCTATAGATAGGAACACCCAAATACTTAAAAGGAAAAGATCCAATTTTCATATCTAAGGTCCTTTTAATTGAATTTACTTGAGCAGAAGAAGCATGCTTACAGACAAAGAGATCACTCTTGTTATAATTTATTTTCTGACCAGTTACTTCCTCAAATTTTGACAAAAAAGCTTTGAATCTAATCAAAGTTAATTTGTCAGCATTAAGGAAGACCACTGTGTCATCAGCATAGCTTAGGTGGGAGACTTGCAGAGCATTACCAGGAAGATTGAAATACTGAAGTTTACCATTTTGAAAAGCAAAAGCTAGACTCCTTGTGAAAGCTTCAGAAAAAATATTAAATAGAAAGGGGGAAAGGGGGTCACCCTGCTTTATACCTCTTGTTGGTTGAAAAAATCCCACTGGCTTACCATTAATAAGGACAGAGAACCAAGCCTGTGAAAGATTTTGCATAATACTGAAAATAAATTGCCCATGAAAACCAAATTTCATGAGTACAGACTGTAAAAAATGCCACTTTACCCTATCAAAAGCTTTTCTAAGGTCAAGTTTTATAATGCAATTAGGGTGAGGAGTTTTCCTATTTAAACATTTGACCATTTCTTGAAGGAAAATGACATTATCAGATATGTCTCTTCCTTTCATGAATGCAGATTGGTGGGGAGAAATGATTTTTGACATCAGTGGCTTAAGCCTTTCCATAAGTAGTTTTGAACAAATTTTGTTCAAAACATTAGAAAGGCTAATAGGCCTGAAATCATCAAATGACACTGGAGTTTCTTTCTTTGGTATGATGGTTATCCAGGTGCTGGCAATACCCCTGGGAATTTTCTTACCTTGTTGGAAATCGAAAACTGCTGAGAGGAGATCAGAAGCTATGGTATCCCAGGATTTAATAAAAATTTTTGCAGTAAAACCATCAGGGCCTGGGCTACTATCTTTGTTAAGAGCAAAAACTATCTCCTTTAATTCAGATAGAGTAACTGGACAAAGCAGTTTTGAATTATCATCAGCAGTAACTAATTTTGGGATTTGACTAAGGAAATGGGGTTGGAAAAAATCACTGTCCTCAGGGCTATCATCAGAAAGAAGGTTTTGATAATATACTATAGCTTCATTTTCAATATCAGCAATATTATCTAACCAAATACCATTTGAGCTTTTGATTTTAGTGATATTAAGCCTGCTCTTTCTTTCTTTAACAGAATTATGAAAGAATTTGGTATTATTATCACCCTCTTTGAGCCATTTAACTCTAGCTTTCTGTTTCCAGAAATGCTTTTGTTCATTAACAGCTCTAAGTAATTTAGCTTTGGCAATTTTTAACTTTAAAAGCTCTTCAGGTGAGTTGTTAAGATCATAAGAAATTTCTTGTTCTTCCAACTCACCTTCAGCTTTTTCTACATTTAAATGAATGTTGCCAAAATGCTCTTTGTTCCAAATTTTGAGGGCTTTTTTCAACCTAATCAGTTTAAGGTAAAAACTCAATAGTCCAGATTCAACCATAGGCAAATTCCAGTTCTCACTGATGACTTGATTGAATTCAGGTCTCTTATACCATGTATTAAGGAACCTAAAAGGCCTAGGTGAAGATTGAATGGAGCTACTAATAGTGAGGAGAAGAGGATTATGATCTGAAGTAGCTCTACTTAGTATCTGAATTGAGGATGCAGGGAACTTGGAATTCCACATGGAAGTACATAGGCCCCTGTCTAATCTTTGTCTGGTGGGAATTCTTCTCTTATTGGACCAAGTGAAGAGATTCCCAGCAGTATGGATTTCCTCTAAAGCTAGGAATTTATAAAATCATTAAAATCTCTAATACTTCCTAGCTTAGGAGTAGAGGGACCTCTGTATTCATGAATAGAGGTAATAGCATTAAAATCTCCAATAAGGAGTGATGCAGAATGAGCATGTGCAAGAATAGAAGACCAAAGGTCTTTCCTGCCAGCTTTAGTTCTGAGACCATAAACAAAGAAAGCATCCATATCATTATTAAGGGGAATGCACCTAATGCTAACATGCAAAAATTGTAAATGGTCATTTAAAAGAGAGATAGATATGTTATTATTCCAAAACAACCAGATTTGACCAGAGATTCCAAACATACAATTTTGAAATTGAAGTAGTTGTCTATATATGTCACAGGTGGAGTTATCATGCATTGGTTCAATGATGCATATCAAATCAAATTTGTGTCTAAGATTTAAGTTGACTAATCTGTCCAGAGATGTTTCCATTCCTCTCAGATTCCAAACTAAAAATTTAGAATTGATGTAATTCATAGGGAAACCTCATTTGAGCTTTTTGACCTAGTCATAATCCTATTTAACTGAGTTACATAGGAATCATGTTTAGGTTTAAGGACTTTTTGAGATTTTTTTGATTTTTTCTTATGAATATCTATCTCAGTAAGACTCACCTGTGATTGATTTACCTCTTCATTAAGGGACTGATTTGATTGATCACCAAGTTCACCTTCTTCCTGATCATCAGTGTCTTCATGATTTGAGAGGACATGGAACCTGTTATGGAATTTTTTCTGCTGGGACAAAAAGAATTTTTTAGCAGCTGAAAGAGTATTGAAAGGGGAAGTATTCTTACTCTGCTTTGTCAGTGAGAGAGAATCATCTTTGACAAGAAGTTTCCCTTTTCCTTTATTTTGAATTGGGTCTGATCTGGGAGTTGACAACTCTTTCACTTTGCTGGTATTTCTAACAGGTGATGAGTGATGAGATTCCATGGTTTGTTGAGGAGAACCATAGACTGAGAGTTCTGAAGAGGAATGAACTGTTTCAATGTCCACCAATGGTGAGAAAAGACAAGCCTGGAGCTCAGCTGATGGAGTATTATCCTTGTCCTCTACAATCTCAGGGAGAGATGATGAGAGTTCCTGAGTTGAACTGGGAAGGTGACAGTTAGATGGCTGGGCTATCATCTCAGGAGTCTCCATCTCCACAGCAAGCATTTGAGCAGGGCAAACTTCAGGAGTTTTATTTAAGACAGGAGACACAATATGCTCCTGTGTGACAGTTGGAGCTTTGGGGACATATTTCTTTTTCTGCTTCTGATGTCTGTTTTTCAGTTGGAATACAGGCTTGTGAATAGCTTTCTGAGCCTTAATAGTTCTTGCTTTCTCCTGTGTAGATATACCTGATGGTCCAGCTAGTTGATCAGGTACCTGATTCTGAACTGTAGGAGAACTATCAAACTCCTTTGAGACCATTTGAACAGGTTTATTGGGTTCAGGGTGAGGACCATATCTAGGTTTCTTAAGCTCTGGGTGAAGATGTATGCATTGATCCATAAAATGGCCAATGCATTTACAGTGGGAACAATAGTAAGGGAGGTCCTCAAATTCAATTGGAACTTTAACTATATCATATTCAACCCCCTCATCTTCAATCCCAATTCTAATATGATTAGGCAACTTCTGCTTTACATCAACCTCTACACATAACTTTATAACAGAAGGTCTGGATAAAGTAGCAGTTGCCACATCCATCTTTATGAATTTACCTATCTGATTACCCATAGACTGAATCATAGCGTGGTTGTAAAAAAAGATTGGTACCTTCTGGATATTAACCCAAACCGGTACAATGGATGATTCAGCCTCTGGAGAGAAATCCATGGTCCACTTGAGCACTTTCATCGGAGCGCCGGAGAAGCTCCAGTTTCCTTTGAGCCACAGCCTCGTATAATCTTCTTTGAGCTGGAATCGGATGAGAATATGTCTATAGTCGATTGAGCCAATCTGATACTTGCCCTTAAATTCGACAGACTTAAAAGCTTCCTGAAGCACTTCCATAGATGGTTTCCCGCGGGCAAATTTTCCGATGAGAGCATTTTGGTAGTGAGATGCAAGTGTTTCAGCTTCTTTGCGGGTCACAATACAAGCTATCTCCCCCTTGTATAACGTTTTGGGAATAATTTCAGGGTTTGAGGGGAGAGAGGTGTTCAGAGGAGGAGGACGATTAGCTAGAGCGTTGAGAAATGATTAGTCTGGGGTTCTTCCACCGCGGAAAGGCGGTGGCGCCGCCATGAGGGCGGTGAAAATCAAACCGTTTCTGGCCGTTAATTGTCAGAACGGATTGATTTTGGCAAAAAGTCGTTGGCCGAAATTGTAAAAGAGACTGAAAATGAATAGTATTTTAGTCGCACCGTGAGTGTGTGTAAATCGCCCACACTACGGAGCAAATTTTTTTTTTGATGATTCAGAAAATTCGATGGTGCTTCAAAGTCGAGCATGCCATTGCTCTTTTTTTTTGCTTCTGAATGAAAATTTTATGTTTTAAGTTATAAACTTCATGTTTTAAGTTACATCTTTAGATTTTTACATAATTAATATATCTCCAATTTTATTATGATTAACCTTTCACGTTTCATTTTAAAATCCCCATGTTTTAAGTTATAAACTCTATGTTTTATGTTACAGCTTCAACTAATACTTCTCCAATTTTATTATGATTAACCTTTCACGTTTAATTTTAAAATCCCCATGTTTTAAGTTATAAACTCCATGTTTTATGTTATAGCTTCAACTAATACTTCTCCGATTTCTATATATTATTAAACACCTTTCAGGTTTTGTTTTAAAATTCTCATGTTTTAAGTTATAAACTCCATGTTTTAAATTACTATTTTAAGTTTTTAGATAATTAATACTAATCCAATTTTTTTTATAATTAACCAAATTTCAAGTTTTGTTTTAAAATTATGATGTTTTAAATTATAATCTACATGTTTCAAATAAATTAAATGAAAGGAAAAGTTGATCAATCTCTGGCGTAACACCAAAAAGAGGGTGTTATAACTTATAAGAGATGAGGTCTGGTTCAGGATTTTCGTCGAACAACTTGTGTGCGATGTTGCATGATTAAAGAATGTAAGTGGCATGCAGGGGCGGATCTAGTTCATAACCTGGGGTAACCCCAGGTTACCCCTGAGATTCATATTTTGCCTGAGTATATATGTGTATATATGTTTAGGTTACCCATTAAATGAAATATTATGTATGCTAAATTCCTAAACTTGGGCGCATAAAACTGATATAAACTCTCCAGAACTATTGATGGAAATTCAGAAGCTTAAGTTTCAGGTAGTTGCAGGTTTATGTTCCTGAGGAAGAAGACGATAGACTTTGAGAAGAAGATGACTTTATGACTTTTATACACACCTCACGTGACTCTGCTTTAAAGTTTAAACAAACCCACATCTTTCTTTATTTAATAATAAGAGAGTTTTCATTTTTAGGCACTGTAAACATTTACATACAAGATCGTTAATTTAGAGTTTTTCATCCAAATTTGTTTAATATTTGGGATTAGTTTAATACTAAATACATTAATTAATTCAAACATTTTTTATCAATATATGTTCTTATAAATATATAAGAATATATATCACAAACAATAATGTCCCAACTTATATATTAATTTAATTTTAAGGTTAAAATTAAGTAATTTTGACTAAATTACAATTTGTTTTTTTAAAATACAACCACACATGTGGTAGGAGTCTTTTAAGGGATCCCAAGCCCATAGGAAACAAAATATTACATATGAGTTCCAAAGCTAGGTTTATGCATTAGTAGACTAAAATCTAAGAGCCAAACAGTGGCCTAGATTATGGAGTATAAGAAACCCCCGAAGCAAGAGGAATTGCTTCCAAAAGAATAAGAGAAAGGACTACCAAAAAGGAGGCCTTAATCTCAATGAATACATATATAAGCAATTGTTTGAGAAATAACTCCAGAAAGATAGTAAAAAACACAGTACTCAAATTGCATGCATACTCCCAAGCTTGTCTGGGAATCAACCCAAGGCTACCCCAGGTTGAAACTCAAGTCAGCCGAGGAGCGAATACAAGAAGAGTAAGTTGTGTTAGCACCATGGTGTTTGCATTCAGGTGCTGCTCAGTAGTGCTTTGAACTGCTACAAGGATAAACCCCTCTGTTCAGTTCGATCTTGTCAGTTCTACTTTGAGATGTTCCAAGTCCTCATCATTTCCTGCACTTCATCCTGATGTCTTCATTTCCTGCACTTCATCCTGATGTCTTCATTTCCTGCATTTCAAAGGAACAGCAGTAAAAAGTTCTAGGAAGCTACTCAGATACTCTAATATGCGGTACAGCATCACAGTCCAATTGAATGATTCCTTTTAATTTCCTTGGTGCCATTGATATAGGTAAATCAGCATTTTGTTGTGTCTGAGTACTATATTTAGCCAAAAAATCAGCTGCACCATTTGCCTCTCTAAGCACATGACAAATTGGATTTGTAGTACTAAAACTGTGAAGTTTTGTACATAAAGAATAGAAGTTCCAGTCAATTGTGCTAGGCTTAATGACTCCATGAACTGCAACACTACAATCAGACTCTATAATGAAAGAAGTCAGGTTCATTTGATGCCCTAAAATGTATCCTTGGAGGATTGCTTGTAATTCAGCATGTAGTGGGGAGATTGCAGTTACAGTTTTCATGGTAAGTCTTGAAACATTGCCCAAGTTATTTCTAACAACTATGCCAATGCCAGTGTGGTGAGGAGAATCTAGTTGGAAAGATGCATCCACATTAATCTTATAACCAGTATCAGGTGGAAACCACTTTACAATTTTAACTGGCCTTGGCCTTCTCCTTTTCAGAAAAGGTACTAGACCAGCTTCAATCAGGAAGAGGTTCTTTTCACTGGATCCAGTTAAAGGAAATGCAGAGAATATCAGATAAACCTGCTTTACTATATCATTGCAAACTTTTTGTTTTGGTAAGGTTTTATTATCATACAAAAATTTATTCCTTCTGTTCCACAAAGCCCAGACCACTATTGATATAGTTGTTCTTATTACTTTAGTGTGAACTTTGGAGAAACCAGTGTAAGATAAGTAAAACCTAATTCTTTGAGTGATATTTGCAAAATTGGGAGGATTAATAACAAGCAAGTTATCCATATAATTCCAGATTTCCACTGAGGATGTGCATGCATTAAAGTAGTGGTTAAGAGAGTCTTGAGAATTACACATAATGCATTTAGATGGAAGATTGAAGCCAAATTTACACAAGACATCATCAAATGGCAATATCCTATTCCAGATTCTCCAAATAAGAAAGGAGATTTTTGATGGTATTGGTGAACTCCATACCTGAGTAAGACATGAATCTGGTGGAATTCTTGGTCTGTAGCTGAGATATGCAGACTTGATGGTGAATTCTCCTGTTCTTGATGGTTTCCAGATCAGTCTGTCTTCATGCTCCTCTGTGATTTGAATCCCCTGCAGAAGATTAAGAGAACTGGTAGCTAAATGTTGCTCCAAGGTTGTTAGATAATTGCCTTTGCTTTGTATGAATGCATTCAGTGATATGTCTGGAAATGGAATTTCCATATCAGATGGCCATTCATAGCAAAGTGCACCTGTTCCTGACCAATTAGCAAACCAGAAAGGACATGATCTTTTGCCAATGATAACCTTGGAATTGAAGTTAGCATGTTCAGTTACTTTGCAGATCCTTCTCCAGGTGTGGGAGGTTTTATATGATTCTGGTAGAGACCATAAGAATCTTGTCCAAACTGTCTCATTTTTAGCAGCTTCCACCACATCTTGCAGGAGAAGGCATTGACCAGGGATGTGATATCCCTAAAACCAAGACCATTCTGGTCTTTGGGAAAAGCTATCCTAGACCATTTCCTCCAAACCTTCCTCTGTCCGAATTCAGTCTCTACCCATAGAAATTTTGAAGCCAAGGACTCCATTTTATTGATCACCTTCTTTGGTGGACTGAGCATTGAGATTATATGGATTGGTGTAGCTTGCAGCACATGGTTAATTAAAACCATCCTCCCAGCATAGCTTAACCATTTGTTCTTCCAATTCTGAGTTGCTTTAGTTAGTCTCTCCAAGATTGGTTGGTAGTATATGGCCTTGTTCCTACCACTGAAGACAGGTACTCCAAGGTAAGTGAAAGGCATACTTCCCAGTTTCATTCCTAGAGCTCTCTTTATTTGCATGTTCTTAGCATCAGAAGTCTTTGGATGAACAAAAAACTCAGACTTGGCATAATTCACTTTCTGACCAGAAGATGATTCATATGCTTTTAGAAATGACTTAACTCTTTTCATGTTCCTCCTGTTGGAGTTAGTGAAAAGTGATGTGTCATCAGCATACATGAGGTGGGTTACAGGTTCCACATCCCTTGGCATTATGAAACTACCAATTTGGCCAGATTGAACTTTTTGCTTAAGGGCTCTGGAGAAAGTTTCAGTGACTAGATTATAGAGGAAAGGAGAGAGAGGATATCCTTGTTTTATACCTCTACTAGATGAGAAAAATCCTGATGCAATGCCATTTATGAGTACTGAGAAACTAGCAGAGGCTATATTTTGCATTATGATTTTGACAAAGGATCCTTGAAAACCAAATTTTAGCAAGATAGTATTCAAGAAACCCCAAGGCTACATGGGACAAACTCACAAACCTAATACAATGTATCCTTTTAAATATTTATGTGATTATGATTTTATTTTGTAAATTAAATTTAAATTTGTAATTTATAGGTTATTATGTACCCTCATAATTTATATCAAAATTCGCCACTATTATTACTAATAAAAGAAAATAGTTTACATACGTAGGTGGCTTTAACTTGTTGAAAATAGTTGTAGTGTTGAGCAGGTTACCCCATAGCAAAATTTCTAGATTCGCCTGTGGTGGCATGTATGTATATAACATCACATTTTCCAATGAGATAATCTAATAGGTCATTATGTGATGGTGCTGCAGAAGCCTATTTCTTACATATTCCATATTCCTTAAATCTATTCCCATAATCTCTCGAGAAATCAAATAAGCCTCAAAATCATCCTCATCCGCACACATCCTACTGAGCTGAATTCTCCCATCTGCAGTTGTTCTGAATGATGGTTTTGGTTTCCTCGAAGGCTTTCCGAACGTCGGCGTGGTGGCCGAATTTCGAGTTGAGGTGGATGAAGAAGTTGGACGACGGGAGGTTGATCGGAATTCAGAGAATCGGCGGCGATTTTTTTATTCAGGGAAGGGGGAGATTGAGGGGCGGATGAGTGGAATGGATAAAGATTAGCGCGTCTGTATAGATAGTTTGCCTAATTTATTATTTAGTCCCTCCGTATTTTGCTTAGATTTACTCTCGCAACTTAGTCCTGGTCACTATATAATGACCGTCACTCAAGAGACCAACTCGTGGATAAATTGACGAATTCTCAAAAATAGAATAATAAATTAATTCTTGTATAGAAACAGTTTAACTCATAAATGTTCATCAATAATGCATCAATGAAATTTAACTCATTAACGAAATTTAAATTTTTGTTTACTAATTTATGCTAATTAAAAAAAATTAAAAATGTAAAAGCAGCCCCAATTTCAATATGTTTTATATATGCACTTGGGCTTGGTAAAAAGACTAAAAAGGGCATCAAATTTAAAATTTATTAATTATATATGTATAAAAAACCAATTGTGTCTTCATTTAAAATTTGCTTTAGGTCCCCAATCTTTTAGGCCAACCCTGCTTGGATGATTGGAGTGTCCCTCGACATAGAGCGTATAAACCGATCTTGATTATCACTAAACAGTAAACACCCACTAATAGTCGCTGCTTGGTTGAAAATACCTGAATCAAAATAAAATCTATTGATCCCGGTCGGAGGTTGTACATCTTACCCGATAAGAGAGTATCAAATAGAGGATCGTGCTAACCCTACACACTTTTGAAGGACAACGGATGCCGCCATACCCTAACATTCAGGTGTGTCTATTTAACGATCTGTTGATTTCGCTGAAACCATATTCCATCACATAACATGATAAGGAGCTCTCCAAATGCATCATCATTGGATTTCAACCCTAGCACTGGATATTAAGTAAGGGCAAAAGAGAAGTTTCATGAATTAACTTCAAATAAATTGAACTTGAACCAAATCACATACCAATCTCCAATAAGTTAACTTCAATCATTATGTCATATGAATTTGGTCTAATATGTCATTTATGTTGGTTTTCAACCAAATCACATCAAGATAAATAAACTCCTATGAAGAATAACCAAACCAAATCAAATCAAATCAAATATCATGTGAATGACCAAATCACATACCTATCTCTTATGAAGTTTCATTAATTAACTTCAAAGTGAACATGAACTTGAACCAAACTAGATTGAAAACCAACATAAATGATATATTAGATCTTTTATTCAAACTTGTGAACGCTAAAAGTAAAAAAGTTAACTCTAAATAGCCTAATTACATTTTACCTTCTGAATACATAATTCAAACATAACAATTTTTATTTTATTTTACATTTTTCTTATAATTCACTTGAAATTTGAATAATCTCGAAGTCATTCAAGTCCTTGATTGACAGGTCATTCAGTTTTCAAAACATGCCCCCGGAGTCTGGACGCATGCCCCCTGAAATTTGATGCCCCGCAAAGGCGTAAACATTGATCAATAATTAGAAGCATCCCCATCAAAGTTTGAACTTTCATAGCAGTTACTAAAAAATTTATGAATATCTGACTATGTCTCTGTAGTCTGTACTATGCCTTCCAGGCCCCATCCATTTTGCTGCTGAGTTTGTATTTTTATTTTTTGGTTGTTTAAAATGTAGGGGAGGCGAATATAATTCCTCCATTTTAATTGAGTCATGCTATATTGTTTTTTATACTTATTGGAGCAAGTCTGGTGGACGTCGTTATGAACACCAAAGTAAATTTACAATCTCATAGAAAAGATAAGATTAGTATAGGAGAAAGTAGAGTCGATCCCACGAGGATGGAGCAAAAACTGTTAATTTATCCTACCAACAAGTTTTGGTTTAGCAACCACGCCTATAATTTGAAGATTGGTTTTTTAACAACTACAAAAGTAAAGCAACTAAGAGCAAAAAAATCAGCAAACACACAAACACCACAAGGGAATGGATGCAAGAAAGTCTATAAGAGAATGCAACCGACTTAGATTACTAGTTAGTTCATATCATTGATCATCGGCTAAAGATGAATCTATCTCATGCAAATCAGTAGGTTATAAGGAAGCAAATATTAGCTAAACTCCCCAAATCCCCTCTTATTATTCGATAACGAGCAAGTATTTGCTGAACTCATTATTCCTCTGATTAAAGCGTTCCCCGGAAAGTATTCACTCACCCAGTTACACACTTTTATCAGTTTTTAGCACAAAGAGGACCCAACTTAGATACCCCGACAAGTATTCGCATGCAAGAACTATCTACTTTATTGTTCATCATCTTGTTATTACAGTCTGTATCAGTTATCTGCTTTTCACAAGAACTTTGCTACTTAATTATCCCTAGCCCACAAAGATTAAGGTGATCAATCTTAAACTAGCAAGCATGGATTGAACAATCAAAGAACCCACATAGAAAGATTATAAGCACATTATCCTCACAGCTTATGAACTAACATCGAAACCTAAGCCGATATAAGAGATTAGCTACTCCAATAAAATATTTATACGGTTCTCTTTAATAGAAAAATGAGGAGAGAGAAGAAAAAATTCTCTATATTGTAAACAAAATTTTAAAGAACAAAATTTATGGTATATTTACTAAAAACAGGAATCAAACTACTTTTCCAACTCTCATCCTATTCTCCAACGCACAATTTTCCAAAAATAAGAGATTGATTCAAAATAATATAGAGATTCTGTTGGAGTTAAAAAAATTATGGAGATTATTGATTTTCATTCTCTACTTTAGAAAAATTTATAGTAATTAGCTAAATAGGGCTGGAATCGGTACCGATACCATGTTTTTTTCTCAATACTATGTACCATATCAAGCATGTTGGTACACGTATTTTAAAAACTAATACCAACCAAATATATATGTCGGTATACCAATATGTTGGTAACCAACAAGTTCGGTTGGTATTCGGTATATACCGTTACCGTACCAAGATTATTAAAATGGTAAGAAATCTTTAAATTTGTGGAAAAAATTTCAAACTCAAAAATTTGTTTGCTTAAATCATATAGTGGTGATTCAAGGTGAAATTTGGTTGCATTTGGTCTAATATGTCATTTATGTTGGTGTTCAACCAAATCACATCAAGATAAATAAACTCCTATGAAGAATAACCAAACCAAATCAAATCAAATCAAATATCATGTGAATGACATGATATTTGGTCTAATATGTCATTTATGTTGGTGTTCAACCAAATCACATCAAGATAAATAAACTCCTATGAAGAATAACCAAACCAAATCAAATCATATCAAGCATGTTGGTACACGTATTTTAAAAACTAATACCAACCAAATATATATGTCGGTATACCAATATGTTGGTAACCAACAAGTTCGGTTGGTATTCGGTTTGTTAGATAATTGCCTTTGCTTTGTATGAATGCATTCAGTGATATGTCTGGAAATGGAATTTCCATATCAGATGGCCATTCATAGCAAAGTGCACCTGTTCCTGACCAATTAGCAAACCAGAAAGGACATGATCTTTTGCCAATGATAACCTTGGAATTGAAGTTAGCATGTTCAGTTACTTTGCAGATCCTTCTCCAGGTGTGGGAGGTTTTATATGATTCTGGTAGAGACCATAAGAATCTTGTCCAAACTGTCTCATTTTTAGCAGCTTCCACCACATCTTGCAGGAGAAGGCATTGACCAGGGATGTGATATCCCTAAAACCAAGACCATTCTGGTCTTTGGGAAAAGCTATCCTAGACCATTTCCTCCAAACCTTCCTCTGTCCGAATTCAGTCTCTACCCATAGAAATTTTGAAGCCAAGGACTCCATTTTATTGATCACCTTCTTTGGTGGACTGAGCATTGAGATTATATGGATTGGTGTAGCTTGCAGCACATGGTTAATTAAAACCATCCTCCCAGCATAGCTTAACCATTTGTTCTTCCAATTCTGAGTTGCTTTAGTTAGTCTCTCCAAGATTGGTTGGTAGTATATGGCCTTGTTCCTACCACTGAAGACAGGTACTCCAAGGTAAGTGAAAGGCATACTTCCCAGTTTCATTCCTAGAGCTCTCTTTATTTGCATGTTCTTAGCATCAGAAGTCTTTGGATGAACAAAAAACTCAGACTTGGCATAATTCACTTTCTGACCAGAAGATGATTCATATGCTTTTAGAAATGACTTAACTCTTTTCATGTTCCTCCTGTTGGAGTTAGTGAAAAGTGATGTGTCATCAGCATACATGAGGTGGGTTACAGGTTCCACATCCCTTGGCATTATGAAACTACCAATTTGGCCAGATTGAACTTTTTGCTTAAGGGCTCTGGAGAAAGTTTCAGTGACTAGATTATAGAGGAAAGGAGAGAGAGGATATCCTTGTTTTATACCTCTACTAGATGAGAAAAATCCTGATGCAATGCCATTTATGAGTACTGAGAAACTAGCAGAGGCTATATTTTGCATTATGATTTTGACAAAGGATCCTTGAAAACCAAATTTTAGCAAGATAGTATTCAAGAAACCCCAAGGCTACATGGGACAAACTCACAAACCTAATACAATGTATCCTTTTAAATATTTATGTGATTATGATTTTATTTTGTAAATTAAATTTAAATTTGTAATTTATAGGTTATTATGTACCCTCATAATTTATATCAAAATTCGCCACTATTATTACTAATAAAAGAAAATAGTTTACATACGTAGGTGGCTTTAACTTGTTGAAAATAGTTGTAGTGTTGAGCAGGTTACCCCATAGCAAAATTTCTAGATTCGCCTGTGGTGGCATGTATGTATATAACATCACATTTTCCAATGAGATAATCTAATAGGTCATTATGTGATGGTGCTGCAGAAGCCTATTTCTTACATATTCCATATTCCTTAAATCTATTCCCATAATCTCTCGAGAAATCAAATAAGCCTCAAAATCATCCTCATCCGCACACATCCTACTGAGCTGAATTCTCCCATCTGCAGTTGTTCTGAATGATGGTTTTGGTTTCCTCGAAGGCTTTCCGAACGTCGGCGTGGTGGCCGAATTTCGAGTTGAGGTGGATGAAGAAGTTGGACGACGGGAGGTTGATCGGAATTCAGAGAATCGGCGGCGATTTTTTTATTCAGGGAAGGGGGAGATTGAGGGGCGGATGAGTGGAATGGATAAAGATTAGCGCGTCTGTATAGATAGTTTGCCTAATTTATTATTTAGTCCCTCCGTATTTTGCTTAGATTTACTCTCGCAACTTAGTCCTGGTCACTATATAATGACCGTCACTCAAGAGACCAACTCGTGGATAAATTGACGAATTCTCAAAAATAGAATAATAAATTAATTCTTGTATAGAAACAGTTTAACTCATAAATGTTCATCAATAATGCATCAATGAAATTTAACTCATTAACGAAATTTAAATTTTTGTTTACTAATTTATGCTAATTAAAAAAAATTAAAAATGTAAAAGCAGCCCCAATTTCAATATGTTTTATATATGCACTTGGGCTTGGTAAAAAGACTAAAAAGGGCATCAAATTTAAAATTTATTAATTATATATGTATAAAAAACCAATTGTGTCTTCATTTAAAATTTGCTTTAGGTCCCCAATCTTTTAGGCCAACCCTGCTTGGATGATTGGAGTGTCCCTCGACATAGAGCGTATAAACCGATCTTGATTATCACTAAACAGTAAACACCCACTAATAGTCGCTGCTTGGTTGAAAATACCTGAATCAAAATAAAATCTATTGATCCCGGTCGGAGGTTGTACATCTTACCCGATAAGAGAGTATCAAATAGAGGATCGTGCTAACCCTACACACTTTTGAAGGACAACGGATGCCGCCATACCCTAACATTCAGGTGTGTCTATTTAACGATCTGTTGATTTCGCTGAAACCATATTCCATCACATAACATGATAAGGAGCTCTCCAAATGCATCATCATTGGATTTCAACCCTAGCACTGGATATTAAGTAAGGGCAAAAGAGAAGTTTCATGAATTAACTTCAAATAAATTGAACTTGAACCAAATCACATACCAATCTCCAATAAGTTAACTTCAATCATTATGTCATATGAATTTGGTCTAATATGTCATTTATGTTGGTTTTCAACCAAATCACATCAAGATAAATAAACTCCTATGAAGAATAACCAAACCAAATCAAATCAAATCAAATATCATGTGAATGACCAAATCACATACCTATCTCTTATGAAGTTTCATTAATTAACTTCAAAGTGAACATGAACTTGAACCAAACTAGATTGAAAACCAACATAAATGATATATTAGATCTTTTATTCAAACTTGTGAACGCTAAAAGTAAAAAAGTTAACTCTAAATAGCCTAATTACATTTTACCTTCTGAATACATAATTCAAACATAACAATTTTTATTTTATTTTACATTTTTCTTATAATTCACTTGAAATTTGAATAATCTCGAAGACATTCAAGTCCTTGATTGACAGGTCATTCAGTTTTCAAAACATGCCCCCGGAGTCTGGACGCATGCCCCCTGAAATTTGATGCCCCGCAAAGGCGTAAACATTGATCAATAATTAGAAGCATCCCCATCAAAGTTTGAACTTTCATAGCAGTTACTAAAAAATTTATGAATATCTGACTATGTCTCTGTAGTCTGTACTATGCCTTCCAGGCCCCATCCATTTTGCTGCTGAGTTTGTATTTTTATTTTTTGGTTGTTTAAAATGTAGGGGAGGCGAATATAATTCCTCCATTTTAATTGAGTCATGCTATATTGTTTTTTATACTTATTGGAGCAAGTCTGGTGGACGTCGTTATGAACACCAAAGTAAATTTACAATCTCATAGAAAAGATAAGATTAGTATAGGAGAAAGTAGAGTCGATCCCACGAGGATGGAGCAAAAACTGTTAATTTATCCTACCAACAAGTTTTGGTTTAGCAACCACGCCTATAATTTGAAGATTGGTTTTTTAACAACTACAAAAGTAAAGCAACTAAGAGCAAAAAAATCAGCAAACACACAAACACCACAAGGGAATGGATGCAAGAAAGTCTATAAGAGAATGCAACCGACTTAGATTACTAGTTAGTTCATATCATTGATCATCGGCTAAAGATGAATCTATCTCATGCAAATCAGTAGGTTATAAGGAAGCAAATATTAGCTAAACTCCCCAAATCCCCTCTTATTATTCGATAACGAGCAAGTATTTGCTGAACTCATTATTCCTCTGATTAAAGCGTTCCCCGGAAAGTATTCACTCACCCAGTTACACACTTTTATCAGTTTTTAGCACAAAGAGGACCCAACTTAGATACCCCGACAAGTATTCGCATGCAAGAACTATCTACTTTATTGTTCATCATCTTGTTATTACAGTCTGTATCAGTTATCTGCTTTTCACAAGAACTTTGCTACTTAATTATCCCTAGCCCACAAAGATTAAGGTGATCAATCTTAAACTAGCAAGCATGGATTGAACAATCAAAGAACCCACATAGAAAGATTATAAGCACATTATCCTCACAGCTTATGAACTAACATCGAAACCTAAGCCGATATAAGAGATTAGCTACTCCAATAAAATATTTATACGGTTCTCTTTAATAGAAAAATGAGGAGAGAGAAGAAAAAATTCTCTATATTGTAAACAAAATTTTAAAGAACAAAATTTATGGTATATTTACTAAAAACAGGAATCAAACTACTTTTCCAACTCTCATCCTATTCTCCAACGCACAATTTTCCAAAAATAAGAGATTGATTCAAAATAATATAGAGATTCTGTTGGAGTTAAAAAAAATTATGGAGATTATTGATTTTCATTCTCTACTTTAGAAAAATTTATAGTAATTAGCTAAATAGGGCTGGAATCGGTACCGATACCATGTTTTTTTCTCAATACTATGTACCATATCAAGCATGTTGGTACACGTATTTTAAAAACTAATACCAACCAAATATATATGTCGGTATACCAATATGTTGGTAACCAACAAGTTCGGTTGGTATTCGGTATATACCGTTACCGTACCAAGATTATTAAAATGGTAAGAAATCTTTAAATTTGTGGAAAAAATTTCAAACTCAAAAATTTGTTTGCTTAAATCATATAGTGGTGATTCAAGGTGAAATTTGGTTGCTTAAATCTTAAAATTTCAGCCTTAAATATGCAATTTAGTTGTTTCCAACCAGTTCAGTCTTAAATATGCCGTTCATAATGAAAATCAAAATATGCTTTATGCAAGTGGTATAAAATGAGTTTTTAATTTTGAACTCATAGGATGACGATGAATCTCTAGAGACTAATTAGTAGTTTAAAGAAAGAAGAATAATGGGTGATTAGTCTTGAAAATAGAAACTTAGTTGGCATGTTTAAAGAGTTTAATTTGAAGAATAATACTAGGAGACTTGAAAATGGAAAGAAATTAATGATAATTAAAATTATAGTGTAATTAAATAATTTAAATAATATTTAAATAATTTAATTACATATGTTGGTACGTTACGGTAATACCGTGGTATTTAAAATTTAATACCAATACTATCCCAACATTAAATCATGGTACGGTAATATCGTACCAACAATGTCGGTGACCAATTTAATTGGTATTGTTTGGTAATGATACGGTTGGTAAATCGGTCGGTACGATATCTTGATACAAAATTCCAACCCTAAGCTAAAACTCTCAAATCTAAATTTTAAATAAGTTGATATTTTATAATTAATGTAATTGATTTTTGATGATCTATTCAGATTAATGACACCTTATATAATATGGAGAGCATTAAAAAATATCAAACAAAATCAACATGAAATTACTAGATATCTCAAATTTAGCTACATTTTAGATTATTTCAAATATAACACATTGAATAGACTTGAACAGAATGAAAATAAAGATCTCCCTTTTTTCATTTGAAAGAAACAAGGCAGAGAAGGAAGAGGGAGGAAGTTTATACGGGACTGAATTCTCTTGGACATTTCCAAACGTAGTATTTGACTTTTCTGATATTCCATTTTCATCAACTTTGCTTTCCCCGATCAAACAACACCCGTGACAGCAAAACTTAATAAATTAATATTAAGGAATTTTTTTCACACTTGTCAACACATATGTTTGACTGTATATATCTTTAATTATATTTATTAGCGGCACATAAAAAATTGATATTTGAATACTACATATTACAATGAATCTAGTGATATCAAATTTGATGATATTGATATTAATATATCTATTCAAATATATAGTTACAGTTTAAAAGTAAAAAATATTAAATAGTAAAATGTACAGTTTAGTCTGGGACGAGGGTGTATCAATTAAGTTCCCATGTAGAATTCCATGTACTCCATCTTCCAATTACATCTGCATTCTTTTTAGTGAACTTTGTCTTTGTCGGTTAATAACTGTATTTCCATTTATTATCCTGGTTTAAAAATTTTATTTAGAAATAAAGTGCATTGTGAATCTAATAATATCCCGCGTGATACCATTATAATGCATGTACCAATTAAAATTTACAATCAAACATGCACAAATTTGACTATAAATGGTGCAGATCTAACTGGTATAAGAGAGTATTATAATTCAGTTGGTTCAGAGCTTGCGCAGTTCTGAAAAAACAGTAGATAAAGAAATGAACTTCCTCGTCCCAATTTTTGTTTCCATTCTTCTTCTTGGTCTTCTGTCCTTGGCATGGAGGTTTCTGAATTTCGCATTGCTGAGGCCAAGAAAACTGGAGAAATGTCTGAGAGAACAGGGATTCAGAGGGAATCCGTACAAGTTCTTGTTCGGAGATTTCAAGGAGCTGATCGCGATGATCGAAGAAGCTGTGTCCAAACCAATAAATATTTCAGAAGACATTGCTCCCAGAGTCTTACCTTTGATCACAAAAACCATCGAGAAATATGGTACGCTGCTTGATTCAATTTCAGGCCATGTTCATTTTTTCAGTAAATTTTGGATTGCTGTTTTGTCTGTAATTACTATTTTCGGTTAAGTTTAATGTTTGATATACGATGATGAGGGCTTGATGAATATGGATTGCAGGTAGAAATAGCTTTATTTGGTTAGGCCCGGATCCGGCAATCATCATCTCAGATCCTGAACTAGTGAGGGAGATGTTTAACAAGTACTCCGTGTTCCGAAAGAATTTGCGCCATCCATTGATGAAGTACCTGTTACAAGGACTGGTGGCTGCTGATGGAGATCAATGGTCGAAACTTCGCAAACTCATCAACCCTGCTTTTCACCAAGAGAAGTTCAAGGTTAAATGAACTGAACTGAACTGAAATGAAATTAAGCATAATTGAAGAATTTCAAGTTGGAATATGTTCAATTGTACTAACTAGCTAAGTTTGTCTTATTATTCTGGGTACATAGCATATGCTGCCAGCTTTTCACTTGAGTAGCAGTGAAATGTTGAGGAAATGGGAGGAGAGTGTTTCAGATGAAGGATCCTGCGAGCGCGATGTTTGGCCAGATCTTCAGGCTTTAACCAGTGATGGCATTTCTCGCACGGCGTTTGGTAGTAACTATGAAGATGGGAGGAAGATATTTGAGGTTATAACCGAACAATCGGATCTTGTTATGAAAGCATTAGGCTCATTTTATTTCCCGGGATCAAGGTAAAAGATTAACATTTTTGTGATGTTTAGTTATGAGTTCTGAGCTTCACAGTCACTCATAATTTCCTTGTATCTACAGGTTTCTTCCAACTAAGAGGATGAGAAGAATAAAGCATATCCAAAGTGAAATTTATGCTACAATCGGAGAAATGATCGAGAAAAGAGTGAAAGCAATAAAATCCGGGGAAGGTACTAATGATGACATGTTGTCTTTACTATTGAAATCCAATCTAAATGAGATTGGAATGAAGGGGGACAAAAGTTTTGGCATGACCATTGAAGATGTCATAGAAGAATGTAAGCTCTTTTACTTTGCGGGCCAGGAATCGACTGCATCACTTCTTGTTTGGACACTAGTTTTCCTCAGCCGGTATCAGGACTGGCAATCGCGTGCTAGAGAGGAAGTCTTGCAAGTATTTGGAAGAAATGAACCAAATCACGAGGGCCTTAATCACCTGAAAATTGTAAGTTCTTGATGCACAAATGCATTTTAAATTTACGCAGATTCCTGATGTTTTGTGACCTCTTTTCACAGCTGACGATGATCTTGAACGAGGTTTTAAGACTGTATCCTCCACTAGTCGCCACTGATCGCAGAGTTGAACAAGACACTAAAATTGGAAACCTATGGCTTCCAAAGGGAGTTGTGGTTTCCCTACCTATAATGCTACTGCACCATGACACGGATATATGGGGTGATGATGCAAAAGAGTTCAGACCTGACAGATTTAGTGATGGAGTTTTAAGTGCAACAAAGGGGCAAGCCTCGTTTTTGCCATTTGGCTGGGGTCATCGGGTATGTATCGGGCAGAACTTCGCTATGATGGAAGCAAAACTTGCAGTTGCTATGATTTTGCAACGGTTCTCGTTCGACCTTTCTCCAACCTACACTCATGCTCCTCACACCATTGTTACACTAAGGCCTCAGCACGGCGCACACTTAGTTTTGCAGAAATTGTAGGATCCCCAAAGGTGTGGAACAAAGTTTTTTTGAACATTGAAAGTTCAAATGCAGGACGAAATGTCCCTGGAATAAGATTAATACTGTCATTCAGGTTTCTGTATGCATTTTTCTTCAAAATTTCTGAGATAAACACAGTTTTGAGTGCTACTCATATTCTGAACTTATGGTCTGTGTGTCTATGTAGTTAACCGCTGCAGTTATGGCAATTTCCTTTTTCTTTGTTAGCTAGTGTTGCTTATCATGTCGTTGAATGAACGAAAAGTGTAGTTTTAAGACCATGTTCTCTCCAGCTTACCAGCTCAGTAGTTAAGTTCAGTTCTATAAATTTTGAATTGTTATGTAGCATAGTTTTGGTCTGTTATTACTGTTTTCACTATGCTTGAATATGGTTCAGTTATGTTCAATTCAGATTGGTTATATTCAGCAGAAATCAGCTGAAGAGAACTAAACCTTGCTCTACCTCAGCTCCTCCGTCCTTCTGCTGTTCAGCACCATAAAGTTTTACCTTCTGTCAGAGTAAATCTATTCCCTATCCATACAAATTTCTTCGAGAAGGCGTCTGAAAGCATGCTGACAGTTTTATTCATTTAGAACTCAGAATTTTTTTTATAAATAAGCTAAATGCTGCATATTATAGCCTGTGCAAGACTAGGAGAGCGCCGAACTGAGGCTGGAGGGTGGTGACCACATGAGGTGCATGTACATAGGAAGGAGAAAGCTCGAAGGTAAACCGCTGAAGCATCATTGCCAGTGCTAGTTTTGCTTCTACCATTGCAAAATGCTGCCCTATACAGTTTCTTGGTCCCCAGCCAAATGGGAAGAATGCATTTTGGCCCTTTGTCGCTTTGGACACCCCTTCGCTAAATCTCTCCGGCCTGAACTCTTTTGCATCATCCCCCCATATTCCGGTATCATGGTGCAGCAAGATCAATGGCAACCACACCATGGCCCCAGCTGGCAGATCATACTTCCCTACTGTAGTCCTTGCTGTGACTCTGCGATTCAACGCAACTGCTGGTGGATATAGCCTCAGAACCTCACTTAAGACCATGGTTACCTAGATGCCACATTCCAAAATTAGAGCTTAGTTTAAGTCCGTTGTTGCTATTTTCACTGTGTTTAATTTTAGTTCAGTTCAGTAGAAATGAAATAAGGAGGCCATGTATTGAAATTCGCGTAAAAACAAGATTGCAAAGAAGTTAATTACTCACAAATTTAAGCTGATGGATCCCTTCATAATCAGGCTTGTTGTTGCCAAACACTTTCAGAATCTCTTCCCTGGCTCGAGACTGCGAATCTTGATGCCTACTCAGTAAAATCAGTGTCCATACAAGGAGAGTTGAGGTGCTCTCTTGACCAGCAAAATAGAAGAGTTTGCACTCATCAATCACATCTTCAAAGCTCATCCCAAATCTCTTGTGTCCAAGCTGTTCAATCTCTTGAAAGTTGGATTCTAATAAAATCCCCAAGAGATCATCATTCATGCTTTCTCCTGCCTTCATCGCCTCCACTCGCTTGTCGATGATGGCTCCTATCTTCCTTCGAATTTCATCCTCAATGTCCTTCATTCTTTCATTCCTTTCTGTCGGCAAGAACCTGACAGTAATATCTTAGGCTCTTTAGACAGAATCCCAAGTAAAATGAGTGACAATTTTTCTTAATGAACTTACAAATATGAGAAAAAATAGATTAAAAAATGCATGTTATGTCACCTCCATCCCGGAATGTAGACTGATCTCATGGCCTTGGCAGCATATCTTGCCTGCTCTATCTGGAGCTCAAATATTCTTCTGCCTTCTTCATAACTACTACCAAATGCAGTCCGAGAAATCGAATCTGCGCTTAAAGTTTGAAGGTAAGGCCAGACATCCAACTCACAATCTGGTTTCCCTGAAACTTCACTTTCCCATTTCCACAGCGTCTCACTCGCACTCAGATAAAAAGCCGGTAGCATATGCTGCCATGGATAGCCATGAAAATAAAAAGTAACAAACATTAGCTCTTGCGTAAATCTTCGTAAAACCTTAAGAAACAAAGAACAAAAAAGTAAGATAATTTATTTTGGTTTATTTGCAAATATAACTTCTGAGTTCAAAACTAGAATCAGATAAAAAACCTTTAGCTTTTGCAGATGGAAGGCAGGACTAAGAATCTTTCGATGTTTCGCCCACTTGTCTCCTTCGGCGAGTATTAGGCCTGTAGCCAGGAGCCTTCCAAGGGGATGAGGATGAGGCTTCTTGAAGATATGGCTCTTAAGCAATATTTGTCTTATAAGCTGAGCATCTCGGATTATCACAGACGGATTTAATCCGAGCCATATGAAAGAATTTTCACCTGCATTTCAGATTCTAGAAATATTAGATAAGCTGAGAAGAAACAGCACTGATCTAAAACAAAAAATCAAATATATGCAGAATATACCATATTTCTTGATGGTTTTGATGTGGAAAGGTAATATTCTTGTTACAATATCATCAGAGAGATTTATAGGCTTGGAGTTAGCTTCTTTAAGCATCATGTCCATGTCCTTAAAATCTCCCGAAATCGGCCGGTAAGAATTTCCACAGAGGCCTTGTGATCTGAGTAGCTTCTCTAACTTTCTTGGCTTGAAGAGCCAGAAGTAGCATACTCTCCATGCAGATACCAGGAAAGTAAAAACAGATAAAAACAAAACTATGATGTGCATATTTTCAAGGAATTTCATGCTTATTTCCAGTGATATATGAACCTGAAGATTATAGAGTTGGAGGAAAAGATATTTTGGAGGGAAAAAGAAATTTTGTTTTCATTGTTTTTGATCAATTATTGTGAGGTTATCACTTATCAGCTGTTATTTATGCGTGCCAAAAAGCAAAATATCTGAGCAAAAATAGTCTTAACTAATTTTGTCTAGCAAATTATTGGAGAGTACAAGCTGGCCACTAAATACTAATTTTAGCTGGAGAAAGAATGCTTCCCGCCACTTTCCACCGCCTTTGAAGCAAAATCAAAAATCTCTGCAAAACAACCCCCCAAACGGCAGAGCCTGAACCCACAAAGCTTTTTCATAGATGAAAATGTTGTTAATTTCTGACCGACTATCAGATTTATCCAATAAGACAAGATATTTATAAGAAAATTAATAAATAACACGATTCAACCTGTTTTACCTCTAATAAAATCACGAAAGTATGAAGAAATCATTTTCAATATATTGCTTGATAGTGACGTAGGAAAATGATGGAATCTGGTAAGATTTTGAAGAATAAAATACAACCTTAAATCTTTTGATGATGGTCTAATCATTGGCAACAAAAACTATATTCTCCTATGGTTCAAATGTTTAGTAATGACAAAACCAATTATTAGAATCATATAACTATTTTTTTAAAAATTTAAATCAGCAGAGCTGGAGGGAAATTTATTTGGCTCCCTGAACCATATCTCTCAAAGTCTTAAAACTAAATACAATTTGTCCAAGAAAAATTCCAACTAAGTGTGATGAAAAAACTTGAGTTTCAAGAAAAACCCCAATCAGTTGGGATGAAAAAACTTGGGAAGTTTTAAGTTCCTTGAGAAGATTATAATTATCACTTCTTAATTCATATTGACTCAGCTGATCTAGGTTAGTGATCGACCAGTTTCCCAATCGAGAGCATAATTTTGCCTCAGCGAGGGAGAGGAAAGGAAGTGGCAATACAAGTTCAGCTGGATGAGAGAATACTATATTTGATTTAATAATTTTCATCATGAAACCAAATGATTTATATTAAATTGATCTGAAACCATACATTATTGTTTAGTTCACAAGAAATGTGCAAATGCAACCGTTGATAAGAACTACCAATAATATGTGACGGCTCAAACTTTTCTACTTTTAGAAAAAACCTTTTAAATAATATGTGACGTACGGCTCAGTCTTTTCTTATTTCCATGCTTGATGAAAACAAAAAGACGATGGAATATTGGACGAATGATCTAAAGAGGAAAAAGACATCATAATTGCAACGTTATTATTGCTAAGCCCCAAATTAGTGGATCGATCTGGATTCCATTTGATTAGGATTGTACCCTTTACAGCCTTTTATTAACTACTCGGTTACGTAAACATAACCATATATCCTTGAAAGAAGAAACTTCTATAAAATAGACCGTCTTATTATTGCAAGAGATTATTCATACTCCCTCCGTTCAGCTATAATTGGCACCCAGGAAAGTGGCACACAAATTAAGAAATTAATGGGTATGTGGTGTAGAATGAAGGAGAGAGGGAAAAAGAGAAATGAGTGGCTGGGATTGATTGAAAACTTTCCAAAAAAGGAAAGTGCCAAAGTAAAATGAACATACTAAAAACGAAAGTGTGCCAACAATAACTGAACGGAGGGAGTACATTATAACTGAAAATGTTAAATTTGTAAATATAACTGAAAAGTTAAAATCTTTTAATCATAATTAGGCCCTGTTTGCTAGATCTTATTTCTTGCTGCACTGAACTGAAGTGAAAATTAATGTATTGAAAAATAGAATCAGCATACCTGAATTCCATCAAATTACATTTTCACTGAGCTGATCTGATATACAGATAAACTCTGACAAATAGGGCCTTAGTCCTCTCATTATCACAACAATTTTCTGAAACATAGACCGACACAAATAGACTAAGAGCAAGTCCAACAGATTTGCTATAATAGAGATTTTGTCAATTTTTAGAGATTTTGTGTATTTTTCCACTCCAACAGATTTGCTATCTCATTTACTATTATAGCAAAATTGATGAGAGAGAAGATTTGTTTTGCTAAATATGCAGAATGACAAATAAATTTTGAGGAACGGAATTCATGCGCATTGCAAAAGAAAAAAAAAAGCCATTTTTGGCAAATTTCTTAATGCAAAAAAAGAAATAAGGAAAAAAGTTATTAATAAAATCTCTAAAGTAGAGATACGGTTGGATTTGAGTAAAAATATTTGGAGAATATAAAGTTTCCATTCTCTATTTTAGAAAAACTTTTGGAGAATCTGTTGGAGTTGCTCTAACGGGATCACGATCAAATGAGGGGAAAATTTTTTCCCTAAAGTTAATTTGGTGCATAATAATAGTGACCTGAACATAAAACATAAGCAGTTTACAGCTAAATAATGGTAGAAGATATTAATATTCGAAGGCTTGAGGGGACCAGAAAATAATGGATTCAGACCCCTTTTAACTTTTTCATAACAAATTATACACAAAATTACATCAGTTCGGTTTCAGTCTATTTTCAGTGCACCCTCTGATTATTACTACCAAAATTTCTAACAGAAAGAAACAAAAGAAACCATCTCAATGAAATTGGCTGGTCTATTTCTGTAACCACAATAGCTGATACTGGAAGCAGAAAACATATTACAACTCGATTCGAGCAGCTTAAAACAACATTGCAGATTTCATTAAAATGACGGAAAGAACAGTTAAAAACTTTACCTACCTTGGTCCTGACAATGCTGAAGGCAGAACCTGAGTACATTCATAAGCTGTCCTTCTTTTAACAATTGTAGGATTCAAGAAATCATAGTCAAAGTGTCAGAATTCTGATTATCTATGGAATATATATAGCCCTAAAATGTAACTAACTGCCTGCCTACATAAGTTGATATCCGCAGATCAGGAAAAGAGTACTATAACATGGTTATTACTATCTTTAGAAAGGATAAACTAGCCTGTCAAACTGGATAACTTATCCAATGGATAACCCATATCCATTTACAATTTGAACTCATTGGATAAGACTTATTGGATGATGAACTTATTGGATAAAAAAAAAAAGGATTAAATGGATAATTAACTTATTGGATAAAGACTTATTGGATAATTAGCTTATTGGATAATTAGATAAACAGGTTAAATGGATATGGATAACGGTTATCCATTGGATAATTTTGATCAAACAACCCATTGGGTTCAAACACACATATAACCTAGTTACGATCAAACAACCTAGTATAAATCAAATATCAACCGTTGCTTCATATGCGACATTGATACAATTATTAATATTTTATAAGTTGTGTTAAACATTATTTTTATTTTCGATATAACACTGTACCAGACAAACAACTAGTATAAAACAAAACAATCTTGTACATATCAAACCGCATCAAATATTTTACACTCCATAGCGATGATATTATTAGTTACATTTCCCAAATTTTGTTAAATTAATTTTTCCATTTCCGACGTAAAATGGTACCTAGTAAACAACCTAGTATAAATCAAACTAACATAGTACTAATAAAAACGATCTATTATTTTATATACCATAGTTATACCGTTGTCAATACTAATCTTGCATGGGCTCGGTTATATTTTAAAAGTAACATGGTAACAAACAAATTAATCTAGTATCAATCAAATCAACCTAGTATCAATCAAATCAACCTAATTTAATTTATCTTTGACAAATTATGGGTATTAAGAAAAAAATAAAATTTAATTTAATTAATCAAATCAACTTAATATTTTCATGCCATCTCAATTCAATACAGTTGAGTTCAGCTCAGTAAAATCAAAGTCGGAACAATTAAGTTAAAAGTAGTATGCGATTTATTAGACATTGATCTAATAGATCAATAAGTTTTATCCATTGGATAAATGGATATCTGATCCATTTAAATGGTACCAATGGACAAATGGGTATCTGATCCATTTAAATGGTACCAATGGATAATTAGGTCCAATGGATAATTATCCATTTGATCCATTTAATTAAATGGATAATTATCCATTGGATATGGATCACGGATATATCCGTTTGACAGGCCTAGGATAAACCCATTGACAGTGGCTGGTTTACATAGTGCCGCATATCTAACCACTAGCGTCTGAAATAGACAGCCGAAGAAAGCTTCAAAATTATCTCTGCTGGCTAAAATACAGATAATTGTGTCCATTTTTTCCATCCCTACCACTTCAATTTTCATTAACAAGCAGAAGAAAATGGAATTATGAGGTTATTAGAAGGTTTCAATGAAATGACAGGAAAACAACAATTTGTGCTGGACAGTTGATCTACCTAGGTCCTGACAATGCTGAAGGCTGAACCTCAGTAAGAACATCAGCCACCCTTTCTTTAACAACTGTTGGATTCAAGAAATCATAATCAAGATTGGTTTCAGCTTCAACCAAACCCTCCAGCACCTTAACTACAACCGACATTGAAGGCCTTCTGGTGAAATCTCCCTGCAAACACCATGCTGCTATCCCCATCATCTTCACTGCTTCCTCGATGTTATTCACCATATCCTCACTTTTCTCGTCCACCAATTCCTCGAGCTTTTCTTCTTCAGCTTTTCTCTTAAAGACTCTCAGCAAGTGCTTGTCTTCCTCAGCCCTGGACCAATCCAGATTCTTTCTTCCGCAAATAAGTTCCAACATCACAATGCCAAAGCTGTAGACATCCACCTTTTCAGTGATGACAGAACTCAGCCATTCAGGAGCAAGGTATCCCGGGGTTCCCCTCATTGTCGTGATGACTCGGCTTTGATCCTTTTCTATCAGCTTAGAAAGCCCAAAATCGCCGATTTTTGCATTGAAGTTCTGATCCAGGAGGATATTTTGCGGCTTGATATCCAGATGAATTATTTTCTGATTGCAATCTTCGTGAAGATAGGCTAATCCCTTAGCTATCTCTGAAATGATTCTCTTCCTTGTATCCCATGGAAGACTTTTCCTTTCCCGCCCGCTGAAAATCCATCCGTCGAGGGAACGGTTGGCCATGTACTCATAAACAAGAAGCCTGTGTGATTTCTCAAAACAGAAGCCCATCAGTTTTACCAAATTAATATGCTGAATGCTACCAATTGCCTTTACTTCCACAAGAAATGAATCCCTTATGCTTCCCAAACCATCAAGACACTTGACTGCTATTTTCGTGCCATCACTTAGCTCCCCCTCGTACACAGATCCAAACCCTCCTTCACCAAGTTTCTGACTAAAATCACCCGTGGAAGCTTTCAAGTCCTCATACGAGTATCTTGCAGGCATTCCGGGAACATGCTCTAGAAAATCTTCCTGAGCATCAATTGATTGCCTGTTCAGTTTCCTGAAAAGAAGGAAACTGCTAATCACAGAAAAAACCCCAAAGATAGCTGAAAGAGAGGAGGCGAGCATAACTGTTCTACGCCGTGAGGCCTTGTCATGAGGACGTTGCACCTTAACATACAGAGTAATGTTATAGCCTGATGTGATAGAATTTTCATTGCTCACAATAGAATATACATCATTTAGCAGTAAACAACTGCCTTTTCTTGAATCATCACTCGGAGCAACGAGCTTACCAAAAACAGCTGCTTTGCAAGAGCAGTTGTTCAGACAACGATATTCACAATCTTCCTTTAAAGTATCCTCCTCATGTGAACTGGAAGAAAGTGCAAAGTAATATGTGTTGTTCAGCTCAATTAAAGTATGATCTTCAGAAGCACTACAAGAAATCGGTGTGACAAGTGAACATCCAAGATTGGGTTGCCGGAAATTATTTGGAATAAAGAGACTTTGCTGACCACTTATAGTTTCAGGACAAGAACACTGGCCGGCATCCAAACACATGCCATATCTTCCACAAGCCATGGGATAGTCACAAGGTCTAGAACTGAAAATATCAGCAGATTCTTCCCAATCCCCTTGACCTGGCTGGAATACCTTCAAATGGCCATCTGTCCCCAGCTTCATGAATCGAGACGCAGATGAAATATTATAGTACTCTAAGCTGTTGTTGGTGAAGTCAAGATATGTCTCATTGAGTAATCCAACGCTGACATCAAAAAAGGAGAAATAGTACCTTTGAGGTGGTTGAGAATTTGTAAAAGCAGCCAATCCTCGGTTATATATCGACATATAAAACAAACCTTCACTCTGATTTGAAGATGAAACACTTGATATCAGCCTTTGTCCACGGAACAGCTTCTGTCCTAATAGTAGGGAGTCAGTAGGATGATCAAAAGACTGCCAAATGGTCTCCTTGTTCTTCCCAAACAGTACAAGGTTTCCATTCTCTGTCAAGTTCATTCCGGCAACAGCTTTTCCTCCTGTGTTGCTAGACCATACCAGTGTGCCATCTGCGTTCTGCAAGGAAAGGTCTCCGTCTTCGCTAAGCTGCAATGTCGCGTTCACTTGAACTGGATCATTCCTATTAGCAGACCATACAACCTGCGGGGAGTGCATGTAAGTATCTCCAATGTAATCTGTTTTGTTGGTCGAGATTAAGACTCCAAAAGTGCAGTCTCTGTATGTAGAAGCCGAGGACAAAGATTGTATCTGCATTTCATCGGATTCAGATGCATTAAAAATACTATCAGTTCTAATGCAGTAGAAGCCGAGGACAAAGACTGTATCATCAATATTTTCTCTACGTAGAACAGGTGACAATGTGTGTTCTACACTGTCGACTGCGTGATCAGCATTCACTGAAGGCTGGTTGACCCATGAAGTGGGAAGTTTGGAAGTGGAATTATAAAATGGTAGGGCAAATAACAGAGTTGAAGATGAGAGAAGCAGACAAGCAAGAACAAAGACATCAGACAAATGACTTTGCTCTGATATCATTGCAGCTTCTTGTGCAGACAATCTTCTAGCTTATTTGGATATACAACTTGGTGTCACTAATCATCATTCATTCAGGAAGATAAGTGAAAAAAGAAAGAGAAAATGTTATCATACAGCATCTCTATCAGTGTGTAGCAGACTTGACTTACAGGGTTTACTTTGACTCTAAAGCTAATCATTCATGGAATAACTTGTTGCTGACAAAACTTCTTCATAAACAATTGGAAGTAGGTAGTACCAATGTACCATAGTGAGTTAATCTAGATAGTTTTATTAATAAAACAAAAAGGGTAATAAGAATTTATGGAGCGTAGTAAAAGATCAACCATAGACATTGGTTCTTAGTAAAAATGTAAGTATTCAGCACAATACTATATTTCCACTCCAATTTTTAAATTCCTGAAACTTTTCAAATCACATTTCAGTTCCAGCAGTGCGGCTGCTGCAGGGTGTCTCACTGTATATATGAAAGACTGTGGGTATGCCTTGTTTAGTCATCTTATCAGTTGTGCAAAATTATCCAAGACATCCACATTATCTGTCAAAATGAGTGCAGAAGAAGGAAAGCAAGAGTAGGAACATGAAACACAATTTAGTCTGAAATCATGTCCACATATAATAAAAGTTTAGTCTGGAAGGTTTTCTCTATCCTCATTCATCCTTTACTTATTTTTTAATAATCAAAGACGTACAACTCACTTCATTTAATGTTTTAAAGTAAATGGTAGGGACACTGACTAAATGAACATAGGTCATCATGCCCCCATATCACCACAACCTACAACCAGTAAGATCAACTACTCCTATCAGTCCTAGATTTCAAAAAAAAAAAAAAACTACTCCTATCAGTCCTAGGTGATGTTTAAAATGTAAATCAGTCTAAAAATATGACGTTGATTATGTTACAGTACACAAAATGCAACACAGAGAGGAAAACATGGGAAACAGTAGGATAAGAGAAATAACATTATTCAAGAAGATCAGTACATAATGAGCTAACTTTCTATCACAATCTATAGTTCAAAGAATAGTAAGACTGCAGTAATTAAAAATCAAGAAGCCCACAAAGCAATTTCCCTCTTTAGCAAGTGAACAACTGTGATTAGCAAGACAAGTTAGCCTTTTATTTGAGAAAAAGACTGCAATATGGAGGTAGCTGAGAAACGTAAACTGACATACCTAGATATACCCTTCTATGTATGTATATGTGTTCAAATTAAACTTTTTAAAGTCTGTGCAAAATTAAGTTGGCACCGTGCTGAGGTTGTAGTGTAACAACTGTGTAAGGAGCATGAGTGTATGATGGCGAAAGTTCAAACCAGAACCTCTGCAGAATCTTTGCCATTGCCAATTTTGCTTCAGCCATGGCAAAGTTTTGCCCAATGCATATGCGAGGCCCCCCACCAAATGGAAAAAATCCTACTTGGCCCTTCGTAGCATTTGATATTCCTTCACTGAATCTCTCAGGCTTGAACGCTTTCACGTCATCACCCCATATTTCTGGATCATGATGCACTAGCAATATTTGCAGTACAAGAATGACCCCAGCTGGAACTGTGAACTTTCCCATTTTTGTCTCTTCATTAGTTCTTCTATTGAGCGTTGCTACAGATGGGTATAATCTCAGAACTTCATTCAAGATCATCGTTACCTGTCATCATTAGATTGAAAAAACCTCATAAAACAAGCTATAAGGTATTGCATAAGTTTGAGGGCTTAATTACCAGAATAAATGAACATAATGGAAACCGAAAAAGTAGTGGATAATACTTACTACTTTCAGGTGATTAAGGCCATCAAAATCTATCTCTCCTGTCCCAAAAACATGTAAAACCTCATCTCTAGCACGAGACTGCCAGTCTTGATGCTGGCTGAGTAGAATTAAAGTCCAGACAAGCAAGGTTGAGGTTGTCTCCTGTCCAGCAAAGTAAAACAGTTTGCATTCTTCAATAACATCTTCTGTGCTCATGCCAAACTCTTTATTTCCATGTTCTTCGATCTCTCTACGATTAGATTCCAGTAATATGCCCAGCAAGTCATTCTTGTTAGCTTCCCCTCTTGCTGTAGCTTTCATTCTCTTATCAATAATACCCCGGATTGTTGCTTTAACAAGCTTATCAATCTCTTTCATTCTTTTGTTCGTCTTAGTTGGCAAAAACCTATAGGCCAACAGGAAAGAAAACTACTGATGTCATCACTATGTTACAAATACACAAGATTATCTATAAAGCAATCAGCAACTAACAATTGTACCTCAATCCTGGGAAGTATAGTGTACGGGCAGCTGACATAATATGGGCTGCTTGTTCACTTTGGAGTTCAAATATCCTTCTTCCTTCTTCATAGTTACTGCCAAATGCTGTACGAGATATTGCATCACTTGCTAAGGTTTGAAGGGAAGGCCAAACATCTAAATCGGCAGATCCTTGGGGTGAAATGCGTTCCTCCCATTTCTTCAACATTTCATCAGCACTCAACCGAAAAGCTGGCATCATAATCTGATCACAGAAACATTAGTAAACAAACAATATCATTACTGCAATTGACAAATGCATAAAGACAGTATGTTCGACGGTTTCAACCACCATCCTAATGCTTTAAACATAAAATATTTACTCCAAATTCTACTCAAACGATATGATCAAACTTCTAAATTCAAACACACCACTATATGAAGGACTAAAATTGCTTATAAAGATGGTTCAATGCTTAAGTATTCGCAAAACAAATAGAAACTAAGGGCAGGGATTTCCTAATGCATAAGAATAGTACCTTAATCTTTTCGACATGAAATGCAGGATTGATCAACTTTCTGTGCTTGGTCCACTTATCTCCCTCAGCTGCTACAAGGCCAAGTGCCAACAGCTTACTGAGAGGATTTGCAACCGGCTTTTGGAACACATTAGGCTTTTGCAAAACCTCCCTCAAAACTTCAGGGTCCTGGACGTTGATTGATGGCTGTGGCCCAAGCCAGAACATAGAATCAACACCTAATTTATCACATTTCACACAAAAAAGTACATCAAATCAAACATCCCACATTTCTTGATACAATTCATAGAATTCGCTGCCAAAGAAATTTAAAAATAAATAAAGAATCTGCCAATCATTTACCGTATTTCTTGATCATTGTGACGAAGAAAGGCAGGACCCGGGGCACAATATCGTCAGAGACATTGATGGGCTGGGATTTGGATTCAGTGATCATCTTCACCAATTGCTTCAAGTCTCCGAAAGGGGGTTTGTAGGAATTTCCGACAAAACCCTCTGCTCTCAGGCGCTTTTCCATCTTTCTGGGCTGCAACCATATGGAATTCAAGACTCTCCATGCACAACCCAGAAATCCAACGACGCAGGAAACTGCAAGTATGTTGTAGAAATTCATGCTTTCTGGATATTTCATCAAACTAACTCGTCGACTGGGTTTATCTCCTCATTTGAGTGCCCGTGTGGAGACTCTGAGAGTGGATCATGTGAATTATGTTCTCTACCAATGTTTGAACGCATTAATGATTCATTCAACTGCTTTCCTTATACAGTACGTATATAGTATATCATTGTCATTGACCTGTTAGAGCAAGTCCAAGTAGATACTACATTATGTGGATTTTGAAGGAAGTGCGGAGATTTTACCCTATTATTTTGACAAATTCGAATGACAGTATATTTTCTTACTGTGTTTATACTTTATTTAATCAGTCCGGCTTCTAGATTCTCAAGACGGCGTTTCTTTTGCGGCGGTAGCGCCCGTCACACAATATATTTTCTTACTATGTTTATACTTTATTTAATCAGTCCGGCTTCTAGATTCTCAAGACGGCGTTTATTATTCGGCGGGAGCGCCAATCACACAATTTGGTGCTAGTCACAAACTCAAAGCAAATAATTTGGTGTTAAGGAAATATAAAATCAGGTGATGTTCTATCCATTTTTGTATGAAAGTACCAAAATAATAAAATAAATATAACTTCTGCAAAAAACAATAATATCAACCATCAAGTTTTGAATTGGCATGAGAACTCAAACGACTTATGATACCTTCTGAGTTCCGATCAACAATATCTCTCTCTCTTTGAGGAATTATATATATCATCACAACTTAAATCATTCAAAAACTAGCTATTCATATAGTCAAATTCTGTAATAATGAGGAGGAATACTTGAGTATTTAAATTTGAGAATTCAACCTGGTTTTCTGAATTTGAGTATTTCGATGATCCAGAAAACCAGGTTTAGTTCAAATACTTTGCTGGTGCTAAAGTTTGTGCAAAACCAGGTTTGCTCCATGTTGAGGTTGCAGTGTTATTACTGAGTTAGGTGCATGAATGTAGGCTGGGGAAAGTTCAAACCAGAACCTCTGCAGGATCATTGCCATAGCCAGCTTTGCTTCAGCCATGGCAAACGTTTGCCCGATGCAGATTCGAGGCCCCCCTCCAAATGGGAAGAATGCAACCTGGCCCTTTGACGCGTTCGATATTCCTTCGCTGAATCTCTCTGGCTTGAACTCTTTCACATCATCTCCCCATATTTCTGGATCATGATGCACTAGCAATATTTGCAAAATGATAATCACACCTGCTGGAAGTTTATACTTTCCGATCTTTGTCTCTTCGTTAGTCCTCCTAGAAAGCGTTGCTACAGACGGGTAAAATCTCAGAACTTCATTCAAGATCATTGTCACCTGTGATAAAAAAACATTTATGTATATATGTATTTAAGTTTCAGCAAGTACTGTATATAAGAAGGATTAGGCCATCAAAATATAGCCAGTGGATAAAATCATACCACTTTCAGCTGATTTAGGCCATCAAAATCGATTTCTCCCTTCCCAAAAACATTCAAAACCTCATCTCTAGCGCGCGATTGCCAGTCTTGATGCTTGCTGAGAAGAATCAGAGTCCATACAAGCAAGGTTGATGTTGTCTCCTGTCCAGCAAAGTAAAACAGTTTGCATTCTTCAATGACATCTTCTGTGCTCATACCAAATTCCTTGTTTCCATGTTGTTCGATCTCTCTGCGATTAGATTCGAGTAATATGCCCAATAAGTCATTCTTGTTGGCTTCTCCAGCTTCAATTGCTTTCATTCTCTTATCAATAATATCACGAATTGTCGCTCTAACTAGATGATCAATTTCTAGCATTCTTCTGTTTCTCTTAGTAGGCAAAAACCTATAGAACACAAAATCAGCATGCAGGACTATTGAAAGTAATAGTAATCCAGAAAGCAATTGGCAACAAATGATATGACCTCAATCCGGGGAAGTAAAGCGTTCGCGAAGCAGCCAAAATATGGACAGCTTGTTCATTTTGGAGTTCAAATATCCTTCTTCCTTCTTCATAGTTACTGCCAAATGCTGTACGAGAAATCGCGTCACTCGCTAAGGTCTGAAGGGAAGGCCAAACATCTACATTGGCAGATCCTTGGGGTGAAATGCTGTCCTCCCATTTCTTCAACATGTCCTCAGCACTCAACCGAAAAGCTGGCATCATAAGCTGATCATAGCAAACCTTTAATCAGAAATTTACAAAATTTTGCAATTTAAGATGATCAAAGATTGGAAAATTTTGGTCTCCACATTAATGAGCAAGCATCCACTGATGAACTAAGTTAAGAACTGTTGGCCTCTCACATCAAGAGTCATGTTTCTCAATTTAATTTTGTTCTTTGTAAAACGTCCAATTTCAAAATGTATGTATGCAAATATCAATAAAATTAAACATAACAACTGTAGTCTGTAAAGTGTTCACAAAAAAATTAGAAGAAAAAGCTGGATGACAAAATGGTTTAGCAGAAGCTCGCGAATGCATCAATCAATGGCATTAATCAGGGAAAACAGAACCTTAATCTTCTCAAGATGGAATGCAGGGTTGATTAGCTTTCTGTGCTTAGTCCACTTGTCTCCTTCGGCCGATACAAGGCCAAGTGCCAACAGTTTACTGAGTGGATTCGAAAGAGGCTTTTGGAAGATCGTCGGTTTAAGAAAGATCTCCCTCATGATTTCAGGGTCCTGCACAGTGATTGCAGGTCTTGGACCAAGCCAGAACATAGCATTAACACCTGGATAATAATATATCGCATCAAAAATACAGATTAAGAAGAAGAAAAAAACTGCCAAACACAGAATAAACTCTGTTCCATTTCTTCACATGCTTTCTCAAAAATAAGTACCATATTTCTTGATGATTGCAACGAAAAAAGGCAGGACCCGGGGCACAATATCGTCGGAAATGCCGATGGGCTGAGATTTCGATTTATCGATCATCTTTCCCAATTCCTTCAAGTCACCAAAGATTGGTTTGTAAGAATTTCCCAGAAAACCCTGCGCTTTGAGGTACTTCTCCACTTTTCTGGGCTGCAGCCATAAGGAATTCAAGACTTTCCATGCAAAACCCAGAAAACCAACGACACAGGAAAGCGCAAGTATGTAGTAAAAGTTCATCCTTTCCAATGCTTTTAGTTTTGGTCGGAAAACTATTATCAGATAATATATTTGCAGTTTAACTGAGCTTATCTTCTTATATGAATATCTGAATGTGTGAGCGAAGGAGAGATGGCCAGCCAGTATGAAGAGGTTGACGAATGACGAATACTTCTTCCAGAAATCGTTTTCATTATATATTGACTTCTTTTAGTGGACAAATATTAACGGCAATTGGAAAGGAAAGAAATTATTTGTTTTTCCATATGGTTTGGTTTTTCGGTAGACAAAGTGTCTTTTCCCACGGGAACACGAAAAACCCGACCCGACTGACCCGACACGAATGACCTTTTGACCCGATTAAAACCCGAGAATATTAGGTCAAATTCGACCCGACACAAACCCGACACGAACCCGAATAAATTTTAACCCGACACGAACCCGACACGAACCCGAGAATGACCCGAACCCGAAAGTGACCCGAACCCGATTTGACACAAACCCGGAAATGACCCAAACTCTAAAATTAAGTTAATGAACTAGCAGTAGTAATAGAATTGGTGTAAAAATGTTTATGATCACTGCAATTTGTTTTCCATAAAAATGTTTATAAATATATTTATGATCACTGCAATTTGTTGAATGAATTACAACATAGACATGCCATTACTGAGCTTAAATACTGGATATTAGCAAAGTCCATTATAGGAATAATTTTGTGGATTATAACAATTGTTCAGTAAAAAATAATATGTTTATTACAAGAGCATTTTTTCTCTAGTAGAGTTGATATATATATATATATATATATATATATATATAAGTATAAAAATATCAATTCAGTATATTGTGTATATTAATATTTATTTCAATTCATTTTTGTTTTATGAAGATCATGTCGTCATAATGCCTTGAGTTAAATTGAATAATCTCTGGCGACGATACAATTTTTAACTCATCAAGTATAAAATTGGATTGAACTATAAGGGAATGTAGTGAAACTCAATTTAGTTCTAGTGTTTATAGAAACTCAAGTAAGTTTGATCTAACACTAGTTAAACTCAATTTATCCATTATTTATAAATAATCAAGGAATATTTGATCTTTCACTACTTAAATACAATATACTAGTTACATTCGTTTATAAAAGTCAAGTAATATTTGACCTTTAATTATTTCTATTCAACTCATAGTAAACAAAGTCAGTTAATGAAGTTCATTAATTGTCGAAAGTAACAAAGTAAACATTAATCACTAATTTATAGAGGATCCCTATTTTTGAATAAATATAAGTTACTTGATTATTATAAATTAAGTGATGGTTAACAGTTGTATAGTTAAACTGAACTTAATTAATTTTTGTATAAAGTTGAGTAATATTTGACATTTGGTTAGTTAAATGCAATTAAGTTAGTGTGTTAGCATTAAAACTCAGTTACATATGGAATGTCAAGTAAAGTTTGACATTTGATTAGTAAAATTCAATATAAATTATTTCATAGTATTTATAAAAATAAATAAATTAATTATAATATTTGGAAGTAACTAAATTTATTTAAGTGTTTATTGAAACTAAATTAAGGTTAATTTTTGGTAAATTTATTTCAATTTAGTTATCGTTGTTAGTTAGCAGGTTTCCAGTTCGATTAATTACATCAATTTAGTGGGTTTAGGGTTTAGTGGGTTTTGAGTTTTGGGGTTTGGGGCTTTAAGACAAAAGTAAGCCCAACAAATATGCCCAATTCTAATATCAAAATCAATCCAATAATTATTTCATTTCATGTTATTTTGGTGTTAATATAAAATAGAGTATTTGTTGATATCTTATTTTTTGGTAATTTAATTTATTACTGACATCGTGATTATTGACATTTTAATATTCATATTTAAAACTAGAGTTTCTTTCGAACCGAAGTGTTAATACAAGTTAGAATAATTGTTAAATTTAATATAGTTATGAGTATTTGTCAAAATATAATATTTTGACCCGAACCCGACACGAAAATAAAACTGACCCGATACCAACCCGACCCTATAAAACCCGACCCGACCCAACCCGACCCGATGAATAGTCCCAACCCGACATCAACCCGACACGAACCCGACCCGACCCGACCCGACAAAACCCGAAAAGATATTTTAGACCCGTTTGAACCCGACCCGTTTGACCCGAACCTTTTTAGACCCGAACCCGAGGTCGACCTTTAGACCCGAATCGACAGCTCTACACGGGAATAATCGAAGAATTTAAGTTAAACTATCTTGTTATCACTTATCATCATCAACTCAAGCTGTATATGGGAGTTGTTGATTTTCCCTTTTCAATTATTAGTTTTTGATCAACACATTTTTGAGACAAATTTCATCAATGATCAGATTGGCAAGAAAAGACATATAGTTAGGATCATATCAATCATTGAATGAAAGGGCAATACACTTATAAGTGAAAGATCCAAAGAAATGAATCTAAAACATAGAGCGTTTTGTTGAATTAAACAGTACAACGCATTATTGTTACGTAATAAATCGTGTGAATGACATTTCTTGCTTCATCTGGTTTGATGTTTGAACATGAAATATTAGTATTTTACCTCAAAACTTGTAAATGGTTTGACATACCACATGTGCATCATTATGTGGGGAAATTAAACGAGACCCTATCTAAAATTTAGTGTCCAGTTATACTATGGAACAAAAGGCGATATCCCTCGCCCGCAGGGCCCCTTCATCCCGGCACTACAGGGTGATGAGGAGGTTAATTACGTTGTCCAATGGTATAAGCTATCTGGCGGTTACTTCCTGGTGCTAACAACTGACAACTGCAGATGCCAGGATTTGAACCCTTGACCTATGGAGCAATTAACCAGACACTTAACCACTTGATCAAGCACGTGGGTGCAGTGTCTAGTTATACTATTTTTATATATGTGTGTTTTAAAATCCATGAAGAGCTTTTATTACTAGCCATGTCTTAAATTTTACACTACAAAATATCACCACAGTAATGATGCTTATTTTGAGCCTTTGTGACGATTAAAAACGTTGTTAAAAGTTTTAGCTAGCGACGCTTGAGGAAAGCTCCTCTATTTGGCGTGTCACTAAATAATTAGTGTACTTAAATTATTAGATCACCAATTTTATTGTTCTTTCTTTCTTATGAGCATTACATCAAAGTTTCCTGACCATTATTATTGGAAGATGAGAGATTTATAAGTCAGTTAATATGTATATATTACTACTAGCGGTTTCACACCACGCATCGCGTGGTGAACTTGATCACTTTTATAAAATTAATAACATTTAGTTCTTATTTGAAAAAAATAAAAGTAAAAAATTATTACAATTAAATCATTGTATAATGAGAAGGTCTCCTGTAAGATCCACTTACGGTAAGAGCAGACCACATTCTACAAGATTGGTATCGACTATACACAAATATTTTAATTATTTGGTCATAAAACATAAAAGATCAAGGAATAAAGTGAAAATATATTGTCTAAAATGTGAAAGATCAAAGCAAACAAAAACATCAGGCCTAAAACATAAAAGATCAAACCAAATAAAAAATCAAACCAAAAAAAGATCAAACTCAAGTATAAAAATATCAGGTTCAAACAAAAATAATTAAAAAAATTGTTTGGTAGCTTCAATCTTATAGAAAATGGTATATTTTTGGGTTGCCCTTATCGTAAGGTGCCCATATTTGAGACTTTCTTGTATCAAAATATCCTACTATTAGACTATATTATTAGTTTTCACTTTTTAAAATTATAAATTAATTCTAAAAGTGGTTAGTTCTACTTTATTTGTCTTGTGCGCGCTCTTCATTCTCCAATTTCGTTCATGGAGAAAATTTTGCACACATTGCACAAATATGAGTATGAACAAAACAATTTTGTATAATGAAAAAGCTAAGAGAAAATATATAATGAGCACGTCGATTTGATATCTTAATTTTGTTAAATTTTTTGGAACTTATATAAACTTGTAGATTTGTACTTAACTTTCACTCCTAGAATATTTTATTTGCATTCTTTCACAAAATGGGCGAAGAATAGAAAAGGACGTAGTTTTTTATATGGAAATTTTCTTTCATGGCAAAATAACCAAATATTTACACTCCTAGCTCAAATTTATCCAAATTACACTTATGTAATGTTTAAAAACTGCCCGGACTATCCGATATGGATTTCTTTATTCCTAATCCTAATGCAGAAGCAGAAAGTCTAGTTTCTTGGTCTCTTTTAGTGGCTGATCTGATACTCCCTTCTCTAGAAATCATCTTCTTCACTCCTTTCACCAACTTGCTCTTCGTTGGATATAAGTAATATCTTCCTTGATTACTCTTGGTATATTATGCAAATTTGCGCTATATACCACCACCGTACTGGAAACAATAACAAATCCTAAAACAGTAGCCATGGAAGTTGGAACTCCTGTTCCCCTTCTGAACCAAGCCGCTGAACTTGTCAACACATTAGCAAATCCTTGTACAGTAGCTGCCATGGTAAACCTCTTCCCCTTCTGAATCCAGCCGCTGAACTTGTCAACACAATATAACCAATCTTACAGTCTGTCCAAGGATTGCACCGTCGAGACGATGGAGATTTCTGCACTCCATTGCTGCTTTATCGATGCCAGCCACAATAATCGACTCCACAAACCTTATACTTGAATCCATCAGAGACACCTTGACCTTCTATAACTTAAGCACAATAAACATCTTAATTAAAAAAAGAAGTGTTATGCCCCTGAACTTCATTGTGCAACTTTGATGATCTAGAATGCATTAGAGAGTTTTAGACACACTACCAACTTTGATGCAAAAAAGTCCAAACCACTAATACACAGATTAATGAAATTGAAAGCATAACATCTTATAATAATTTTGCATGTTTTAGATCTCAAAGAACTATCTTTTCAGATTGGGATGGATATTAAATCTAAACCTAAACTAAACTAAACTAAACCAAACCAGAAAACCAAAGACAGATAAGAATACCAGTCTTTGTTCACGAAGAAGCAGTACCACACAGGAGTGGGTAATAGTGCACAGTATAGCAACAATGTGTATTCAACTAATGTTAATAGTTAACCCTGGAAAAAATAATTTTTTTAGAAAGAATGCAAGAGCAAAAAGACTAAAATTAATTAATCCCCCTTGGAATTCAGCACACCTGCTTCCGAAAATTATGGTCTCTTTATTTCTTAGAGTACATCAGCATGCAACACCAGCTTCAGGCTATAGCAGTTTGCTTTGCATATTCTATCTGTAAGCATAAAGATGATAAGTTTATGGTACACCACACATAATGTAAAGAAAAATGCAAGGGCGTAATGCATCATATATTTATCATTGCACTTGGACATATAACACACTACAATTAGTCAGGCTAGGGGAAACTGTATCTGAACCTTAGGATTCAACCCGAACAAAATGTCAAAATCAATGGTGATTTCCAGTTGGATTTTCCGCACGAGGTCGGCTAAGAACAGAAACACCCCTGTGGCAACCCTAACCAGGACAAGAGTATAGAACTGTCCGGAATAAGTGCCAGGGAAAAAAGGTAACTGACAGACTGACATATACTCTGATTTTAATTAAGGTCAATACCCTTTACATATTTTGAGATCTTTAATACATTGTTAAGTTACCACAATATAATAGGATATATTGTATATTTATTTAGACAGAAAATTCCATATATAATACCAGCTTCAAGGAAATTTAAATGAATTTCAGACTAATGAGGGCTTAATGAATTTCAGACCTAGCTTGAGGATTTCAATCCGGTCACTATAACTGAGCTAACAAATGAAGCATCGAATTTGATTGAACAATCACCCGAACCATCACTCAGGATTCAGAGAGACAGATTTTCTATGATTGATTGTGAGTTCTTGTAGCCCCTGAAAAATACAAAATTTGCCACAAGAGGAATTAAAACCAGCTCTCTATATGATTGCAGAAAAGGTACAAATAAAACAATGGCGCAATAAGGGAAAAATAATAAAAAGATTCCATTATCACATAAAGATAGCTGTCAAGGACCAAGCAAATAAAAATAAAGAATCACTTGAAAGCCTCACTTGAGTAGACGATATCAATGATCATATTCTCAGCTAGTTAACAAAGATTAAATGCTCTACAAATGCTAGAATTTCCTGAGCATTTCACACCACCTGTGAAACCTGTACGCTTGAGGTATACAAAAGAAAACCCAACATAGAATACCCAGGGAATTCCCTGAGTATTCTTGCTGATAATAAATATGACTCAGTCTTTGCACGGCTAATTCTTCAATATATTCACCAAAAACATAACTTGAATGACCAAACATCCCTCATATTCTGGCTATTTTCTTTTTTCCAATCAAATAAACAACCTTATTTTAAAAAGAATATAAAATCACCTGCCTAAAAACTTCCATTCTGACCACACACACATATTAACACCAAAACTAACAAACTTAACATAAATAAAAATAAAAATAAGGTTTTCAATCCAGTTTCAGGGAGTGAACAGAATCAATTCACAATATCACATACTCCCATTTCCACAATTAGACACTACACCCCAAATTAAATTCAACAAAACATGCATATACATAATTAGATTGAATATTTGATTTCCTAGCGAAAAATTCAATTAGTTATGCAAATGGGGTTCAAGTTTCTATCAGAATCTTATGTCAGCGATGAAAATATATTTGAAAGCCTGACTCCAGAATTATCTAATGCAGCTCTAACATCAAACCATAGGTCATCCTTGCCAAAGAATACAAGGATTCTGTTAGCTTCACCCCTTGTACTTCCAAGCAAACTACTCCTGGCAGAATCATTTTGTCTAAAATCCTCTTAAATGGGGTCACGAGAGAAAACTGGATTTTATTTTTTCTACCCCACTTTTAGCATCAAAATCCAGTGTTTCCAAGAATTAATCAAATCATCCGATCAAAATATATGTCACATAATCCTACACTAATAATCCATGGAAGAAATATATGCATATATGACAAGGGCTTAATCAAAGCAGAGACATTCCAAGATAGACTTCATGGCGTTAGCATAATCCGTTAGACACCTTTATATAGCATAATCAGTTAATCTTCATGTCACCAAATACTAAACCTGCAAAATCCACTTTCTAGTATACTTATGAACTCACTATTGCATAGAAGATTTAGCTACCTCCTCAACTGCAGCATCAGGTTTTTGGGTTCATCTACTGAATGCAAGCCTAATTTTTCTTCTCCAACACTTGAAATACGGAAAGCCGGAAACATATAAAGAGAGGCTATGTAAAGATCAAACCGAACATAAAAGAAAAGTATAAGAATTAATCTCATAATTGTGAACATAGTTAATCACTTACTATTTCTTTTTTGCATTGAGTCTGGAAGAGTACTTGTGCAGAACTTTTCCTGAATACTTGTGCAGAACAATGAATCTGTTTGATAGCGGCTTAATCAGGTGTTTGAAGTAAGAACTTAAAAGAACCGAACTCAGGATTTGACTACGTACCTAAGTTTGCAAAATCATAAAACCATATAAGATTTCCAAAACAACAATCATCTATTCGAATCAAACTCTCGGCACACAAAACTGAGATCCACTAACATACAAAACACATATTAATATTCAGTTTGCAGGAAATACAAAGATTAGAGAGAAAAAAGATAAACCAATGAATAAACCACATTACCAAACATACTAATAAACATATGCTAGAAATTGGAACCACTTGAGCACATTCTCATCACCCTGATGGAGAAACTGAGAGGTAACTTTCACAGTAAGTTCAAACACACAAAAGCTTAGATAGAAGCATAACATCATACAACTCTAACTATAAAGCTATAGAGTCAAAAAATAATTACCAAAAAAACGCACAGGTTTTGGACAAAATTTCCAGAAAATCATTCCCGGTGAAATCTTCCAGTTCTTCCACTTTCTTTAAAGGCTGTCCTGGAATGAGGAAACATGGTAGTGGTGGAGAGCACTGGAATCGGCGGTTGGGCTCCCTTTCCTACTAATTATCGCAAACTGGGGTGGATGAATACTGAAATAAGGGGAAGCAATTGGATGTCACCCTCATCGATTCCATCAGATGATGTTATAGCTGAGAGCAGACTACATTCTCAAGTAATTCGAATTCGTATTCAACAAAGGCTAGAAAATCGAAATTAATGCAGCAAGAAGAGCGAATTCAAAATAGGCCGCAAGAGGAGCAAAAGATTCTAACTTTAATGACTCTTTTGCAGCGATGCAATCATACCAGATTACCAGCACAACCCAGCAAATTGATTCAGGAAAAATTGAACTCCAGCGGGCACCGGGCAGACGAAAAGAGGGGAAAAACCTAAATTAGCAGTAAACGGCGTCGTTTAATGGACTGGGGGTTTAAAATTACCAAAATGTCCCTGCGGCTCCAGATACCATGGAACAAAAGAATTCATGTAGTGTTCTAGGATAATCTTATTTAAATAAAGAAAAATATGAGAAGGAAACTTTAAGTTGGACAGTGGTCAAGTGTTACGAAATCGTAATGTTATGTGATTTTTAGTTACGAATTCATGAGTCTAAATATATATTGTGTAGAGCAAAATAATTACGAATTCAAAAGTGGCGAAACGAAGGCGGAACCATGATCGCCCGGGCGACAGTGATTACAACCAATTATGGATACAAATTTGTAACCCAAGGCGAATGGTGAAATGAGTTCGTTTTATAAACAGTCAACCACTAACATTTGGGCGGCCCCCTTATGATAAGAGGCCACGTCCAGAAGTCCATGTTCAAAAAAAAGATGTTTTTCTACAACTACCGTCCAACAAATACAACAAAAAATACTACATGATATTTGACCGTGTATAAGAAATAAAGAGAGGAGAGTGGCCATCAAAATGATGAAGGCCTTAAAATGTCCACGAGAAGTAACCACGTGGTGGGCAAGTCATGAATTTCTTACTTGATTCAATTCAGCTATGGTGTATGGTGTTTGGTCATCCTCGAAAATCTAGTACAATGTAATATAATGCATATATTAGAGGGAATACGTGGAACCGCCTCATATTTGTGCCTTTCTTGAACATGTTTGCACTATTGGTAGATATTGCAAGAAATATTTCCCTTTAAGATAATAAGCATGGATCCACTGAATCTAGATGATGTCCTTTCTTAGTGAAAATATCCCAAGCAAACTACACAAATTGGCCCTGTTCCACAAAGATATATCCCTCGGCCCAAATCCCCTCCAAACTTTGGAATAACTCAAGGTATCCCAAGATTTAGGTGTGTATCCTCTGACTCCTGTTTCTCTATCTCAGATATAGTTTCTACGTAAATATCTCCACAATTTTCTAGGTGGCACTAATGCAAACTGGTGTACTCACGGCGCTTGATTCACGACGGTTTTGAAAAACCGCCGTAGTTGGGGGCTTCCGACGTCGTAACTAGGTAGGGAGCATGATGCTGGGAGGTTCCGATGTCGGAAAATCACTAGAAAGACGCTTAAACAAATATTAACGACGGTTATTGTAAAACCGCAGTAAATTTTCTGGTTCCGACTTCGTAAACATAACCGAAACTGCAATTGAAACTGTAACCGAAAGCAGTTACGATGTCTGAAGCTAAATGAAGGAAGTTACTATACGATTACGATGTCTTAAACCATGCAGAAACTGTACTTATAATAAATAAAAAACCCTTTCTATTAACCCCTCTCCATCACATCCTCAATCTCCTTCGTCATCTCTCCATCTCCGATTGCCGATATCTCCATCTCCCTTTCCTACTAATTATCGCAAACTGGGGTGGATGAATACTGAAATAAGGGGAAGCAATTGGATGTCACCCTCATCGATTCCATCAGATGATGTTATAGCTGAGAGCAGACTACATTCTCAAGTAATTCGAATTCGTATTCAACAAAGGCTAGAAAATCGAAATTAATGCAGCAAGAAGAGCGAATTCAAAATAGGCCGCAAGAGGAGCAAAAGATTCTAACTTTAATGACTCTTTTGCAGCGATGCAATCATACCAGATTACCAGCACAACCCAGCAAATTGATTCAGGAAAAATTGAACTCCAGCGGGCACCGGGCAGACGAAAAGAGGGGAAAAACCTAAATTAGCAGTAAACGGCGTCGTTTAATGGACTGGGGGTTTAAAATTACCAAAATGTCCCTGCGGCTCCAGATACCATGGAACAAAAGAATTCATGTAGTGTTCTAGGATAATCTTATTTAAATAAAGAAAAATATGAGAAGGAAACTTTAAGTTGGACAGTGGTCAAGTGTTACGAAATCGTAATGTTATGTGATTTTTAGTTACGAATTCATGAGTCTAAATATATATTGTGTAGAGCAAAATAATTACGAATTCAAAAGTGGCGAAACGAAGGCGGAACCATGATCGCCCGGGCGACAGTGATTACAACCAATTATGGATACAAATTTGTAACCCAAGGCGAATGGTGAAATGAGTTCGTTTTATAAACAGTCAACCACTAACATTTGGGCGGCCCCCTTATGATAAGAGGCCACGTCCAGAAGTCCATGTTCAAAAAAAAGATGTTTTTCTACAACTACCGTCCAACAAATACAACAAAAAATACTACATGATATTTGACCGTGTATAAGAAATAAAGAGAGGAGAGTGGCCATCAAAATGATGAAGGCCTTAAAATGTCCACGAGAAGTAACCACGTGGTGGGCAAGTCATGAATTTCTTACTTGATTCAATTCAGCTATGGTGTATGGTGTTTGGTCATCCTCGAAAATCTAGTACAATGTAATATAATGCATATATTAGAGGGAATACGTGGAACCGCCTCATATTTGTGCCTTTCTTGAACATGTTTGCACTATTGGTAGATATTGCAAGAAATATTTCCCTTTAAGATAATAAGCATGGATCCACTGAATCTAGATGATGTCCTTTCTTAGTGAAAATATCCCAAGCAAACTACACAAATTGGCCCTGTTCCACAAAGATATATCCCTCGGCCCAAATCCCCTCCAAACTTTGGAATAACTCAAGGTATCCCAAGATTTAGGTGTGTATCCTCTGACTCCTGTTTCTCTATCTCAGATATAGTTTCTACGTAAATATCTCCACAATTTTCTAGGTGGCACTAATCCAAACTGGTGTACTCACGGCGCTTGATTCACGACGGTTTTGAAAAACCGCCGTAGTTGGGGGCTTCCGACGTCGTAACTAGGTAGGGAGCATGATGCTGGGAGGTTCCGATGTCGGAAAATCACTAGAAAGACGCTTAAACAAATATTAACGACGGTTATTGTAAAACCGCAGTAAATTTTCTGGTTCCGACTTCGTAAACATAACCGAAACTGCAATTGAAACTGTAACCGAAAGCAGTTACGATGTCTGAAGCTAAATGAAGGAAGTTACTATACGATTACGATGTCTTAAACCATGCAGAAACTGTACTTATAATAAATAAAAAACCCTTTCTATTAACCCCTCTCCATCACATCCTCAATCTCCTTCGTCATCTCTCCATCTCCGATTGCCGATATCTCATCTACTAACTTCGCCGATCATTCTGCCATCTATATTCCCCATTCACCTTCGAGCCTACTAGCAGGAAGTTACTCGCTCTTATCGCCGCCATCTAGCCACCTCAATGGCCGACCAAAATCCCCAATCGGCCACTCGTCCCCGACCCTTGGCGCCCTGACTGCGACATCATCGCCTGAGTTTCAACTCCGCCCATCTATGATTTCTCCTCTAGCTTTGACTGGTACGGAATATGTCCGAAGCTATCGATTTTTGAATCATTTGATTAATTATTTGGTTGAGTGGTTTACTAGGGAGTTTGAGTCAGTGTGGTAAAATAGTTCGACTGATGTTGTGTAGCGTGCATTTGATTCGATGTCGAGATATCAAGTATTTGGATTATAGCGTTTGTAAGTTTATTTGACGTTGTCTGCAACTTGTGCTTGATGCATAGATTGAACGGGAATGTTTGAAACTAAGTAGGCAGTGGAGCTTGTAGATATGGGTTTCAATGGGGTAAGTTTCTACTTTGATATGTTTAACTTTTAGTTAGATGTGCTCATTACTTATTTTTGTATTTTAAGTGTATTAACATGATGGAATCTGTTTTTATCGATATGGAATTTTTATTTATTGTTTACCATCTCGTTAAGCCTCATTTGGAATTCATTGAGCCTTTAACATCTTTCATGTTCTTTCGGTTTGTTTATTTAGTTTTGTATTAACTTCACACAGATTGGGCTACGAAAGGGTACACGTTCATTTGCTGAAGTTTGTGCTGCCGGATTCAATGAGGAGGATGGTACATTTGGAGATATTTGGGAGACCATGTCTGTTAGCAATTTAATACTGCTTTTGATTTCTGATGCAACTCAGGTATTTAAATTTCTTTCTTACTCAGCTTGTACACTCAATTGTCTATGAACCGGTGATTTCTCTAGCCAGACACATGGATTGTCATTTTGTCATTTTGTCATCATATTCTGTATTAAAACCATTCATGTGCATTTTATATGTTGGGTGTAGGCTTTGCTTGATAGTATCCTTTGTCATCAGATTGTTTCAACTAGTAATTTTTCTTTTATCTGAACTAGTAATTGACATTTGATATGTTTATTCTTTTCATAGTGGAACTGTTCCTCGTTGTAGGTGTGAGACACAATAGTGAATATCGTTTAGCTTCGGTTCTTGTTGAGTACTACTTGAGCTGAGAACTTAATAGTATATGTTCATAAAGTTCTAATAATGTAGTGAGTGAAAATTGACAAGCTATGGCAAAAAGTGTGTTTGAGTATATTAGTCTTTTTCCACTGTGAACCTATGAAATGGTACAATGATGTTGTTGCATTTTAGTAACCTTTTGTATACATGCAATTATTCTTTTCACACTGTATATATCAATTCACTACATATGGTTGACACAAAGATATCTTGGTTATCAATTGCAGGATTATAATTATTAACTATGAAAAGGTTTTATAGTACATCAAGCCAAATAGCATCGCCGGGATCTCCCATGGTTTCTTATGAGCAAGATGTTGATGGCAGAGCTATATATGTTGCTCTGGGTGGTCCATTTCCCTTAGGTCACCTTTTACTATTGCCACTACACTGGAATCGGAGTATAAGAGTGACATATTTGGAGAGGCAGATGAGACCGGCTCACTCCTGATATATCTTAAAAGCATATCAGATATATCTAATTCTCTACCAACTTCTCACAAGAATGAGTGTAACGCCCCAATTAAACCACATATCCAATACCGGTGAGTTTAATCGAACGTCTGCTTGGTTCGCACCAGGTCTTAAGATTAAATACAGATTCAGTAACAAAAGCAAATAACTATTAGACTATTATTACATCATTTGTAATTTCAGACGTAATTCAAATCGTTCAATAGATATATCTCAACTTATAATCATTATAGCTCCATCGGGTTGACGCATTAGACTGGAATAATCGATTCCAGAGTACTCCTAAATCCGCCTAGATCTGTCAGTGATGTCCTCCGTAAAATATAATAAAAGCCTTAACTATAGAAGTACACAATTTCCAGATTTTAAATACAATTATGATCATAACCTATCAAACCTAATATGGATAAAACTTCTAAAACAATCTCACAAAATACAATGACAAAACATCACCTTTGTCAATAATTAAGACAACACCGAAGCAAATAATGAAATAAAACTCACAAGATCAACACCTTCAAAATAATCACATCAACTCTTCAAGAACCAACCAAATATGATACAATATAATCCATATACTCTCAAAATCACAGAGATCGGAATTGTCTCAACATATCAACATTTTCACCCAACACAATGGATCGTAAACAAGCATCAAATATCTCAGTTGAAACACAATGCAGTATTTTAATCCATATGTCACACCATGAATTCCATCACAAGTAACAGTATATGAATCACACCGTATGCCCTCATGGCATTAAACATGGTAACAAATAAAACAATAGCATGATCATCAAACATAAGTGACACATAGCATTTAGTTCCCAAACCGTATTAGTATATATATAAAGATTGTCAAGTAGGAGATCATATTTCGATCAAAAACATGTCATGCAGGATTTAATTACCCTCTTAAACCATCACATTTCAAGTCACCATGCCATGTACCAGGCAATTTCAGAATTTTCCACTCATGTACATAATTAAAGGATTGGAACTCAAATCAAAGATGGAAATCTCGGATGGAAATTCATAGATGAAAATTCACCCAACATATCTCTGAACCACATATCACAGATGGAAATTCGTATCAACTGGGTTTCACCCCCAACATATCTCCAATTCTCCAAATATCTCCAATTCTCCAAATATCACCCGTGTATACACTTGAAGGGCGATTTCTCCGAACTCCAAACCCTTGCACGACTATTGGCCACACGCAAGACCTAGCCGTGCAAGTCCTGGTCACAATATACTCTCGCATGACCAATATACTCTTGCGGCACCCTCTCTATCGATAGAGACCGCACAAGCGAGGGGCATACTGCTTTACCCTCGTACGACTATTGGCCGCACGCAAGACCTAGTCGTACGAGTCATGGTTACAATGTACTCTTGCAAGCAACCACGCCTCGATAGTTGACCGTTTGCAAGCAAGTGGTACACTGCTCAATTAACCTATAACCCGAGAACAAAGCTAAAAGATCACTTGTATATTATTTTAAAGATACATCTCACGTCAACAAGTAATCCTCATGCTGAACTAAGGAAAAACTCATATAATACAAATTATCCCGAGAATATAGGTAGGCTCATCACAATCAAATACATCATATAACCAGCGTACACAATAAACAAACCAAGATAGCTCAGGACAATCCATGAACACATCAGTATAACCACGTCATTACCCACTAACCAGTGTATAACCAAGACCGTAAATCATAAATAGATGTATCCAATAATTATCCAGCTTTCAACAAGTACAAGTATGCATATCAATTTTTACAAGTCAAACCAAGTAGATACAACCATTTACAGGTAGCTGAATAGTCTCATGTCAGACCAGCAATCACATATATTCTATAACCACATACACAATAACATATATTCTATAACCACGTACACAATAAGCACACCCAACCAGCTCAAAGAATTCGTAAAGTAAGCACACATCGGTACAACCATGTCATTATTCATTAACCAAACCACAACAATCCCGAGTATAGCTAAGACATTAAATCGGCATATAAATATGCATAATACTCATCTACATAATTATCAAATAACTATATGCATTCCAACTATATGGATTCCAACAAGTATAAACATATCCTTTCTCACATGCAATCAAACTCTGTATCATCTCAAGTTACAAGTATAAACATAGTTTCAGACTACACACATCATTGGATCAAGTGTCCTCATGGCATCAATTAAAAGGTTTCAACACAACTCAGGTACATATATATTGCAATTCAACTAGAGTAATCAGGCTTCAAGTTACATTTGTAATTATGCTTATAAATCAAATGGAGAAGATACAGTACAAGTTCCAATTACAAATAGCAGACCACACGAATAATTATGCTTATTAATCAAATGGAGAAGATACAGTACCAGTTGCAGGTAGCCCGCCAACAGTCTCATATAGCTACCGCCAACAGTCTCATATAGCACAGCAAAACTAATAGTTTGTATATTCTAAAATAATCTAAAATATATTACTCTAGTACCTTATATGTTTTTGAAAATATAGTTATATAGTACACATAATACACATAGACATGACAGGTAAAACTATATAGGTTTTGAAAAGTGAGAACACCCACCTTTTTCGAAGTCAAAACATTCAATAATTATTTTCGAATCCTAGTTGATAACCACAATCATCAGAGCAATCGAGCCAGCCGCGGCATCCATAACCCAATTAGATGATTCGATGTGGAAGGTTCCGAACAAAAGCTTGCAGAAAAATCTCGTGCCGGTTCAGATACTCGGAAACCTCCTGTCTTTGTCAGCTCGGGTTTTGCCCCTCACCGGCAACCTCCCTGTGCCATTGTCTTGCTGTCAACCGAGCCGATGAAGAGGTTGGAGGAGAATGACGTCAGGTACCAGTTCGTTGTTAGCATTGCCGGAAGCAAACTTGATGTCGAACTGGACCTAGTATTTGTAAATAGTTCAGTCGGTGCTGGTGGTGCGGCGGCGACCGGCGGCGATTGTGTGACTATGTGTGTATATGTCCGTAGACCTGGTAAAATGGTCCTCAACGTAATCCATGGCGTTCACCGGCCTAAAAAGAGGGCTTCTATTGGTTCATGGTCTGGTGTATAAAGCTGGCTGAGGAAATTGATGGTGCGGCTGAAGGTTGAGAACATGATCTGATCCTCGTCGTTCAAGCTGGTGGCTCCTGACTTCCTCTTCTTGGCCACCGGGGAAATCCTCAGCGAAAGTTAGCGGCGGGAGTAGTTATTTTCCGGCGAGGCTTGCGGCAAAGGGGCTGGAATTTGGGGAATGGGTTGAGAAAGTAGGAGAAAGATCCAGCGAAGAGGGAGAAGAGAAGATGGTTTTGGCTTCGAGAAAAGAACGGAGCAAGATGATTAATAACATATACAATTAATTAACATTTCCCTTGCTTAGTCACGGTGATGGTTAATCCTTAAATTGACACGTCTTCTGCATGCATTTTCTTTCTATGTGCTCATTCTTTTTTTTATTTTCTTCTATTTATTTATTACCTCATTATTTTGTTTTATACTCTTTAGAAGAACTTGTTTTACAAGAACTTTATTCATTTTGATTAAAAATGATCTCACTTCTAAATCGAAGACAAGGTTTTAACACTCACCCCCACCTTAAGATAATTTATTCTACCTCATGTCTAATTGTAATATATTTATACATTAATAAAATCAGTGTTAATTTTACAAAAACTCTTTTTAGTTGAGGTTATCCTGATTAAAAATGTTTGTCTACGATATAGGATCTTTTACATTATATATTATAGAAGTTTATTTCTATAGATAAATATTAAGTTAACCCCTGAATTACAATTACAAGTCTTTCTACTTTTATCAAGTCAATTTGATCTCTTATAAGATGGGGTTTTCACAATTATCAATTAAAAGATTAAAGATTTCAATCTATCACAGTTCAAAGTAATATTATATCTAATTACAAGACACGGAGCCTCACAATGAGCATCCCAGTTTTTTGGAGTGAGGGGCAGTCCTAGCTAGATATTGCACTTGGAAATCTCCTCTAGTGATTTGCAAGATACTATTTGTTAATAAGGTCTTATTTACTTTTTCCATTTAGAGAAATAAATCAAAGATTTTTTCGATTGCTAACCTTGTTGTGTTCTAAAACACCTCAAATGTTTATTTAATCCCCACCAAAAATGAGTAAACCATCAGCAAATAGTAAACTGTGATCATTGACCTTACTGGATCTCTGGTGATAGGCAATGTCGTCTCTTAACTTGTATTTCAAGTTGAGCAATCTGGTAAGGTATTACATGCTGAGCACAAACACCACTAGGGATAATGGATCTCCGGATCCTTGTCTTACTCCTTTTCTCAGTGAAATGTAGAAGGATGATTTTGTCACACAGTTCAAGATCCACTTCAGAAAGAGGCCTAGGACACTACTGCAGAAAAAGGTAATCGCGGCGCCAATTAACGGCGGTTTTCGCCGAACCGCCGAAGGAACTAAATTTGGCGCCGTGTAATAGTTATTTTCGGCGGTCTTTTGTTAACCGCCGTAAATTTAAAATGAATTAACGGCGGTTTTTTATTTACGGCGCTATATTCACTGCAGTGGTTGGTAAACCGCCGTAAATGTGTCCCGTTCCTTTAAAGGAACGTTGAAAATTTGAACTAAAAATTAATCGAAATTGAGTTTGGATAATATAATTTTTGAAAAAAACAAATAATTGAGTTTGGAAAAATTTCCGATATCGCAACTGAAGTGCAATGTTTGAATACAATAGTTCCGTTGTAGGAACTGGAAAAAATGTGTGAATGGAACAGTTCCGGACTCGGAACTTAATAAGTAGTATTGTAAAATTAATCAACCCAACACCAAAGTTGTAAGTAACCTAACTAATCAAATATTCTCACAATATTTTACTAATTAATTATTCTCACATTTTACTTAACTTTATGACAATGGTAACTAAATTGAGTTTAATTTATCCAATCTTAAACCTTTAACGAGTTTAACTAATGTAAAGTTACTTCTTATTTGATTTTTTATAGACACTACTTAAATTTAACTAGGATAATACTTCACTTGATTTTCTACATACTCTAACTAAAATAAGTTTACTTAATTGAAAGTCAGTTCAGCAAAAAAATAAGCTCTACCAAACAGGGCCTAAGTCGTGAAAAGTTAAGTTTTACTGGAGTTTCTTTAGTCACTAACTAAATTTATTTGAGTTATTGTCTAGTTAAACTTTAGTTAACTAAATCGAATTAAACTAATAATCTGTCTAACTTTATTTGACATAGAAAACACGAATATCTAACTCAACTTACAAACACCGACCCATACGTACCTTATGACTTCTTGAAAACATGCTAACTAAATAGAGGTAAGCTAGTGAAAGATTAAACATGACTTGATTTTATATTAACACTAACTATACTAAGTTATTCTACGTGAAGGTCAACAATTGTTTGACTTTTTATAAACACAGATAACTCATATTTGTACTCATATTTAATTATGTTACTTAACTTGATTTTTTATAGACACTGACTAAATTAATTTTAACTAGTTAAACGTCAGAAAATCAATTCAGTTAAGTTCAATAAAAATATATTAGAAGAAATTTAGTTTAATACATTCATGTTGATTTTCTTTTTCAATAAATTAATTTTTACTTTAATTCAACAAAAATTAATTTCATAAAAGCTAACCGATTTCAGAACTGTGGTGTATTGCATAAAATGATTAGTTCCAATATCGGGACTGTGGTGTATTTGTATGAAAGAACTAGTTCCGATATCGTAACCGTGGTGTATTTATATGAAAGGAACAGTTCCGGTGTCGGGACATTCCTTAATATATACATAGAAAACGGGCTTGCAATTAGGAAAGATCCAAAAATAGCAAACTTTGTGGGTTGTCTCCAGAATTTTTGCATCTATTACTCATCTTCTCCCCCAACTGTGCCCAATCGCCGCCCCTTTGCTGCCGAGAGATGCAATCGGAGACCCAATCGAAACTCGCCCCCTTATTTACATCTCTCTTATATTCACTCCCTTACTGAAGCTCGCCCCAATCGTCGATCCTTATCGCTGAATCGCAATCGGAGACACAGTCACACCACACCATCCTCTCCGGCTCGCCGAATAGCCTCTTCAGAAATTCAATTGAATTCTGGTAAGGATTTGCTTCTTCGCTTGAGATTCAGAAACAACCTTGCTCTCAATGAATATCATTTGAATTTGTTTCTTGATTTTTCCTAAGTGTGTTGTGTGCATGTAAGGTGTTTGTGAAAAGTCCCTTGTGAAAAATGAGGGTTCTTGTTATTTTTGGCTCAAATTTTAGGACTGGATTTGGCAGGTTTTAGCTTTGTGTAATGTTCATATTTCTTGCCTCCGGATTCTGGTCTTATTGATTCAAGCGAATGTAAGAGAGATGCAAATAAATATGCAAATAAATGTCTGCATATATGTTAGTTGAACATTCTTGAAGATGAAAATAGTGAGAATGTAGTTGATTTAGGAGTTCCCTAGTTTTTTAGTGGTAATGAGAATTTGTTTATATTTCTGGGTTTGTTAAAGGAGTTAGTTAGGGAGTGGTAAATGGTAATGAGAAGGAAGGACCTCTTTTTGACTTACGAAAAATTATTTGTTTCGAATGTTTCTTTTTTGTTCAATGCACAGGGTCTTGGAAACAAATTCTTATCACATATTCGTGAAGTGGATTCAATACTCCAGGTTTGTATTTTCCTGGATTCAATTGCACGTGTCTTCAGTAGTGATGAAGTATTTGTTTCTTTCAGGCGCACCTATTGAGTTTAAGTGTCTGATTCGGAGCAACTGATGGGAAAATGAATAACTCTACTCTGGTAAGAATTCATATATGCTGCTATTCTCATATTTGATTGTGAAAAAAGACTTAATACAATTACTTGAATTTGTGCATGTTGCTTGATTGTTGAAGGTTTCAAGGATTGTGTTACGCTTTCGTGGGTACAACTATTGCCAAGGAACATCACTCCCTACACTTTGATGGAGATGAAAATTACCCAGAATAACTAAGCTCGTTATTTTTGTCTCGGCCCATTCGCAAAGACTTGGATTGCAACATGGAGCACTCTTCATCCACCAATGAACTTTAGTGAGCATCTTTGTATCATTTGGATTAGAGTTATAAGGTTTTTAGGTATATGATTATAGGTACACTGTTTTGCATACCATTATATGAATGTTTCTTGTTTTGATTCATATAAAGGCAAAATTGTGCCTGGAGAAGTAATGAAAATAATCCTTTACCATATCTTCCTGATCAAGTTCCTATATCGGAACTCAGTGTTATGCAATTTCTATTATTTTTACACTCATTCAGGCAACGAGACTGACCCGATCCCCGACTTCGGAACTAGATCAAAGCGTCTAAAACCCGCTAACCAGAACGACATCGTTTAAAACAAACTTCCAACGTCGGAACTATAAAAAACTGAATTCATAACCGAGCAAGGAACTAGTTTATTATGTATCCCTCTCGTTCCAAAGTTCCATCGACGGAACACTATAACGACAACGGAACTTGTTAACGCCATCTCATCTGTTCCACTAATGGAACCCATATTTATGAAATGGGATGTGAACGCGTTCCAACGTCGGAACTTTATTACGGCGGTTTTCTGCAACAATTTACGGCGGGCTAAAACCGCCGCGAAAACTGAAACCACGGCGGTTCCAGCAACCGCTGAGAGAAACCTTTCGCGGCCCCCCTGCTGACGGCGGTCGAAAACCGCCGCGAGAGCCCGTATCCACCGCCGCAAATTTACATAGTTCCCAGTAGTGGGATTTTAAGTTCCTAAAACCATGAAAACAAAAAACTCCAGTTGAGATTGTCAAAAGATTTAGAATTGAAATATCAACTTTAATGAGACAGCTTGGAGCCAAATGATCAAAGTTGTATCTGTAAATGATTAGCAAAGTTGTGTTTGTAAGTGAGTTCATGTGTAAGCAGTAGGTTATGCGCAATGTTTCTTCCCTTGACAAAGGCACTTTGCCATGTTTGCTAAAGATTTTCTTTAGATCAGTTCAATTAATGAAGTGAACAAATGAAATATTATTTGTCGTAGGACGGTCTCACCCAAAACTTTGTATTGTAGTATATAGTAAAAAATGTAATTTTTAATAAAATAATTATTGAACTGAAAAGATAGAAATATATTTATTTGAACTGAATTTTTTTTTAAATATGCTGAACTGAACTGAAAAATAAATAAATATATTTAACTGAACTGAATTGAACTGATCTACAGAAAAACTCTAGCAAATAGGGCCAGCGTGCCTACATATTTATATAATTTAGTTTAGTTCAAGAGAGCGTCTCCTGTAAGGTCCCCTTACGGTAAGGGTATGCCAAAATAGGCTACTTTCTACAAGATTGGGGGTTGCTATATACATTTTTTTAATTATTTAGGCCATAAACATAAACTATTAATGAAATAAAGTGAAAAGTAATGCCCAAAACCCAAAATATCAAACCAAATAAAAATATCGGGCAAAAAATCTAAAAGATCAAACCAAATGAAAGATCAACCCAAATAAAGGTCAAACTCAAGTATAAAAATATTAGACACAAACAAAAATAGTTCAAATAATTAAAATAATTGTATAATATACCCAAATCTTGTAAAATGTGGTATTCTTTTGTCATGCCCTTACCGTAATGTGCCCTTATATATATTAGACTTTCTCTTAGTTCAATTTAGTTTAGTTCATCCAAATTTGAGTCAATTATATGTTTTATTATTTACTTAAACTATATTTTTCCCCACGTATTTTTAAAATTTTGTTTAGTTCAGTTTAGTTTAATTCAGTTCATCAAAATTTGGGTCAGTATGTATGTTTTAATAATTCACTTAAACTATCTTTCTAAGAATTTTTTATAATTTTGTTTAGTTTAGTTTAGTTTAGTTAGTTAAATACAATTTATTTCAAATCAATCCAACCACATATTTTATTTCCAGTTCAGTTTTTTTTTTTGAAACATTTCCAGTTTAGTTTAATAGTTAAATTACAATGGCCTTGGTGAATAAAATTACAGAATTAGAGTAGTCATCTAACTAATATTGAAACTATGAATATAGTTTTACGCTCTCAAGAGTAATATTAAAAATTTTTCGCCATTAGTAAAAATTTAACTTCTTACTACGCACTCAATAAAAAACCTCCTTAATTTGTAATTCAAAAAAACTAAAAATTCACTATAAATTGAGGTCTTAGCCAATTTATTCTAGATTTAGAAAAAATGTTTATGAAAAGTTAAAATTTGAGAATTGCCGTATTTCTTGACAGCTTGATTGTGGCGGTGAGTGATAGAATGGAAAACCCACAACATGTACAATGGTTAATGTGGAAGGAAATTAATATTACTCTTGAGATCATCAGCGAGATCAATTGGGGTAGGAGATTGCTTTCCCTATAAATAAAATTTGTATGCATTTCCTCTAAATCCTTGCTTTTCTAAGGTTTTTCTAAGGTTTTTATTTTAATGCTCTTCCATATCAAGATTAGAGCTAAAAACAACAAGACAAATATAAAACCCAGAAATGAAGCTACATGAAATTAATCTCCATATATTGAGCTTTTGACTTATTAATTTCATTGTGTAGGTTTTTTTTTAAAAAATAAAAAATTCATTCATGGTACTGTGTAAACGCCCAGTAACGATTACAAGTAGAATCAACATCTAATCAACTAACCTATTACAAGGCTAACTAAATCATATACTAACCAGACTCATACCATCTGTACTATTACAAATTGAGAGATCCAATAAAAAAACTGTAATACCGCCCTCAAAGATATTATTTTGCAACCGCGAACACCACAACCGCTTGGCAGAGAGGAGCGTCTCCCGCATCAATCACCGCGCCAATCGGGGATCTGCTACAACCGCAACACCACTAGATCCAAACCATGATCTATGTTCAAACTGTAAACACTTTGAAAATCATAGATCATCCATGACCTGTCCAAGCAGATCAAGAACTATAAACAAAAACCTAAACCACGACCTGTCCAACCAGATCGGGAACAAAAACATCGACGAACAACTAAATCATGGATTCAACCGATCAAATCGAGAACAATTTCATTGTGTGAATGACACTTATTCTTATTCAATGTAATAAAGAATTAATAAATGGAAAGCAATGGTTCGAAGAAGAAGAGAATTTCATTTTATAGGTTAGACCACTACTGGAAACAGTAGTAATACACGGCGGTGGAGGGCGCCTCTGGCGGCGGTTTTCGGGCGCCGTCAGTAGGGGGGCCGCGAAAGGTTTCTCTCGGCGGTTGCTGGAACCGCCGTGGTTTCAGTTTTCACGGTGGTTTTTGCCCGCCGTAAATTGTTGCAGAAAACCGCCGTAATAGAGTTCCGACATTGGAACGCGTTCACATACCATTTCGTAAATATAGGTTCCATTAGTGGAACAGATGAGACGGCGTTAACGAGTTCCGTCGACGGAACTTTGGAACGTGAGGGATACATAATGGACTAGTTCCTTGCTCGGTTATGAATTCAGTTTTTTACAGTTTTTTATAGTTCCGACGTTGGAAGTTTGTTTTAAACGATGTCGTTCTGGTTAGCGGGTTTTAGACGCTTTGATCTAGTTCCGACGTCGGGGATCGGGTCAGTCTCGTTGTCTGAATGAGTGCAAAAATAATAGAAATTGCATAACATTGAGTTCCGATATAGGAACTTGATCAGGAAGATATGGTAAAAGTTTATTTTCATTACTTTTCCAGGCACAACTTTGCCTTCAAATGAGTCAACACAAGCAACATTCATATAATGGTATGTAAAGCAGCGTACATATAATCATATACCTAAGAACCTTATAACTCTAATCCAAATGATGCTCACTAACATTCATTGGTGGATGAAGAGTGCTCCATGTTGTAATCCAAGTCCTTGCGAATGGGCTGAGACAAAAATAACGAGCTTAGTTATTATGGGTAACCTTCATCTCCATCAAAGTGTAGGGAGTGATGTTCCTTGGCAATAGTTGTACCCACGAAAGCGTAACACAATCCATGAAACCTTCAACAATCAAGCAACATGCACAAATTCAAGTAATTGTATTAAGTCTTTTTTCCCAATCAAGTATGAGAATAGCAGCATATATAAATTCTTACCAGGGTAGAGTTATTTCTTTTCCCACCAGTTGCTCGAATCAGACACTTAAACTCAATAGATGTCTTCATTTTGTTCCTCTGTGACTTAGATTTGTCACATGCTGTAATACAAACAAAGGATCATGATTTAAGATTTTTAAAAATAGGCAAGGCTGCAATAAGTCAGATAGAATAAAGAGACATAAAATGTTACAGTGTTTCAGAGTGACCCAAACAGAACCCTTCTCGGTGTTTTGCTCAAACATGTTTGTTAGCTCGTTAAGGAATGAATCAGGTAGCAGGCGTGCCTGAAAGAAACAAATACTTCATCACTACTGAAAACACGTGCAATTGAATCCAGGAAAATACAAACCTGAAGTATTGAATCCACTTCACGAATATGTGATAAGAATTTGTTTCCAAAACCCTGTGCATTGAACAAAAAAGAAACATTCGAAACAAATAATTTGTCGTAAGTCAAAAAGAAGTCCTTCCTTCTCATTACCATTTACCACTCCCTAACTAGCTCCTTTAACAAACCCGGAAATATAAACAAATTCTCGTTACCACTAAAAAACTAGAGAACTCCTAAATCAACAACATTCTCACTATATTCTTCTTAAAAAATGATAATATCAGCCCATAATCCTGCTGGGCCAGGAAGAGGGCTCGCGGCCCAGAACCAACAAAGCGGTACCCTCCCCGCTGAGAGGCATGTCCGGACAAGAAAGAGGACAGATGATGACAAGGGAGGTGGTCCTGCTACATATCTTCAAGCAGGCGAAGCTCTGCTATAAATACTAGCCTCAAATAGTGAACATGGTATGTGACTTATATCTCTCTACTTTATATTGAGAGCAACTTCTGTACGTTTTCCTTCTCCGCTATCCCCATCTCATCATCACGCCGGAGCTTCTTCCCCGGGACGCCTCCCGGGGATTGTTTTGCAGGATTGTAGTGGGTTGATCAAGAAAGAGACCCGGATAGCGTCAACTCCCGGGAAGCGGACGGATTTTGGTAGCATCAATTGGCACGCCCAGTGGGATCCTTCCACCTTCGCACGATGGAGTTGCCGAGGAGAGGGCGTGGGCGCCCGAAGAAGAACGCGGCACCTTCAGGGAGTGCTCCTCCTCCACCCCCGGGAGACGACGTGACCTTGAGGCAGTTGCAGGAGAAGGCTAGACACCAGCGTGAGCTAGGAGTACCACAGGATGGTCACGTGGAGACTGCCTCCGACGAAGCCAACTCGGAAAGAGAGTACCAGGATGAGCAGGAGCCTAGGCCCGCTAGGGAAGGCAGTCCCCGGGCCCGGGAACCTGAAACCCGGGAGGAGGGGCAATACCCGGTTGGCAACCCTCAAACTCGGGAACTGGCTTTCCCGGAAGAGGGGCAACTCTTAGCTAATACGGAGGAATCGGCAGCGTTGGAATTCATGAGAGCCAACAAGGAGTTGTACCGCCAGTGGGTACTCTCTACCCGGGAAAATTTAAGACGAAGGGAACCTGGAGGGGACCCGGCAGGCCCTCTGCGGGGACAGCAAAGGGAAGTTATCGATCTAGACGGGGCTGTTCAGCCGCCAAGAACACAGGGGCGAATTAATTCCTCAACCGCCCCACCTTCTTCCCCCCCGAATTTCGGAGTTCGAGGAGGAGTGGCTACTGGACAACAATCAAATTTAGTTCCACATGCTCCACCCTACTACCCACGCTTCAGTTGGGGGACGGAGCAGACCGGGTATGACCTTCCAGTCATGCCTGCGGAATTATTGGGTTATCAGGCCCCTGGGACCCAGGGAAACCCGATCCAGTATTCCATGCCCACGTATGGGCCAATGGGGGTGAACTACGGTTACCCGGAGAGATATTGTAGGGAGGATGATAGGATGCGGGGCTATCAGGTGGCGCAGCAGGACCCCAACTCTTTGGAGGCGCGATTGGACAAGTTGGTGGGGAGAAATGGAGCTCAACCCACTTCCCCATGGGTACCTCGGGTGCTGGCATACCCATGGCCTCCGGGCCTTCGGGTCCCGGAGGGAATCCCAACGTATAATGGAGAGACAGACCCGGAGGAGTTTGTTAGGACGTACCAGAACCTAATGGTGTCACGGGACTTCCCGGAAGAACTAAGATGCAAGTTGGTAGGCTGCTACCTGAGGGGAAACTGTCTCCTATGGTTCGATTCCTTGCCCCGGCAGAAAGCTGCAGAAGGGCCAATGGAATATTACCGAAGGTACATGGACGATAGCATGAAGGTCATAGACAGACAGCAGCAGGAGAAGACGGTGATTAGCGGATTTATAAATGGCTTGAGGGATATGGCGTTGTTCCAGAAGTTGATGGAAAACATCTCGGAAACCTTTCACAACTTACAGACGGCGGTGCAACTGTACTGTGCGGTTAATGACGCCACCCGGAAGAGGAAGGAAGAATCTGGGGGATTCCTCCCGGATAAGATGGAAAGGAGGAGGGTGGCTGACCCAAGTAGAAGGGATTCGGGTCCTGCGCCGTTGAACCGGGCAAGGGCAGATAGTTTTACCCCGCTCAGCAAATCCCGGACGGAGATACATGCTATTCACAAGGATTTGTTCCCGGACCCGCTGCCCATCCAGGGGACCCCGTCTAGGGAAAATGCGGACAAATGGTGCGCCTATCACAAGTCTTATGGACACTCGACAGAGGAGTGTAGAGGAATGAGATAGAAAAGTTGATAGAGCGGGGGCAGCTGAGAGATTGCGTGGCGACAGACGCAAAGAAAGAGAATCCCCGGGACCAGCCTCAGGACCAACCCTGGAGAAGATGGATGCCTAACCACGGGAGAGGAAACGGGAGAGCCCAAGGCAACCAAGGTAACAGGGCCCCGGGAAGGCCCGCCATAGCCGCCGTACCGGTCCAAGCAGTAGAGTCAGCCCCAGTACCAAACAGAATGATCAACGTGATAAGCGGAGACGTCGGAGAAGCATGCCAGTCAGTTTCCGCTATCCGGGCCCGGATGCGATATGTTCCCCCGGGAGAGATTCAGGGGAAAAGGTTTCGCCCCGACGAAGCTCTCACTTTCTCTGAGGCGGATGCAGCCCCGCCACAGATACCCCACTCAGACCCAATGGTGGTAACGGCGGAGATTGAAGGCTTTTTGATCAAGAGGGTGTTTGTGGACGATGGGAGTAGCGTGGAAATCATGTTCGCTTCTTGCTTCGATCAATTGGAAATTGGGAGACAGAATCTGAAACCTCCTTCATCTCCTTGTCTGGGTTCACGGGCAAACCTGAAGTTCCCCTAGGTGTTATTCCCCTCGCAGTGTGTATGGTGGACGAGAAGGACCGGAGCAAGAGGGTCTCAGTGACATGCAACTTTGCGGTTATTGATGCACCCTCACCGTACAACGTAATTGATAGGCCATAGATATACTCTTATTTTGTAGCATTTGAGAGCTGTTTTAGATAGTACTTTGTACTTTTATATTAGACTTTTGGACCGAATCATTCATGATGGTTTGAAATTGAAGACGTGCATTTCGACCTTGAATTGCACATGCGATATATTTGGATGATTTGAAGACCTTCTATGACCGTCCTGAATGAAGCAGATACATTGAAGAATCGGTCGTAGAAGTGGCGTGAAGGCACACTCTCGCGGACCGCGAAACCTAGGTTGCAAACCGCGAGGGTGTGTGTTGCTGTTTTGGAGATGCCGAGTTTCGCGCGGTCCGCGAAACTCCGGTCGCGATCCGCGAGGACCAGACGCACGGTCCGAGAAACTCCGATCGCGAACCGCGATGACCAGCACGAGGACCAGAGTGAGGACCAGATGCGCGGTCCGCGAAACCTCGGTCGCGGACCGCGAAAGCCAGAGACGCGCGGTCCGCGAAATCTCGGTCGCGGACCGCGGAAGCCAGAGACGCGCGGTCCGCAAAACCTCGGTCGTAGACCGCGGATGCCAGAAACGCGCGGGCCGCGGATCCTCGGCCGCGAGCCGCGAGAACCAGGCTCGCGGTCCGCGAAGGATTTCTCGCGACCCGCGAAGGACCTGCAAGTGGCATTTTTTTTTGTTTTATTTTTGTTATTTTTGGAGTATAAAAAGCAACTTATCCTCATTGTTAGAGGATCGAATTTTTACAGAGTTGAACTCATTTTCCTTCATTTTCCTTTTGAATTTGGTCTTTGAATTCATCATGGTTTGTTGTATTGATTATGGTTTTGATAATATAACTATGGTAGTAGGCTAAAACCCTTCTTGGATATATGTGATTGGACTTCTTGTTATGGATTGAGAACATGATTCATGAAGCTTAGGAATGGTGATTTGCTATTGAATGATCATAATTTATATGTATATTTGATGCTTGAAATGATTAGGAATGATTTCCTAGTGATAGATATGTGTTGGATATGTGTTAGATATTGCTTTTCCATGGTTAGAATGTTATCATTCTTTCTATGTAGGAGTAGTAAATTAGGAATCGAATGCATGTTGTTATCAATTGTATTTGTTCTTAAGATCATTCATTAGCATTGTACCTATGTCAAGTTTGTTATCAAATTGCATGGGTAGGGTTGAGAAATATCTAATTTGAAGTAATATTGATTCAATTGAACTAGTTGTTATCATCTAGTAAAGTTGTTAATTGAAGTTGTGAAGATGCTTTCATTTTTCATAGCTATGGTTAAAGACAGTTTCTCATATGTCCAAGTTTCTTATTCTCTTAGTTAAATATCTAGTTAGAGTAATCTTATGGTAAAGTAGTTGTAACTTTAAAGTTCTAGTAGTTTTACTTAGTAGTGTCTTAAACAAAACTCAACTCAAACACCCCCCCCCCCTCCCTTGTTTACATTACTTTTACATATGTATATGTATATGCATGCTACAAGATATACATAGAAATAACCTTTTCTCTGTGGAACGAACCTTACTTGCCATTATATGCTTAATTGTGTATATCGGTAGTAAGTTGATATAAATTGTATATTTGAGAGGTACGACGACGACTATCTTTCTTTTTCATCTTATTTTTAGTTTGGAACCCTATTGCTCTAGCTCTTGGTGCATGGTTCATACAAGAGCCTCGAACCAAGACCCTTTGCAATACGATTCCGAATTAGTTAGGAGTCTTCGTCAACTCAAGCGACAAGTGCAAGAGACACTAGCTGCCAATCCATTCTCCCTTGATAGTGAAGTACCACCTTCCACCATGGCGGAGGAGGATCAAGAAGAGGGGATCGGGCAAAACCACCCCCGAAACCAATTCTAAAACCCTAACACTTCTCCTACTAACATTTCTATGAGAGAGTACATGTCCCCCAACTATGAGCAACAACAATCAAGCATTGTTTACCCGGACTCTCAATATGAAATCAAGACGGGAGTGATAAATTTGCTTCCAACTTTCCATGGTAGAGAAGTGGATGATCCCAATGACTTCCTTGAGGCTTTTCACCGAGTTTGTAGTAGTTTGAAACCTTCCGAGATGAGTGTTGATGAGTTTAAGTTGAAAACATTCACCTTTACCTTGAAGGACAAGGCCGCCAAATCGTTAAGCCGTTTGCCTTCATCATCGATCACTACATGGCCACAATTGAAGAAAAAATTCCTTGACAAGTACTTCCCCCCCTCTAAATCCTCGGTCTTGATACAAGCCATTAGCAACATCACTCAAGACGATGATGAGACTTTGTATGAGTATTGGGAAAGGTTCCAAACTCTACTCTCAAGTTGCCCGTACCATAGCTTCACCGAACCTCAATTGGTGTGTTTCTATTACAATGGTTTGAATGATAGAGAAACCGAGTTGATAAATCGGTCTTGTTACGGCTCCATTGCTAACCTTGGCTCTTCCGACGCCATGATGCTATTTGAGCAATTAGCCGAGGGATGCAAACCAAAGAGGGACCGGAGACTACGAGTAGGTAACTCCGGTGGGAACAATGATGGTTCTCGTCAAGATATCAAGGAGCTTACGGCATTGATGAAAGGTTTCATGATGGGAAATAGCTCCGGAGGGAACTCGGGAAATCAAACAAGGCAACAAGTTATGACGTGTAGGATTTGTGCTTCGAACCATCTCACCGAATCTTGTCCTCAAGCAAACGAGGATTATAACGAAGAAGTCAATGCCATGGGGGTCTATGGTGGAAACCAAGGTTTTAGAGGTGGCCAAGGATTTCAAGGAGGACGAGGCTACCAAGGTGGTAGGGGTTTTCAAGGTGGACAAGGCCAAGGTGGTGATAGGGGTAACCAAAGGAAGTATGATCCTTTTGCTCAACACTACAACCCAGGAACTAGAGATCACCCCAACTTTCGGTGGAGAGATGAACCAACGGGGCAACAAGGCCAACAAGGTGGCTACCAAGGGGGTTACCAAGGTCAAAGTGGTCAATCTTTTGATAGGTCGAGGGGGCAAAATGACCAAGGCTACCAAGGAGACCAAAGCAACCAAAATCAAGGGTACCAAGGTTACCAAAACCAAGAGTACCAAGATTTTGGCTACCAAGATCATCAAAACCCTCAATATCACCCTCAACCCCAACAATACCAAAGAAACCAAGGACAAGGCCGTTTCAATAATCGTGCTCCTCAAAATGCTTACCCGAGGTTGGAAGATAAATCTCGTGATCAAGGTGAAAGCTCAGGCCAATTCCCACAAGACGCTCGATTCAAAAGTATTGAGGTGCAAATGAGTCAAATGGCCACTGTTTTGGGGAAATTGGAAGCACAAAACTCCGGGAAACTACCCACACAACCGGAGTTAAATCCAAGGCCCCATCCGAGTGCCATGACCTTGAGGAGTGGTAAACAAGCGGTTGAACCCGAAGTGGTTGTGAAAAAGGCACCCAAGAGAGGCCTTGTGAAGAAGAGCTTGACCAATGACGAAGTTGAGGTAACCTTGGCCGATGAAGAAGTGATTCTTAAGGGGCTAACCAAAGAAAAAGGTGATGCCGAGGTTGAGAAGGAGAAGGAACTAATTGATGAGGAACATGTAGACTCAACCGCTCATGTTGAACCAATGTCACCTCCATTCTCACCTCTCCACAAGAAAACTAGGGTAGACACTCCCTTCGAAGTGGAAGCACCATTTCCCGAGGCTTTGAAGAATACTCGGAAAAAGGAGATGGACAAGGAAGCTTTCGAAGTTCTTCGAAAGTGTGAGGTAAACATTCCTTTGCTCGATGCTATTGATCAAGTTCCTAGATATTCTAAGTTCTTGAAAGAATTATGTGTGAACCATCGTCAACAAAGGTCTAAGCATGTTAAAAATGAAAGAGTCAATGAACATGTGTCGGCTTTGTTTCAAGACAAAATGCCTACTAAGTGTGGTGATCCCGGCATGTTTACAATTCCTTGCATTTTAGGGAACACTTATTTTCCTAGAGCCATGCTAGATTTAGGTGCATCCATAAATGTCATCCCATACACATTGTATGAATCATTAAATCTTGGCACTTTGCATAAAACCGGTGTAGTGATCCAACTTGCCGACCGCTCTAATGCATACTCTAAGGGTATTGTTGAAGATGTCTTGGTGAAAGTCGACAAGTTGGTGTTCCCGGCCGATTTTTACGTTCTTGACATGGAACATGATAAATTTGCTACCCCTGTCTTGTTAGGGCGTCCCTTTTTGAAAACGTCAAGAACTATAATCGATGTGCATAGTGGTAGGCTTACCATGGAATTTGATGAGGATAAAATAGAGTTCAACACTTATGGTGTAATGAAATAAGATGATGATGAAACTTCTTGCAATGCTATTGATGTGATTGAATCTTTTGTGCAAAAAGTTTATGAAAATAATGGTGATGATCCTTTGTTAAATGCTTTAGCCAATAGTTTACACACAAGTAATGTTCATACATATGATTTGAGTGCTAACTTGAAGGAAAGCATTTTTGAGCTAGATACTTTCGAGGAACTTTCTCTTGATGCACCACTTTTAGACCTCGAGGTATTGAAAGGCTCGGGCAACCGACCATCTCTCAATAAACCTCCGGTGGTGGAATTGAAACCACTACCCGAGAATCTAAAATATGCATTCCTTGGTGATGGTGAAAAATTACCGGTGATCATCTCAAACAAACTCACCAAGGAACAAGAGGAAAGGTTGATGAAAGTGCTACAAGATCATAAGGAGGCCATTGGATGGACTATTGCCGACATCAAAGGTATGAGTCCAAGTACTTGCATGCACCGTATTCTATTGGAGGATGATGCTAAACCCATCCGACAACCTCAAAGGCGATTGAACCCTCCTATGATGAAAGGCTTGATTTCTAGGAAACCCCGGCAACAGAAACGTCGAGTTTCGCGGTCCGCGGCTTGATCGCGCGGACCGCGACACAGTGCTCGTGGACCGCGATTTCACTGCGCGGTTCGCGAAGGTTTAGCGCGCGGTCCGCAAAGGAGACCGCGCGACCCGCGAAAATCCAGGGATTTTTCAGTAATCCCTGGAACAAAATTGCCACTTTTCGCGGCCCGCAATTTGATCGCGCGGGCCGCGACACTGTGATCGCGGACCGCGGTTTGATTGCGCGGACCGCGAAATTTGGCGTGCGCGAACCGCGAATTCGTCGCGCGGCCCGCGAGAAGTTCGCGCGCGAGGAGCACGAAGGCAACGTCGCGCGCCGCGACGTTTTTGTGCGCGCGGTCCGCGATTTCATCGCGCGGACCGCGAAGGAACTGCGCGCGACCCGCGAACGGAGACGCGCGAGCCACGAAAATCCAGGGATTTTTCGGCAATCCCTGGAACAAATTGGCGTAGTTTCGCGGCCCGCGGAATGGCTCTCGCGGCCCGCGAGGGAGCGCGCGACCCGCGAAAAACGGGCCCTTCTTCTACCCATTTTCTTCTATCTTTTTTCTTCTTCTTCTTCCCAATCCTCTCCCACCCGAAATAGTTCCCACCACCGGCCACCTTCTCCATTCCATCATTCCGGCAGGTTTTACACCAATCCCTTCCACCCAAATCAATCCCCAACTCATTCCCAACAAAACCCACCAAAAATCCAAATAAAAAACACCATCTTTCACCTTTATTGACAAAAATTCCGCCGGCAACTCTCCACTCCGATTCGCCGGCCTCCGGCGACTTTTTCCCCAATCCTACCACACACAAACCTTTCCTCCACCACCCTTAACCTTTTCCCCATCTCAATTTCCAAATGCCAAAACGAACTTAAATATCCCCAAATCTCAAGAACCCTAATTTTTGGGCATTTTTGATTTGGTGATATTTTGGTTCAATTGATGATCTCCTCAAACTACATTACTTCCAAAGGCTTCAATTGACGGTACCCTACTGAATTTATTTAAATTTTGGGTGATTTAGGGCTTGCCGCCAATAGGTTTTATTGCAATTTCAAAGGCTTGCCGCCTTTAGTTATATACTAAGCTTTTTGAGTAGGGGCTTGCCGCCTTGTAGCTAGTTTAGTTGTGCTGGACTGTTGTTGAGTAGATTTTGATAATGGCACCGAGGAAAAGGTCTCGCCGAGGGGAAGCCTCTAGTTCACATGAGCCCGTGATTCCCGAATCCCCCCCTCGCCAACCTAGCTCTCCCCCTGCAGAAAACTTGCCTCCGATTGACCTTATGGGACTGCAAGGTTTAGATAGTGATGCCCAACAACGGTGGAGAAAGTTGATTGGGAATGGGAAGCGAACAATCATGGAGACGAAGTTCCTCTCCTCTGAACTACTTCAGGAGTTAGGTTTGCGGCAGCCTGTGCCATATTTACTGGATCGCGTTGGCATGACACTAGTGCAAATCAGGGGTTTTAAGGCGGTTGTTTAAGGCGGTTCCTTTGAACCGCCGTTAAATAGCATATTTTTCGAACTCGAAAGTCAATTTCGGATGGTTTACGCGAGCTGTAGGCTAAGAAAATGAAGGAAGGCGGTTAGGCACTTATTTTACGGCGGTTTTGTATAAACCGCCTTAAATTAAAATATATACACGAACTCGAAATGCAAATATACCACAATGCGATATCGAAGAGTTACACATATAAAAGACGATATCGAAATATATGTTTTGGGTTTACAGGAACAAATATCATATGATGTATACGATATCGAAGGTTATAATATATATTTTCGATATCGCATTATATTGTTGAGTTTGTAGAAATAGTTAAGATGCGAAGTCTTCTACTGTGTTGTCTTTGTATGAACATATTTTCGAATTCGAAAGGCTAGATTAATGTTTTTGAAATCGAATTCTATTGTCCTGATTAACCTAAAAATGATATACTTGTATAAAGAAAGACCATCAAATATAAAGAAACAAGAGTACGTTAAAATTCCAGAAAACAACAAAAGAAAAGAACAAGAGTACGGAAAATGTCAAACAAGATTAATGGTACAAAGATAGTGAACATAAGAACAATGAGTATCTAAGCTCCTTTGAAAGAAGTATTCTCTTCCATTGGAGGCAGCATAATAAAGTTGTCCTCATCATCACTATTACCATCGCTAATCCAACCATAGCAAGGCTTCCTAATCTTCTTAGTCGGGGGTGATGCCTCAGGTTTGACATCGACATTGTCAACATGTTTGACTTCCACAGTCGAGGCCGAACCAATCCTGCTTCCATCAGCGATTAGGGGCTGAGGCTTAGCAATCTTTTCAACCACAATGAACAAACGTAAATCAAAATCACCACAAAATTTCCGGTTAACACCATACAAGGACATGTGGGATTTAAAAGATCAGAAACTAATATTGTGCATCCAAAGTGGTAACTAGCTACTTCCAAGCACAAAGGTACCAAGTACTAGGTAAATAAGTTATTGCACAAACAATAATAGCATGAACTATTGAGAAAACATAAATCAAAATTTACATGAATCTATGAATACATTACCTTGGAAGCATCCCTGTCAATCAAGGTGGGCAACACCACCAAATCTCTTGGGGTATCCTTTTGAGCACAAGATTGGCTAGAATCCTTCGACATCTTGGAATTAGTTGATGGGTTTGTGCTAAGGGATCTATTTGGGAATTTTTCGGCACAGAGGGATTGAAAAAGTTGGGATAAGAAGGTTGAGTTTAATAATCTCCGCCGGTTTATTTATATTAAATATATAATTTTCGAAGTCGCTAACTCTAATTATATACGTTCGATATCGCATACAAGTTCGACCTTCTTGACAGGGGACTAGGAGAATATGCATTCGATATCGAAACCATTGCAAACTGAATTTCGATATCGAACACAGTCATCTTAGGGTATTGATCAAGTACTATCGATATCGAATTCACTTAAGGGGCTAGAATTTATAAACGTTCGATATCGAATGTTTATTAGGTTTGGGCAAAATTGCGTTTTAATTTGGTCAATCCTCTAAACTTATGTTATATTGTTGTGTTGGTATTTTGTTCCAACACTTGATTTCGAATTTCAAACTCCAAAATCACATTCATATTAAAATTCATGGCCGAATGTTGGAATTCATAAAACTTCAAATCAAAGTTCATACTAATAAAAAACAACACAGATGAAGTAAAAGGAAATAAGTGATCCTAAAAACACCTTGAAACATGAAAGGGCATAATATTAGATCAAGCATTGAAATTTAATCTTCTTCAGCTTCTGAAGACCATCCTTCACCTGATGAAGTTGAACATGAACATGATTCTGCAGAAATGTCCCAGTACAAAAAACATTCCATAGGGTACTCTGGTTCCGATGGATCCACAGTAACTCCAACATTATGTTGTCTGCCTAGTCTGATTATTTCTTCCTTTGCTTCATGGGTCTCCCTAATTTCTTTCTCCGCCCTAATCAGCCCTTTCTCAACCGCACGGCGCATCAACTCTATTCTTTTCTGAAAATCATAAATTATTGCAACAAGTAAAAAAAAAAATCCATAATTTGATCTTTAAAACTGTATATATGATTAATATTGTTTCACAAAAGAATAATTGAGGGGATAATTTACTACACCACGAGTGTATTCTTTGTCAAACTCCTTTTGTGATTCTAAAATTATGTATGAATCATCCCACGGAATTCGTGCAGCCCCCGACCGAGGAAAAAGATATTGAAATTGATTCTTCAAGAAGTCCAGCTTGCGGCGTTGCTCAGGTTCAACAACGTCTTCCCACTCTACATATTTCATACAAGATTCAAATTAGTAATAATGAAGTGTGTAAGCAAAAAATGTAAAATCATTGAGGATCCAGCACTATGTTGAGTATTAATTCATACCTCTCATCCTATCAGTCCTCAACTTTGCAATCCTTGCTTCCATTGCTAGCCTTCTTTGTTCAGCAGGGGATACATTGCTATTGCCCGCCATTATATGAGTATTTGTTGACAGGGAGAGGAGGAAGAAAGAAGAAAAGAAAAGGCTTGGATGAAAATGATGCTTGAGATCCCATAAAATAGACTTCCCAACATAGTTATGGTCCCATGTGATTAATTGGACGGAGCAAACAAGAAATGAGGGTCAAAGATATTTTTAGTCTCTTTGTCTACTGACTCAGGGATACTATACTTTCGATATCGAAATCAAAATTTACCACATTGCGACTTCGAATCTTTACACAGGTTAAGGTCGAAATCGAAATTGAACTTTTGAGTTTACAGAAACAAGTCTCATATATTGTATACGATATCGAAGATGTTAACATAAAGATTCGATATCGCTAATTAGTTCGACCTTCTTGACAGAGACTAGGAGAATATGAATTCGATATCGATATTGTTTTAAAACACTTGTCGATATCGAAATGATTCTGCTTAGGGTATTGATCAAGTACTATCGACATTGAATGACCTATGGGGCTATAATTTATAAACCTTCGATATCGAAAATATATCTTGTTTGCGCAAAATTGCGTTTTAAATTGGTCAACCCTCAAAACTTAGGTTTTTTTCTTGTGTGGGTATTTTGTTCCAACACTTGATTTCGGATTCCAAACTCCAATCTAAGGGATTGAAGGTTCATAAAATTGTTGGGTTGATTCATACCATAATCATCAACTTAAAGGTATCAAATTTGTATAGTTTTTTTGAGTTTTGAACCTTACCATTTAATTGTATGTGAGTTTGATGATTGTTTCATTGTTTTTTTCCTTGATTGCATAGGAGTTTGTTGTTTAACAATTTGATTGAGTTTTGCAATAGTTGGACGTTGTAGATATGGAAAGACTCGAAATTATTAGAAGGAATGATAGATTGTCCCTTGAGTATCGTGGTTTGATAGAGGAATTTAGTCATGTTGGTTTTGAGGATGCAAAGATGAAAGATGTTGAAGGTGTTAGATGTCCATGCAAAGATTGTAAGAACAATGCCTATTATGATGATGCGATGGTTTTACGTGAACATTTGTATTGTAGGGGTTTTGACCCTAAGTACACGGTATGGATTTGGCATGGTGAAGTTGTAGTTGACAAAATTATTCCCGAAATTGATGTTGGTAGTGAAGACATGGAATATGATGCTTATCTTGGTGAGATGGTAGAAGATGTTGCTAGGGAATTTGTTAATAAGCCTAGTGTTCTAACGGCAATGATGAATGATAAAGAAATACCATTATACAAGGGGTCTAGGCATTGTATTATGGCGGCAACATTGTTGATGATGAATTTGAAGGCGAAACATGGGATTACCGATAAAGGGATGACGGAGTTGTTTGGTATTGTTAAAGAATTGCTTCCGGTTGATAACTTGTTGCCCGATAAAGTATATGCTGCAAAAAAGATTTTGTGTCCAATGGGAATGGAATTGGAGAAGATTCATGCATGCCCTAATGATTGTATGTTGTATAGGTCGGTGGAGGAGAAAAAATTGAATAATTGTCTAGTATGTGGGGAGTCTCGATACAAAGTAAAGGATAAAGAATTAATCAAAGTTGGGGATGAAGAGAGTACATTTAGCGATAAGAAAACACCCGCAAAAGTAATGTGGTATCTTCCTATTGTGCCTAGATTGAAAAGGTTGTTTGCAAACCCTGATGATGCGAAACTGTTTACTTGGCATGCAGAGAGGGAGCGAGGGGGTGATGACATCATTAGTCATGCATCGGATGGAGAACAGTGGAAAAAAATGGATGAATTATACCCTGAATTTGGGAAAGAACCCCGAAACCTCCGACTAGGGTTATCAACGGATGGTATGAACCCGTTTGGCAATTTGTCTAGCACACACAGTTCATGGCCAGTGATGTTGGTTATTTACAATCTACCTTCTTGGTTGATGATGAAACGCAAATATGTGTTGCTATCAATGATGATATCAGGACCGAAACAGCCTGGAAATGACATTGACGTTTACCTTGCCCCACTCATTGAAGATTTGAGGTCTTTGTTCAACTCGGGTGTATCGATAGCCGATGGTAGTCGTGGGGATGAGAAGTTTGAGTTAAAAGGGATGTTGATGTGGACCATTAATGATTTTCCGGCATTGGGCAATTTAAAAGGCTATTCAGTGAAAGGTCACCTTGCATGTCCAATTTGTGAGAAAAACACAAGTCATTGTCAATTGAAAAATGGTGGGAAAACGGTTTATCTTGGTCATCGGCGATTCCTTCCTGAAGATCATCCATGGAGGTTTGCTAAAAAATGGTTTAATGGGAAAATTGAGACCGATCCAGAACCCATTCCTCCAACTGGCGTTGAAATCCTCCAAACCATGGAGAAGTTGGGACATGTTTATGGAAAAAAGGAAAAGGTTGCAAAAAATAGTGGTAGTTGGAAAAAAAGGTCAATATTTTTTGATTTGCCATATTGGAAATACCTAGAGGTTACTCACTGTCTGGATGTCATGCACATTGAAAAAAATGTGTGTGACGCGTTGGTCGGTACACTGTTGAACACCCCGGGCAAAACAAAGGATGGGTTGAAGTCACGTCTAGATTTGGTGAGTTTAGGCATAAGACCTTCGCTCGCACCTGTGGAGGAAGGAGACAAGTCTTACTTACCACCGGCTTGTTATACAATGTCGACGAAAGAGAAGGAGAGTTTTTGTAACACATTGAAGTCGGTCAAAGTTCCTACGGGGTATTCTTCCAATATTAGGTCTTGTGTCCAATTAAAGGAACTTAAGTTGGCGGGTATGAAGTCACACGATTGTCACAATTTGATGCAAGAGTTGAATGTCATTGCAATTAGAGGTTCCCTCCCGATGCATGTGCGGAATGCTATTACGAAGCTTTGCTATTTTTTTAAGGCTATTTGTCGGAAAAGTCTTAGTCATCGGAGGTTAGACAAGTTGCAAAGAATGGTGGTGGAGGTTTTGTGTCGGTTGGAGATGTACTTCCCTCCATCATTTTTTGACATCATGGTTCATTTGATTGTTCACTTAGTCCGTGAGATCAAACTATGTGGACCGGTCTTTTTACGGTGGATGTATCCATTTGAACGGTACATGAAGATCTTCAAGTTGTTTGTGAAAAATCGTTACCGTCCTGATGCTAGTATTGTACAACGCTATGTCGCCGAAGAGGTAATTAAGTTTTGTACAAACTACCTAAAAGATGTTGATACAATTGGTGTTCCCAACTCTAGACATGAAAGTAGGTTGGATGGTCATGGATTGAGGCACAATCGCATGTTCCAACCATCGGCTGATGATCTCATTAAAGCTCATGTGTACGTTCTCCGGAATCATAAAGAAATTGCTCCCTATGTAGACATTCATATGAAGGAATTACTCGAGGCGAATAGTGGTTTGACCGAAGAGGGATTGCTAGACGAGCACAATCGAACGTTTGCATGTTGGCTACAAAATCATGTTGAATCTGGAGTTCATTCTGAAACTGTGAAATGGTTATCTCGTCGCCCTCTTGGTACAGTCAGATCCTTTGGTGGATATGATATAAATGGATATACCTTTGGGACAAAATATATGGATGATAATGGTGTATCTCAGAATAGTGGGGTTTCTAATATTTCAGATTCACTAGAAGATGGAACATTGAAGAAAAAGATGTTTTTTGGCACTATAACCGATATTTGGGAGCTTGATTATGTGAAGTTGAGAATAGCCGTTTTTAAATGTATTTGGGTGGATGAAAGGCGCGGTATAAAGCATGAAGGTTTAGGCATGACTCTCGTTGATCGTGCTCGACAAGGTTCAAAAGAGGATCCATTCATTTTGGCCGTCCAAGCTGACCAAGTATTTTATGTTACTGACCCAGTCGACCCTCGATGGGAAGTTGTTGTCGGAGGGAAGAAATCCTTTGTTGATGATGAAATGAGAGAACATGATGATATGACCGACGAAAATTCCCCATTAGATTTTCTTTTACATGAAGACAAGCTATTGGAAGATGAAGTGAGCTTGAAGCGTTATATTGCTCGCGTTGATCATGATGAGGGTATTTGGGTTACTAATACAGGTAAGGTATCTAAGAGGAAGAGAAAGAATCCTATGAAAAAGAAGTAGATTGGTAAATTTTTGTAAGTTATATTTGGACGAATGCAGTTTCGATATCGGTAATTATAATATTCAGTCTTTCGATATCGACTTATTTTTAATACTGACCAAGTATTTTAGAACTTATATGTTTTCGATATCGTATACAATTTCGACTATTTATTCGATGTCGAAATAATGTTCTTCTCAATCCCTGTGAGACGCACCGATTACTTCTATCGATATCGAAAGGGTAAACTTATATATTTTCGATATCGCATAAACCGTTCTATTGTTTTCGAGATCGAAATTAACTTCTTTTTAAGCCCTGGTATACCTACCGATACATATTTCGATATCGAAATTATATGTAAAATTGTCCAGATTGGCAGAAGTTAATTAATATTAAATTGACACAAACTTAAACATAAGTCATCATAAATCAAACCAATTTAAGCAAATTTTATTCATACAAACATTAAAAAAATAATTACAAGGCCTTTTATCCTATGAAACCTTAAACATTAAAATAAAATGTGCTTTCCAATGTCAAAGTCGTCTTCAGTATTTTCTTCTTGTTCGGGTATCTCAGTTTGGGGTTGCATAGTCTCCGGCTCTCCACTTGCTTTTGAGGTTTCTTGCTCTTCATTCAAAGTTTCATCCACGCCAGTTGGAACTGCTTTAGAAGTGGATGCATCACCCGACTTGGACACTTCATGAGATGTCATAAAACCTCGCAATATGTTCGTATTGCGCCATATCCTTTGACTCCCAAGCTTCACTGCTTTTCTCAGCCTTATGAGTGTTGATAATTGGTTCTGGAAAAAGGTTTCTCCACCATCAACTATAAAAAAATAAGGCAAACATTTTAGTAACCTTAGCAAATTCCAAATAATCCAACAAATAAAATAGAAAGTCATAAAATAATTGAATTACCTTCTTTGGAATCATTGGTATTTGATACAATAATTGTACTATGTTTTTTTATTGCACCATTTTTTAACGCAATCAATGTTATTGATACAAGCAACCCTTTGAGATTGATGCATCGGATGAGGAAGCCGTGAAAAAAATTGCTTTGAACATAGTGTCCAAGGCTAGCCGAGACTTCAAGTATAGATTGGCCAAGGAGTACATATACGAGGGAGGGAAAAGAGTTGGTCAACATCCTCGAGTCAAATACAATGGTATTCTCGAATCAAGTTGGGAAACTTTCAAGCAAAGGACTCTTGATCATGAAGCGGATGTTAGTCTATAACTTTTGTTATGTGTGCCTTCATTTCATTTTTAACTTATACTAACACAATCATGTTTATTGTAGGGTACCCGATATGTGAAAATCAAAAGTGCAAAGGCAAATAAACTCTATCATACTATGAGTAGGTCGGGGTATATAGGGGTGGGAAAGAAGATATCTAAAGAGAGATGCGAAGTGGACACAACAAAATTGGTTGAGGGAGGGATGACCCTAGAAGAGGCCCTCGAGAAGGTGGTACCATTGAAACATGATGACATTCCACGCCATGAATTGTTTGTTAGAGGAAGGATGAAGGACGGTGGAAATTACTCAACGACCGAAGTTGAACAAGTTGCAAAAAAAGTGGTAATAATGTTTTATTTTGTTCATTCACTTTATTTGTATTTAATATATGTGTTGTGATTATATCCAAATAATGAATAATATCTCTATAGGATGAAATTGTGGTTCAAAAAAAAGAAGGTCTATTTGCACCCGTAGGTAAGTGTGATATATTGGCTAAAGCAATTGGTAAAGATCATCCCGGGAGGGCAAGGGGGGTAGGTCGCCACTTGAGTCAACGAGATGCTTTTGGCATTAAGCGAAGTAACGGAAATTCCAAGCCATCGGAACTATATTTAGCCAAGAAGACGATCCTCTTACAAAACGAATCAATGGAGAAGCAAAGAATTGAGATTGAGGATATGCGAAACGAGCTACGAGGAATGGCTCAACAAATTGGTTACGTCCATCCACCCAAAGAGTGTGTCGTTGTTGGTGAGCGACGTCCATCGTCAAGGGGATCACATCATTCTCCAATAAACGAAGAACTTGAGGTAATCAATGGAAATGTGGACTTGGAGCCAAAGCAACGGTACGTTGAAAAAGCAAAAGAAATCACTTCCAAGCCAACCCCCATTAAGGTAATCCCTACACTAACAATGTCAATTTATTTAATCTTACGTGAGTATTGACTTTGAATTTTAAATTTCATTAGATTTTGACATACAAGCTCTTCATTGATGTTGGTGATAACGAACCCCCAAAACATGTTGCTAATGGAACTTTTGATGAGGGAATGCGCACACACCATTTACTTGCCATTCCCGTAAGATTTGGTAAAGTTGGGATAGGTAGGGCGATAGACAAAATGGCACTTTTACCAATGCCCGAAGGGGACATCGTTAGGGTAGGGCAAGCGGTGAGCCGGTTTGTTATTTGGCCGCGTTGGTTGATAGTTGATGGAAATTGTAGTGACATACCGGTTAGGAAAAAACCTTCCGAGTTGAAGAAACCAACAATAGCTAAAAAATACCCATCCTCTTTTGACGCAAAGCAAACACTTGAATTGTTGAGGTCACTCCCTATGTTCGTTAGAACATTACATGAGTACTTGGATCACAAAGACATAAATATGATATGTCAATTTTCGGGTAACGAGCAAGTGTTCGGAGTGAGGAGGGACTTGAAGGTTCCTTTGCAAGATTTCAAAGATTTTTGGCATATGTTGGATTTGGACTCCACTATACTATCACTACATCAAACGTAAGTTTCCTCATATTCATTTTGCATGATATTATTTTTACCTTTAAATCCCGTACTAATTTTTTACAATTACACTATTAGCTATATGCATCACAAGTCTTTGCAAAAGAAAAAAGATTGGATAGGTTTCTTTTGTCCCCAATCCATGACTATATTTCAAGGCAAGGCACCAACAAGCCAACGTGCTTATCTTACCAATTTACTTCGTATGAAAACCAAGAAGATATTCATAGGCCCCTACCTAGAAGGGTAATCATCTTTCTATATACTTCCGGGTTGATAACTTATGTTATTGTCTTATTTAAAACCTAATAATGTTGTCAATTTTGTACCAGTGGCCATTGGCGTTTTTTTGCTATGTTACCCGAGGAAAAGCGAGTTTATTGGATTGATTCTCTAAACTTTCCACCAACCAAAGCCTTCGCCGATCTTGTCGAGGTGGTTATGCATGAGGTTAATGATAATACCCTTCAATCTTTTGAACTCATACAAATAACGGTAAGCAATTTCATTTGTGTTGCTTTTAATGTTTTAGACATAATTTCATTGTCTAACTACCGTTTTGGATTTTCAACTCAACAAAGTACAAGAGACAACGATCTACTTGGGAATGTGGCTACTACACATTCATATTTACCGACAAGTGTGTTGATTCTCTAACGTTGGACAATCTTGATCTCCGTCAAGTAGGCTCATTTTCTTCATCATCTAGTTTTTTCATCTCTCATTAAACTTTGGAATATAACTTGACATCGATTTTTTAATTTCCTTATTTTATCACAAAAATGTAGATTTTTGAAGATGACCAAACTCCCTACACTATGGCCGAATTGAATGATGCAAGAAATAAGTTCGCACGCCACCTTATATTGGTTCGTGGTCGGGTAATATCATCCCCGTTTCTCCTAGCATAGATTTAGGTTAAATGATAATTTAGTTGTGTTGTTCTGCTATCATAGACTAGTTTAATGTTACATGTGGTTTGGATTTTATCTATTAGTGTAGCTTTTGGTTGTCTGGGCAGATGTAAGTTTCGAAAGCGCAATATTAGAATTATCCGTTTCGAACTCGAAAATATTGGAATTATAGGTTTCGATATCGCCTGTGCATATGACAGACAACACTTTCGATATCGTCACCATATTCGGGCATTGCAGCAGGGATTCAGCCGAATTTTACTCTCGGTATCGCGTATATTATTCGTTCCCTTTCTAACCTTAACGATATCGCACGAACATTATAACCGACATAATATTCGATAGCGCAAACATCACATAACTCATACGATATCGAGATGTGTCTCTGGTCTTGTGACAGAGCTTCAGCCGAATTTGCTTGCGATATCAGCCGCTCTTCGTTCGGATTTTAATCAATTCGATTACGTTGGATTAAAACACATGTTGCGATATCGAAAGCGTGTACTGAATTCCATGGATCTTCAAAGCTTATTACGATATCGAAGAGGTTCGTACATATATTCGATATCGCCACAAGTTTATTTGAGTTTTGGTTCATATAGTAATTAATCGATATCGAATTACGGTTTATGGACTTTCGAATACGACAAGTCATGTTTTTAGATTTCAAATTTCAATTACATTATCGATATCGAATATATATTTCAGATACACTCGATATCGAAACTGCAGTAGTTCATTGTAGGCTGTCGAACTCGAATGTATACTACACTGACATCCCAATACCATCGATATCGTACGAATATATCTAAACACCCAGGTGGCTGTGATACTTGCGATATCGAAGTATGGTGCATGGAGTTTCGAATACGACAAGTCATGTTCTTAGATTTCAAATTTCAATTCTAGTTTCGATATCGAATATATATTTCAGATATACTCGATATCGAAACCCCAGTATTATATTTTAGGCTGTCGAACTCGAATGTATACTAAACTCAGCTCTCAATACCATCGATATCGTACGCATATGTCTAAACACCCCGATGGCTATGATACATGCGATATCGAAAGTATTTGACCGAACGTAGTTTGCGAGTTCGAAAGTACGTAAAAAACCACGGCGGTTCATGGAACCGCCTTAAATTATTTCCGTTTTACGGCACGGCCACAGAAGGCGGTTCCATTGTGCCTTCTCTAGTACGTTGGAACCGCCTTTAAACCTCTCTCCCTCCACTAGTGTGAGAGGATTCATTGATCGATCAGCACCGACCTACAGCCGCTATACACTTGAATTCCTATCCACTCTAGCCAAGCACTATGATGAGGAGCATGATATACAGTACATCACATTCAGATTAAATGATGTGGACCGCCGGATGACCTATGATGAGATCCAAGATGCTTTTGGGTTCGAATATGCGGATGGATACAAGAATCCGAAAGATGCTGCCCCGGACGGATTTAATCTAGCTTTCTTTTGGAATTGCTTGTCTGGATCTCCCAACATCACAGGAGCTACGAAGAACAACCACATCATACATCCAGCTGTTCGTATGGTGCACAAGCTCCTAGTCATGACAATCTTTTGCCAAGGAGAGTTGACGCACATCAATAGAGAGCAGGTCCAATGCCTTTGGACCATGTGTTGGGGGCCACAACACCCGTGTTGGGTAGATCTCTTTGTGCAGAAGTGTTTGGAAACCTCCGAGAAGAGCAAAGGAAAGATACCGCAGGGGGGTATGATTTCTCTTCTGGCAGCTTATCTGAACATCCACCTACCTCCAGACATTCAGGCAACAGGCAAGACAGCCGAGAGGGCTCACCAGTTCTACTCCATTGCTTCTTTGGAGACCACTAATGTCTTGGCCATGCACAAATACCCTCCTCCTAGATTCATCTGGCTAGTAGCCAAGAATCAGCACATGTATCTACCGAATCTGGAGGCTGTGCAGCTGACTGGGCGCACCTGCATGGAGGAGCTCAACTTACCCACTCAGATCACTGTCCCTGCACCTACCATTGCCCTTGCCAGGCTAGAGGCACCTCCGGAGCATGGAGAGCAGTACGCTCCTCCACATCATGAGCCTCAGTTTGTCACTCAGCAGCAGTTCCAGGAGTTTACGCAGAGGCATGACGCGTTTACTCAGAGATATGAGGACGACATGGAGGTGATGTTCGCCATGATGGCATCCATGCACCCACATGGACCAGGGGCTTTTGACTATGAGGGCCATCGCAGATCGCGAGCTCAGCGCCGTCGCGACGGTTCCGGCCCCTCGCAGTGAGTATATCCTACACCCTTTCCTTTCACTATGATTTTCATTGATATATTTAAACATTGAGGGCAATGTTTAGGCTAAGTGTGGGGGAGAGGTGTAGGACTGTGATTCTGCTTTTGTTGCTGTTTTTGTTGCTGTTTTTAATACTGTATTTCTTTAAAAAAAAAAACGCCCGGATGGTTCCAAAAATATTAGAGAATCAGGCAAACATGAGAGACAAAAAAAAAAAAAAAAAACATTTTCTTTTCTTTTGTATAGATATGTAAAGCTCTCAAATGTTATGTGCTTAATTATTCAGAGTATGCACTTGGATCTTAATCGTTCTTTCTCGAGGATGAGAAAGGTTCAAGTGTGGGGGATTTTGATAGGCCATAGATATACTCTTATTTTGTAGCATTTGAGAGCTATTTTAGATAGTATTTTGTACTTTTATATTAGACTTTTGGACCGAATCATTCATGATGGTTTGAAATTGAAGACGTGCATTTCGACCTTGAATTGCACTTGCGATAGATTTGGATGATTTGAAGACCTTCTATGACCGTCCTGAAGGAAGCAGATACATTGAAGAACCGGTCGTAGAAGTGGCGTGAATGCACACTCTCGCGGACCGCGAAACCTAGGTCGCGAACCGCGAGGGTGTGTGTTGCTGTTTTGGAGATGCCAAGTTTCGCGCGGTCTGCGAAACTCCGGTCGCGATCCGTGAGGACCAGACGCGCGGTCCTCGAAACTCCGATCGCGAACCGCTAGGACCAGCACAAGGACCAGAGCGAGGACCAGACGCGCGGTTCGCGAAACTTCGGTCGCGGACCGCGGAAGCCAGAGACGCGCGGTCCGCGAAATCTCGGTCGCGGACCGCGGATGCCAGAAACGCGCGAGCCGCGGATCCTCGGCCGCGAGCCGCGAGAACCAGGCTCGCGGTTTGCGAAGGATTTCTCGGGACCCGCGAAGGACCTGCAAGTGGCATTTTGTTTTGTTTTATTTTTGTTATTTTTGGAGTATAAAAAGCAACTTATCCTCATTATTAGAGGATCGAATTTTTACAGAGTTGAACTCATTTTCCTTCATTTTCCTTTTGAATTTGGTCTTTGAATTCATCATGGTTTGTTGTATTGATTATGGTTTTGATAATATAACTATGGTAGTAGGCTAAAACCCTTCTTGGATATATGTGATTGGACTTCTTGTTATGGATTGAGAACATGATTCATGAAGCTTAGGAATGGTGATTTGCTATTGAATGATCATAATTTATATGTATATTTGATGCTTGAAATGATTAGGAATGATTTCCTAGTGATAGATATGTGTTGGATATGTGTTAGATATTGCTTTTCCATGGTTAGAATGTTATCATTCTTTCTATGTAGGAGTAGTAAATTAGGAATCGAATGCATGTTGTTATCAATTGTATTTGTTCTTAAGATCATTCATTAGCATTGTACCTATGTCAAGTTTGTTATCAAATTGCATGGGTAGGGTTGAGAAACATCTAATTTGAAGTAATATTGATTCAATTGAACTAGTTGTTATCATCTAGTAAAGTTGTTAATTGAAGTTGTGAAGATGCTTTCATTTTTCATAGCTATGGTTAAAGACAGTTTCTCACTAATGTTCACCATTCTCAAGGCATCATGATAATGTTTGAGGAAAATCTCATAATAAGAAGTCACCAATCTCATATGTCCAAGTTTCTTATTCTCTTAGTTAAATCTCTAGTTAGAGTAATCTTATGTTAAAGTAGTTGTAACTTTAAAGTTTTAGTAGTTTTACTTAGTAGTGTCTTAAACAAAACTCAACTCAAACCCCCCCCCTGTTTACATTACTTTTATATATGTATATGTATATGCATGCTACAAGATATACATAGAAATAACCTTTTCTCTGTGGAACGAATCTTACTTGCCATTATATGCTTAATTGTGTATATCGGTAGTAAGTTGATATAAATTGTATATTTGAGAGGTACAGCGACGACCTCCCAGTAATCATAGGGAGGCCATGGCTAACCCAATGATGACGGCGGTCTTAGATGCAAAGAAAGCAGTAGGGGCGGTGTATGGAGAAGCTCCCCGCCAAGAGTTGGAAGAAATGCAAGTGGCGGACAAAGGAATGGTCACGGTGGGAAAAGATCTCCCGAAGGAAGTAAAAGCTGCATTGAAAGAACTCTTGGCCAGATATCAAAGAGTATTCTCATGGAACCCGGAGGACATGGTGGGGGTGTTGCCAGAGTTGGGGGTACACAAGCTGAACATAAGCCCGGCAACCAAGCCAATCAGGCAGAAGAAAAGACCTGTAGCCCCGGAGAGAGCGGAATTCATAAAGAATGAAGTGAAGAAGCTGGAGAGTGCCGGGGGTGGTCGAGGAAATCATCTACCCGGAGTGGATAGCTAACCCGGTCTTAGTAAAGAAGCATGACGGAAGCTGGCGCATGTGTATCGACTTTACAGATTTGAATAAATGCTGCCCCAAAGACAGCTACCCTCTCCCGAATTTGGACCGGCTGGCAGAGGCTATCGCGGGGTACTCGGTGCTGGCTTTCTTTGATGCACATAAAGGGTATCACCAGGTGCAAATGGATGAGGCAGACAAGGCGAAAACCTCATTCATCACCGATTTTGGGACCTTTTGCTACAAGAAGATGCCATTTGGGTTGAAAAACGCAGGGGCTACTTATCAGAGAATGGTGGACAAACTCTTTAAGGACCAAGTGGGAAGGAACATGGAAGTATATGTCGATGACATGGTGGTTAAAAGCAGGACTTATGGGGCTTTCCTGAATGATCTGGAGGAGATGTTCAAAAAACTTGAGCTGAGCAATCTAAAGCTGAACCCCTCCAAAAGTACCATTGGAGTGGGAGCGGGGAAGTTCTTGGGCTTCATGGTGTCAAGTCGGGGCATTGATGTCAACCCGGAAAAGGTAGAGGCCATAACTAAGATGACCTCCCCCAGATCGGTGAAAGAAGTACAACGGTTGACAGGTTCCCTTGCGGCCCTCAGCCGATTCCTATCAAAGGGGGCAGATAGGCAGCTACCTTTCTTCAACATTCTCAGGAAGGCCAAGACATTCGAGTGGTCCGGGGGAGGAGCTTTTCCTGTACATAGCGACATTCGAGTGATCACCTTCGACAATTGCCAACTTTAAAGAAACCATACCCGGAGGAGGAGCTTTTCCTGTACATAGCGGCATCTCGGGAGGCAGTAAGTGCCGTGCTAATCAAAGAAGAGGAGGGAAAGCAGCACCCAATCTACTTTGTTAGCCGGGCACTTCGGGGGCAGAGACCCGGTATACTGAATTGGAGCAATTAGTTCTAGCACTGGTACATGCATCAAGGAGGCTTAAACCCTACTTCCAGGGCCATTCAATAGTGGTCCTTACCAATTACCCGCTCAAACAAGTTATGTTCAAGCCTGAAGCATCAGGGAGAATGATGAAATGGGCTATAGAGTTGGGAGAATATGAAATTCGGTATGAGCCAAGGAGGGCTATCAAGGGGCAGGCTTTAGCAGACTTTCTGGTGGAATCAGAAGCAAGGATACAGGAAGAGCGGGAGACGGCCGAGGCTGAAATAGTTCCGGCTTGGAGGTTATATGTAGATGGATCGGCACACTCAGGAGGCAGCGGAGCGGGAGTCTTGTTGATTAGCCCGGAAGGGAAGGAATACCCCTATTGTTGGAATAGTGTCCTTCGATCAATGTGCATTGTCCTGAATAGTTGGAGGATTAATTACGGAGATAATTAATTCAGTTATTTAAGTGATCGGAATGTTTAGCTGGAAACCGCTTTCGATCGGCTAGCATCAATGGTATTGAGCTCGCAGCTTATTATAACTGAACCTATAGGGTCACACACTAACCATGAAATTGGACAAAGTAATTATCTAATTAGACTTGGAGTCTAATAGTAATTAAATGGGAAATAAGTCTTATTGGGCTAGGCCCATATTGAATAAGACTAGGATTAGGTTTACGAGGATTATGTTTATTCTGTATAAATAGACTTCTACAGGAATAAACAGACATACACATAATCATACGTATAGCTCATGTGTTGAGCGCTTTAGAACAAATAAACCTACCATTCTCATATACAAACCTCATCTTCAAGAGAAGAACAAAGACTAGGTCTTTGGTTGCTGATCGATGTTCTAAGCTAACAGCGGTGAGGCGGTCTGATCGTGCTGTGTGGATACGTATAGAGGGATGACGCTTGGGATTCTCGTCTCCGTAGTTGATTGGATCTTCTGACTAAATCCGATGGTAAAGCACGCTTCAAGAGGTAAGCCTAAACCCTACTTATGATTCATACTAAGTACATGCATGAGATCCGGGATTAGATAATTGATGTTCCGCTAAGTTAGACTTAATCAATTCCCTACAGTGGTATCAGAGCCTCTTGCATGTTTTAGTTTTGATCTAAGATTTGTGTAGATGGGATTTACATAAATTGAAATATAGGTTTAATGTTCATATTTTATTCAAATAAATCATTGGATGATTGTGTTTGATTTGTTCACTCGAAGTTGTAATTTTTGGAAAATTACTATTCATCGTCGAATTTACTATTCATCGGGGTTACTGTTCATGTCGTGCACTGTAGCAGTGGTGGATAACCACCGGCTAGTGGCGGCAGGGGGCTCCGCCGCCAGAGAATGAACAGACTTGTTTGTTTTGGCAACTAGGGGTTTTAGCCCGGTTGGCTTAATCCCGAATTGGGCCACAAAAATGTTACGACCCAGATTGTAATATTGGGTCTATTATGGTCTGGACCAAAGTGGCTTCTGGTTGGACCAGCAGCTCGGGTTGGGCCGGCTTGGTCAGACCAGTTCTGGTTCCGGTTAGACCGGAACGGACCGGGTCCAGAATATAATTTTATTTAATTGAAAATAAAATCTTAATTTGAGTGGGAGTAATTTTGACTTTGGAAGTGCAAAATTATTTTATGAACATGTACATTTCTTTAATTAAGCCATTGGATGAGCTTAATTTTGAAATTTAATTAAAATTAGTAATAAATAATTAAATTTAATAATTTTAGAAATTAGTTAATTTAATTATCATGGTATATTTAGTACTTTATTAATTTAGAATTATTAAAGTATGGCTGAAATAATAATTGATGTTAATAATTCTAAAAATTATTTGGATTAATTATTTGTATGGAGAATTACATAGGTAATTATGTAATAATAAATTACTCTAATAATTTAAAATTATTAAGGTAATAATGAGGTTAATAATTTGGGAAATAATTGGCTCTTTTTGCATGATAGATTGTTTGTTTCAGTTATTATGCATGTTAGACCATTCACTTTAGAAGAGAATAGTCAGAATATATGAATTGGATTCAGTGTTGTATCATTTTATGTGCATTTATTTATGCCTTTAATTATTGCTTTATATGATAAATGCATATGAATGGTTTATGTGTGTGGAATGATTATGGAATAGTTCACTTATAATCAAACCACATAATAAACCTAAGTCCCAAAGTAATAATGAGCTAAAATTTGTCTTTCCAAACAGATAACACCCATTTAGCCTTTGATCACTGATGATAGGTTTCGCTAAAGCGATAGTATCATCTATAATGTTGGGAGTAAAATGCGGGTAGACGTAGTGAAAGGGGTTTACATGTTAGTTTTGGTTTGCTCATCAATATCAGTGAGGGGTACTCAGATGTTGAGAAAAAATCAGATGGATATTACATTGGATGTATCCCATCAACCAAGAGTAGTATTGGATACTATTAGCAATGGGATTGCTTACCTAAAATCAAAGGATTTAAGACAAGCTAAAGCATGCTTAATTCCTTGTGATTTTGAGGGTCTTGGAATCATTTTATTCACGGGACAATTGGATTTGAATAAAATGTGTAGATAACTTGTTTGATTGCATGTATTTTTCTTGCTTGTTATTTACTTATTTAAATGGTTTTTTATTGCATTTTATTTATATTGTAGTAATCATGTATGACAACAAACAACAACTCTTCTTATCTGTGTTCAAACCTTTGGAAGGTTGAATTGAATGGCAGATTCTTGGCAAATGAACTTCGGGATTAGTTCTATTGCAAGAAAAGAAAGAGGTATTCGTTGATATTCAAATCATTGATGTCAAATGTCTTGTGTTGTATAGTATGTGTCCAAAATTGCTAGGCAAGTTTTGATCATAGATACTTACAACATCAACATGGAGCTCAGGAGCAGTCCATGGTTGAGAGGTTTAAGGCCTTAAGATTATTCTTAATTGTAAAGTTAAGAAAGGAAACAAGTTAAATCTCATGTTTTGAAAAATGATTGGATTATTTAATAATATGGAGATACTCGGTATTCCTATGGCTGATAGTTAGTCAGTGACATCATTCGTTTCATTGATGGTTTAGAACCATTTTAATTGAAATAAGAAGACTTTGACTAAGTTGCATGGGATGCTTAAAATGCTAAGTAAAGTGTCTAAATTGATACAAGAACGAGGTTCTATTGGTTCAATAAGGGAAATGGTTTGAATATAACATGGAAGAATGAAGAAGTGGGATAGGACAAGGGCAAGCATAGTGCTGATGTGCCTAAGTTCCTAACGCTTCTATTGCAATGAGAAATGTATTGCCTTTAGTTCTTAGAGGACAAAGAGATTGGCGAGTAATTTACAATTGCATTTATTTACGTTATAGACAATCTCTACGATAACTCTACTAATTGGTATTAGATACCATATGGTTCTCACAATTTTAGAAAATGTGGAGAAACCAAAGTAGGAGTTTAGTTAATGAGATGTCAACCTACTCAAAAGTAATGAAGCAAGAGTTGCTGCATTGACCATATGAATTTATGGTTTATCTATGCCTTTAGGGTTTTCACTGGATCATATAAATGTTATTTGGATCTAAGTGTTACAACAACACAATCAATTTCTACACCTCCTATGTTGGACATGGAAATGTATTATCATAAAAAGGACAATGGTTGTTCAGTTTTATGCATTGTGTTGGAGTTTTGCAAATTAGACACGAGTCTTTATTTGTTAGATATAGATAAACAAGTTTGTAACGTAAATATCAAAATGGCTTAAAACGAATGATTCGAATTCGACCTCATAAATTGTCGATTATGCCACTAATATTGAGCACTCATAGTAACTCGAGTGGGAGGGTTCTGTGAAATCGTTTGACTTGGAGTCATTTGATATGTGTATATATTGTGATGGTAAAATGACCAAATTACCCTTCATGGTGATGGGTGATGGAATATGAAATCTATTGGGTCTTATTAACAAAGTGTTATGCAGATCAATGAGTTAAATTCCATGAGGTGAATCACTTCATTGACTTGGTCGGTGACTTGAGTAGATATGGTTGTCTACTCGAGAAAGACAAGTTTAAATCCTTTAAGAAATTTAAGGAGTTCAGAAATGAAGTTTAGAATCAACTTGACAAGATAATTGAAATCCTTCGATTGGATTGAGGCGTTGGATATTTGAGTCAAGAGTTTGTTGACCATCTGACAAGAAAGAAATAATCATGTTGGATATGATTTTTCATGATGGGTCAAGCCAATCTTCCAGGAAATACTTTTATAAGGTATTGTTCACATTGAACAAGGCATTGTCCAAAGCTGAAGGAAAGACATCATATGAGATATGAGTTGGAATGGTTCCTTAAATGTCTTTTCTCATTAGATTTTGGGTTGCAAAGCATATGCGAAACGATGTTTTTCTTAAGTTTGCACCAAGTCTAATAATTGTCTCTTTATGGAAATGAGACAATGGGGTACTTCTACTAATATTCTGAGAACTATGAGATGTTGCTCAAGAATGTGTCCTTTTGGAGAAGTGTCATCTTTCCAAAATGACAAGTGGGAGAAACTTAGACCTCGATAGCATTTGAGGTGAGCAACAATCAGAACCGAGAAACATCGATCCCTTCTTTAGACGTGGTGAACATGAATGCGGTAAAGTCTTAGAGACTGCTGAAGTTACTCATGCCCCGTGTAAGTCAATGAGATGTAGTGTTCAGACAAAAGGTACATTTATGTCCCTACGACTGAAACTATGAAATCACATTTTTAGAAAATGGTAAACCTATGTGACTTACATTAAAGCTTTGACAAGCGCTAACTCCACAAAGTTGTTGAAGACCATGAAATTTGGAATAGATATTTTGTATTAAATCAAGTTTGGAATTTGATTGAAAGGGTATAAACAAGTCTACAATGTAGATTGTGATGTGACCTTTCTCCAGTTGGAATACTTAAGTCTATCCGGATATCCTAGAAAAATTAGCTCGGTGCGATTTTGAGTTCTACTAGGTAGAGATCAAAATTGGCTTCCTTGATTGGATTTTGGAAGGAGGTGTGTATTTTATACAATCTCGGAGCTTTTATAATGCTAGGAAAATATGCGAGTTTCAGATGTCCATTTATGGATTGAAGCGAGTATCATGGAGTTGGAAGTGCATTTTATTGAAGCAATTTAGAATTGGCATTCAACGAAATGTTATGAAATCTTGTATATACAAGAAGGTCAGTGGGAGCAAGATTGAATTCCTAGTCTTTTATGTCAATGACATTTATTGAAAATGACAATCCAAAACTGTAATCTATGGAGACTTAGTTTGGAAAGCATTTTGCAATAAAGTACTTTGGAAATGTAGAGTGCAACTTGGGCATCACTTTCTACAAGGTAGATTAAAGATGATGATTGATACGTCAAAGCAACTACTAGGTAAGGTGCTAGACACGTTCAATTGAAAGATCGTAAAAGATTTTCTACCCAAGATTCATGGCTCAAATCTTAGCAAGATTCAGTGTCTAGCGAGACGTGATGAGCAAAAGAGAAATAATATGACCTCTAATGCATTGAGCCGTAGGGTCTATTATGTTTGCTATGAGATGTACTACATGTAATATTTCGTATGCTTAGAGCACAACGATTTGATATCAAATAGACTCAGGTGAGGCACAATAGTGTGTGACCAAGAAAAGTTCATAGTGTCTGAAATGGACTATGGATTCCTTGATCTATGGTGAAAATGAGTTGGTTGTTAAATATGCTAATGAAAGCTATGTTGTTGATTTTACAATAAAAACTGAGTAAATTGCTGCTTTGGAAGTTGCAAAGGGAATGTGATTGAAATTGGATATTCATCACTCGCCTTGGTAGTGTCCCGTCTTAGCTAACTCAATGACTCTCCATTGAGATAATCGTAGAGTCATTGCGTAAGCAAATTGAGGCAATGGAGCACCATTAGTCAAAATTCATACTCAGGATATTTCATATTCTATGAGAGAATGGTGAAGTTATCATATGCAAGGGAAATAATGGATTTGATCCATAATCTAAACCTCTTCCACAAATGTTGCATGTTGCCTAGGGCTCATACATTCGTGATAGGAATCAAGCACTTTGGATAGTGGCTGTGAAATCTATAATGTACTAGTTTTCACAGTTTGGTGATTTTAGACATTGAAGATTGAACCGTTTATAATATTATGAAATTATTATTTCATATTCATTTAACTTGGTTTAGTGTTAAATGAAAGTCCAAAATCAATTTACATCTCCAAATAGGTTATCAAGAATATGTCTTGGATAATGAAACTCTATTTAGTGAACTGGAGTGTACAATTGATTATGCCCCTAGTCCAGGTCATTGAAAATGGACACTAATGACTGAAGAAGACTAGTTTGCAAGTTGATTCACAGTGCTGTTTCATGGGCTGGAGGACATGGGATGTCATGAATCGATTGTATGGATGCAAGTTGGGAACTTGTATTGGACTGACCCGCTATGAGAATACTTTAAGATATTTATAATGTTATAAGTATTTCTCATTGACTATTGGAGCATATTCCTCATACCTGAGTAATTCAATGTTTGTTTGCTTGTGGATTGATTGCTTTAAGGGCTGTCAAACGTCGTGCCGTGAAAGGAGGCTATAAAGACAGCTTTTGGGTGACATGAATCGAGTAGAGAAAACTTGGATGTACAAGAGTGGGATTGTCCTCTCATTTTATGAGATTGTTGTCTTATGGGCCTCTCGGAGAGTTGAGACTGTAAAATGCATGGTCGTGCTCAGATGGATTATGGATTAATCATCTGTCTTAACAGTTTTACTCGGGAATTCGAGAAACACATTTGAACTCAATAAGGATAACATGGGATCTTACCTTATCTTCGAATGAAGACATTAAGCGACAAAGGAATATGAATGCACACTTGTTCCAAAGGACAAGTGGGAGATTGTTGGAATAGTGTCCTTCGATCAATGTGCATTGTCCTGAATAGTTGGAGGATTAATTACGGAGATAATTAATTCAGTTATTTAAGTGATCGGAATGTTTAGCTGGAAACCGCTTTCGATCGGCTAGCATCAATGGTATTGAGCTCGCAGCTTATTATAACTGAACCTATAGGGTCACACACTAAGCATGAAATTGGACAAAGTAATTATCTAATTATACTTGGAGTCTAATAGTAATTAAATGGGAAGTAAGTCTTATTGGGCTAGGCCCATATTGAATAAGACTAGGATTAGGTTTATGAGCATTATGTTTATTCTGTATAAATAGACTTCTACAGGAATAAACAGACATACACACAATCATACGTATAGCTCATGTGTTGAGCGCTTCAGAACAAATAAACCTACCATTCTCATATACAAACCTCATCGTCAAGAGAAGAACAAAGACTAGGACTTTGGTTGCTGATCGATGTTCTAAGCTAACAGCGGTGAGGCGGTCTGATCGTGCTGTGTGGCTACGTATAGAGGGATCACGCTTGGGATTCTCGTCTCCGTAGTTGATTGGATCTTCTGACTAAATCCGATGGTAAAGCACGCTTCAAGAGGTAAGCCTAAACCCTACTTATGATTCATACTAAGTACATGCATGAGATCCGGGATTAGATAATTGATGTTCCGCTAAGTTAGACTTAATCAATTCCCTACACCTATGCGGTCCAATTCACTTTCAAAACAACCAACAATGACGCCGAGTACGAAGCTTTGATCGCAGGATTAAGATTGGCGAAGGAGATGGACATCAAAGCTCTGACGGCATACAGCGACTCTCAGATTGTGGTACAACAGGTAAAAGGAGAATATGAAGCCCAGGAGAGGAGCCTGCAGAAATACCTGGAAACGGTAAAACCTCTGGTAGCCGGGTTCGAAACCTTCAACTGGTCCAAGTTCCCCGAGAGGAAAATAGTAAAGCAGATGCTTTGAGCAAGTTGGCCGCCTTGGAATTAAAGCCTGAGCCTAACCAAAAGTTGTACATGGAAGTACTAGGAAGGAGGAGCTACCAGGAGAATGGCCAAGTGATGGTAGTAAATGAGGAAGAATCCTGGATCATTCCCATGCGGGCATACCTAGAAGAAGGAACCACCCCGGAGGATAGGGTTCAGGCCCAGAAATTGAGAGTCAAAGCGCCTAAGTATGTGATCCAGGGCGGGGAGTTGTATAAGAGGGGATATCTCCAGCCTTTGCTTAAGTGTGTAGAAAGGGCAGAGGGCCAACACCTCATCCGGGAGGTGCATGAAGGATCTAACGGGAGTCACCAGGGAGCTCGCACAATGGCTAGGAAGATCTTAAGGTTGGGGTATTACTGGTCGACGTTGTTCAAAGATGCGGAAGAGGATGTTCAGAAGTGCTTGGCATGCCAAACATTCGCCCCGCTAATCCATGTGCCCCGGGAGGAGTTAATCGGGGTCACGGGAGCCTGGCCGTTCAGCAGGTGGGGAATTGACTTGGTAGGACCTTTCCCGACTGCCCCGGGAGGAGCTAAGTACGTAATTGTGGCGATCGACTACTTCAGCAAATGGGTGGAGGCAGAACCACTTACCAACATACGGGGACTAACTTGTGTTAAATTTTGCTGGAAGAACATCATTTGTCGATTCGGTATCCCAAAGATCATAGTCACAGACAATGGAGCGCAGTTTGAAAATGATCCTTTCAAATCATGGTGTATCAAGTATGGCATAGAGCAGAGGTTGACGTCTGTGTACCACCCCCAGGCGAACGGGCAAGTGGAAGTCACCAACCGCACTATCATCAAAGGGTTAAAAACCCGCTTGGAAGGCGCGCGGGGAAATTGGATTTGGGAGTTGCCCAGCGTTCTTTGGGCCCACCGGAATACAGAAAGCTCAGCCACCGGGGAATCCCCATATTGCTTGGTATATGGGTCGGAGGCAGTAATACCCACGGAGATTGGGATCCCGAGCCCTCGGACTCAACACCAACGCCCAGAAGAAGAAGATGCTGGACGACGCCTTGACTTGGATCTCCTGGAAGAAAAGCGGAGAATGCAGCACTTCAGGAAGCCAAGGTGAAGGAGCGAGTAAAGAGGTACCATGACAGGAGGGTACGGAAAGAGGTTTTCGCCCCCGGAGATTGGGTGATGAGGAGAAATGACAAGAGCCGCCAAGCCCCGGAGGGGAAGTTTGCACCCAATTGGGAAGGACCATACAAGGTGAAGGAAACACACCCGGGAGGAAGCTACGTGCTGGAGGACAAGCAGGGAAAGGAGATCCCCAGGAGATGGAATGTAGCTAACTTAAGAAGGTTTTACGGGAAGTAGAATGCCCCGCGCAGAACCTTAGCTAGTTAGGCATGAATATGCCAGGCATGGATATGCCCCCCCGGAAGCATGAATATGCCCGGAGAGATAGTCCCAACGTTTGGCCTCGTCTCGGGCTTAGAGAGGAAGGATAGTAAAAAGGACCCATGGGTAGCTCCCGTTCGGGTGCCCCGCTAGATTGGACCCGGGACTTGAATGAAGATCGGGGACCAAAAGAATGTAATGCTTACAGATTTAATGAGAAGGGATTTTCGAAAGAACTTTTATTCATTGATTCATAAATTTCAAACCACACATGCTGATATGTTACAAAGTATTTTACATACAAATTTTTCTATCTATTTGCTACTATACCCACTTGGGGCCTGACCCGGAAGCACCCTCAGGGTTACCCGGGGGGAAACCCCCTCCGAAGAATTGAGAAGACAAGAGGTCTTCGGCAAAGCGGGCATCTGGAGCTTGATTCCACGCAAGTTCCTCTTCCAATTGCGCAGCGTCTTCCTCGTTCAATTCGGGAATAGGAACAACCACGGATCCTTCGGGAAGCGGTTCTGCCAGGCGCATCCTCTTTACCCCGGCTGATGTAACAAACTTGTACTTAGGAAACAAGTCTGCTACACTTTTACCCTTCTCCCCCCTACTGATGCGGGTGCCCTCAGCGGTCTTGACCCCCTTCGTGGTAACTCCAGAATCAGCAATCTCCCGGACGCGTCTTATTCGGCGTGCTACTTCTTCCGGGTCAATAGACACGGACATATCCTCGTATCTTTCATACGCTACATCCACCTCCACCCGGGCAGGGACTCGGCGAAGGCTAGAGGGATAGGGCTCAATTTCCCTCGCGACTATCTTAGTATGCCACTCCACGGCGTCCAGATAGGCCTTATGACTAGGAGCTCCCTCACCAAACTTTTTTGGGTTAGCCTCCATGCGCTCAATCGTTCTGCGAACCCCGGCTGGAATGTCAGTAAGAGGAGACACCCCAACTAAGCCATTCTTGAGACCCAGAAGGTGGTAGGATAGGCGGGTAACCAGTAGAGCATCTTGGAGGACCCTATTCCTGTGAGTAAGGGACCGATTCTCTTTCTCCAAGTCACAGATAAGTCTATTCTGAGTGGTGCGGGTTTCTAGCTTCTTAAGCTTTTCCTGGGCCCGCTCGAGCTCGCCCCACACCATACCTAGCTCCTTGGCGGTGCGATGCTGAGTGTCGTCATGCAGGGCCTGCAACTCAGCAATGATCTGGTGGGAATTCAGGGCCTCCCTCAGATGATCAGAAGCTAGATTGAAACAATGGTTCAGCGAGCCAAATTTGTTTTCAACGGACTTAAGAAACAACACCAATGCCCGGATAGATCCGAACTCATGAACAAACGCACACAATCCCGCCTCGACCATGGCCCGGGTAGCTTGATCACCTCCAAACCTCCAGTGAGCCAGCTTCCTCTGAAGAAACGAGCATTGGAGGCATCCAGCGCGGGGGAGAGAGAAGTAGGTGCCGGAAGAACTACTAGGATGAGGAAAAAATGTTCAACTAACATATATGCAGACATTTATTTGCATCTCTCTTATATTCGCTTGAATCAATAAGACCAGAATCCGGAGGCAAGAAATATGAACATTAAACAAAGCTAAAACCTGCCAAATCCAGTCCTAAAATTTGAGGAAAAAATAACAAGAACCCTCATTTTTCATTGAGAGCAAGGTTGTTTCTGAATCTCAAGCGAAGAAGCAAATCCTTACCAGAATTCAATTGAATTTCTGAAGAGGCTATTCGGCGAGCCGGAGAGGATGGTGTGGTGTGACTGTGTCTCTGATTGCGATTCAGCGATAAGGATCGACGATTGGGGCGAGCTTCAGTAAGGGAGTGAATATAAGAGAGATGTAAATAAGGGGGCGAGTTTCGATTGGGTCTCCGATTGCATCTCTCGGCAGCAAAAGGGCGGCGATTGGGCACAGTTGGGGGAGAAGATGAGTAATAGATGCAAAAATTATGGAGACAGCCCACAAAGTTTGCAATTATTGGATCTTTCCTAATTGCAAGCCCGTTTTCTATTTATATATTAAGGAATGTCCTGACACCGGAACTGTTCCTTTCATATAAATACACCACATTTACGATATCGGAACTAGTTCTTTCATACAAATACACCACAGTCCCGATATCGGAACTAATCATTTTATGCAATACACCACAGTTCTGAAATCGGTTAGCTTTTATGAAATTAATTTTTGTTCAATTAAAGTAAAAATTAATTTATTCAAAAAGAAAATCAACATGAATGTATTAAACTAAATTTCATCTAATATATTTTTATTGAACTTAACTGAATTGATTTTCTGTCGTTTAACTAGTTAAAATTAATTTAGTCAGTGTCTATAAGAAATCAAGTTAAGTAACATAATTAAATATGAGTACAAATATGAGTTATCCGTGTTTATAAAAAGTCAAACAATTGTTGACCTTCATGTAGAATAACTTAGTATAGTTAGTGTTAATATAAAATCAAGTAATGTTTAATCTTTCACTAGCTTACCTCTATTTAGTTAGCATGTTTTCAAGAAGTCATAAGGTACGTATGAGTCGGTGTTTGTAAGTTGAGTTAGATATTCGTGTTTTCTATGTCAAATAAAGTTAGACAGATTATTAGTTCAACTCGATTTAGTTAACTAAAGTTTGACTAGACAATAACTCTAATAAATTTAGTTAGTGACTAAAGAAACTCGAGTAAGACTTAACTTTTCACAACTTAGGCCCTGTTTGCTAGAGTTTTTTTTTTTTTTTGCTGAACTGACTTTCAATTAAGTAAACTTATTTTAGTTAGTGTATGTAGAAAATCAAGTGAAGTATTATACTAGTTAAATTTAAGTAGTGTCTATAGAAAATCAAATAAGAAGTAACTTCACATTAGTTAAACTCGTTTAAGGTTTAAGATTGGATAAATTAAACTCAATTTAGTTACCATTGTCATAAGTTAAGTAAAATGTGAGAATATTTGATTAGTTAAGTTACTTACAACTTTGGTCTTGGGTTGACTAATTTTACAATACTATTGATTAAGTTCCGAGTCCGGAACTATTCCATTCATATATTTTTTCCAATTCCTACATCGGAACTATTGTATTCAAACATTGCACTACAGTTCCGATATCGGAAATCTTTCCAAACACAATTATTTATTTTTTTCAAAAATTTTAGTATCCAAACTCAATTTCGATTAATTTTTAGTTCAAATTTTCAACGTTCCTTTAAAGGAACGGGACAAATTCACGGCGGTTTACCAACCACCGCCGTGAATATAACGCCGTAAATAAAAAACTGCCGTTAATTCGTTTTAAATTTACGGTGGTTAACTAAAGACCGCCGAAAATAACTATTACACGGCGCCAAAATTAATTCATTTACAGGAAGAATAATTCATGGCGGTTATCAAACCAGTGCCGTTAATCGGTGCCTCAACTACCCCTTTCTGCAGTAGTGGACATGTTGGTTTGCGTTCACGTGATGAATTAATGTAGTATTAAAATGGACTTCACCTCATTTTGAAAATTCAGAGTTAACTTCGGGGGGTCCATATGAGAATCACATGAAGCATGCGTATATGACAAATTAGGAATTATTCTTGAATGAGCAACTAGAGTACTGCTGGTAATTAAGTAGGGCTGAGCAAAACTAACCGGATAACCGAAACCGACTGGTTAATCGACCGGAACTGTACCGATTTTAAGGTTAACCGAACTGTAGGGTTAGATTAAGGTTATCGCTTTTTGACTAACCGGTCTATCGATTAAGGTTAAGGTTTTCAATATTCAACACGAATAGTTAACCGACTAACCGGGGATTATTTTGCAATTATTTATTTATTTATATTATTATTATTATTATTATTATTAACCCTATATAAATAGCACCGAACCCTTACCAAAACTTAACCCTCCAACATTTCACTCTAGGTAGCTAGCCTTTGTATTCCTCTTGCCTATTGGTGTATGAGAAAATATGCATATATAGCTAGCTTTTGTATTTCTCATGGAGGTAACTTTTATATATATATATATATATATATATATATATATATATATATATATAGCTTTTGTAGTATGCTAAACTGTGTCTCAAAATATTTTATAATTAATGAATTATCAAAATTATTGGTTAACCGTAGGTTAACCAGTTAACCTAACCGGCACAAAGGTTATCTGATTTTATTTGTCAATTTTAAAGGTTAACCGAACCGTTGAATAGTTGAGCGGTTAGTAGATTTTTTAGAAACGGGAAGGTTAACCGTACCGTGATCAGCCCTATAATTAAGTCCACACTTCTCAACTTTATACAACTATAATTAATAGTACATTTCTACTTAAATAGTGCTTTTTAAAATTCAAATTTTAAATTTTATAATAAAATATAGTGAATGTGAAAATGCAAGAAATTTGTATAATTTTTTTGAAGCTGTTGATATGCAAAGGTATAATATTTATGCTGAAGAATAATAGATAGTTGGCAATAATATTGTTTAGAAAAGACTGATTTTTTTGTCACACACAATTATATTATAATGTAAGGCTCTATTTATTTTAGCTGTTCAGTTTAATTTAAATAAAAGTATAACCCGATAAGATTATTAGAAGAATCAATACAGAAGATGAAAATCATCACCAGCCATTTAGTGATAACTGTGGTTTGAGGATATATAGTGAGAGTTGTTCTGAAATGAACCATATATAACAGTATATACTCTGGACTAACTGGGAGTCTGGGACCATTAATTCCATCTCCTTGTTGAGTTTCAGCCGTTCATCGTCCAACCTTTAACTCTCAGGCAATATATATATATATATGTATGTATATATATATATATATATATGTATGTATATATATATATATGTGACACCTTATGTTATGTGTGACACTTTTCTTATGTGTGACACTCATCTGGGCCATTCAAATATTCAATCCAGTGGCTAATATTGTAAGCCCATTTACTATTTTCGTGGGTTAAAATTTGGGCCAAAAGCCCATTTTCGAGTTATAACAATATATGATTTTTTTATGCAGATTTCGTGGCCACCTTCACCTTTTGCACACCTTTTAACTCAAATACCTTATGTTGCAGATTATATGATTAACCTTTTGTATTACACATTTTAACTCAAATACCTCATGTTTGAGATTATATGCTTCACCTTTTGCATTACACCTTTTAACTCAAATACCTCATGTTTGAGATTATATGATTAACCTTTTGTATTACACCTTTTAAACTCAAATAACTCATGTTTGAGATTATATGCTTCATCTTTTGCATTACACCTTTTAACTCAAATACCTCATGTTTGAGATTATATGAATAATCTTTTGTATTACACCTTTTAACTCAAATAACTCATGTTTGACATGAGCATTTTAATGTGAAACATGAGCATTTTACCAAAACCGTCTCGGAAGTATATTCGCCAGAAAGTAAAATATTTAATTAATTAATATTTTATTTTTATAATTATTTTTATATTGCAGCGGTGTGCATATTCATTACATAGAGCATTTGATTAATTGTTTGTAGACTTGTAGGCTGCCACCAACAAAATTAATATGTTTTGGCGGGAAAAAAAAGATTAGGAGAGTGACCCGGAAACCCGTCCGCGAGAATTATTTATTTTGCAGAAATCCAGAACCGTCAAAATTGGAAGATCAATGGTTCAGATGGTGCCACGCATGTATGTATTCTAATGTTGAAATTTGAAACATTAAACATGAAGATTTTAACTTGAAACATGAGTTTTTTAACTTGAAACATTAAACATGAAGATTTTAACTTGAAACATGAGTATTTGAACTTGAAACTTGAAACATGAGTATTTTAACTTGAAACATTAAACATGAAGATTTTAACTTGAAACTTTGAAACATGAGTATTTTAACTTGAAACATAAAGCATGAAGATTTTAACTTGAAACATGAAACTTGAAACATTAAATATGAATATTTTAACTTGAAACATAAAACATGAACATTCACATTTTAATTTAAAACATATAACATGAACATTTTAATTTGAAACATGAACATTTTAATGTGAAATATGAGCATTTTAACAAAGACCATCTCGAAAGTATATTCACATGAAAGTACAATATTTAATTTATTAATTAGTATTGTATTTTTATCATTATTTTTGCATTACTACAGTGTGCATATTCATTAATTAAGTAGAGCATATGATCGATGTTTGTAGTATTTGCCGCCGTAATTTGTTGGCGGGAAAGAATGGATCACGAGAATTTGTTGGCGGGAAACACGGTCTTTTGCCTTTAATACGAGAAAGAATTTGGGTCATTAGATGAATATTTGAACGGATCAGATTCGTGCCACACATAAGAAACGTGTCACACATAAGATGGGGTGTTACACCGGATCCCTCCCCTATATATATATATAGCAGAACGTGCTGGCCTTGTTCCTTACCATAGATATGATTTATTAGCTGTCCGGAAAAAAATATATTCATTAATTGCCCACCAAATAAGTACTCATCTCATTAGATGATATGGTCCTGCTGGCTGCTGCTGCATGTATCGATCGTTCAATAATTTTATGCGAGACGTACTCGATTATTTATAGGTTCTCTGCATCCATGAATGATATCAAGCCAACCAAAAACATATTCAATCGAAATGCTTTCATTTGAGGTTGATCATGATCATGATCAGGATCAGGATCTCACGCAATTCCTTTTCTCTCCTCAACCACAGAGCATCATAACTCTGATGCCACCTGAAGAATTTACCACAGAGATAATAAAAGGACAACCCGAAATATCGTTATCCAACCTTGGTAAGAAAAAGTTATCCGAGCTTCATCGTGGTAATTATAACAGTATCGAAACCCCGAAAGATAATGAAATTAGGAGAATTAACCACAGAGATGCTGAGAAGAAGAGAAGGCAAGAAATGAATCTTCTTTACACTTCTCTCAGGTCAAAACTCCCAAAGGAGCATGTACTCCAGGTAATATTTAATCTTTTCTTCTGCGTGCACACATATTAAAAAGACAAAGGTCTTGGATGAATGATAATTTATGTAGTTAATTGATTTGTTTATGTGTCTCACAACTTTGTTAGTTCATTTACCCATGAAACACAGGGCCGGTCCAATGTATTTTGAGGCACTGTGCAAAAATTTAATTTTGGGGCGTCTAAAATAAAAAATACGTAAAATACCCTAAATAATTAATAAACCGTAGTATATATTGTACCCTTTAGAAGACTAAAAGGCCCAAATTTATATAATCCCTTTTAGAAAAACACAAATTCAACTACATAATTAAAAATACACATATAAAATACATTTTTTAAAAACATTTGGGCTTCTAAAATTTTTGGGCCCCTGATGGAACACAGATTAAAGAAAACAAAGATTTGAAACACACGAACAAATCTATCAAAGACATGAACTCAGCTTATAGCAAACGATACTGTGAATCACACGACATAAATTATCATTCGTCCTACCATTAGTTTATGGTACATAGGACGGTCTAACCCAAGACTTTGTATTTTAAAAAAACAAAATTGACAGACTTTCATGGCTTTGAATGATGTATTGTGCAGGGGAAGTCTATCTCCAATGACACGCAAGGGGCAGTGAATTATATAAATCATCTTAAACAAAAGATTGGTTGGCTGGCGAAGAAGAGAGACGATCTCAAGAAGCTGGTAGATTCTGCTGCTGGCACTTCGAATTCGCATACATATGATCGTGACAAAACTAGCGTGAAAGTTGAATGTGGTAAATCTGGGGTTGAAGTAATTCTTAAGACCAGCTCGGTGAAGGGATTTCCACTCTCCAAATTTCTCAGAGTTCTTCATGGTGAAGGGATGGCTGTTGTGAACTGCACTTCCAACCGAGCAAACGAAGCCCTAATTCATGTGATCAACTGTGAGGTAAAAGATCTGTTTTTGTAGCTGTATCTGTTCATGTTATATATTCACATTTTTACAATCTATTTCATGTAACATTTTTTCGGTATATCAGGTGGATGCAGAGAGGAGCTGTGATCAGACTAAGCTGGAACAGAAACTGAGAGATCTGGTTTATAATACCATGCACCTCTACGATTCAGAGATTTCGATCTCGTGTGTGATTTGAAATTGGACGTGGTTTGTTTCTCTATTGATGTGCTAAAAGTGTTTGCTATAGCTTCTACGGAATAAATATGAAATGAAGTTTCTTGTAATGATTTTGATGAAATAAAGGAATTTGTTGCATTTTCATCTTGAACCTCAGGAATGTTATATGAAAATGTGATCTCTGAGATTTAAATTTACTATATACGATATACATATATGCATGTTTGGTCAGTTTACAAACTGACAAAATATAAATTCCCTTCAATCATTGTTTGAAGCCTTCTTAGAATTGGAGGACATGGATTATTGATTAAACAATTATAGTTGCATTTATTTGAAAACAAATTCAGGCCTAATTTAATTGAGTTTCAAAATTTGAACAAGTAAAAAATTCAGGTCAAACTTAATTGAGTTCCAAAATTTGTACAAGTAAATAAATTGATTGGTGCAATTGTACCCAGCTGATACAATCAACTGGCACACACATAACTATTTCCAGGTACCACTTCAGATCACCTATCCAACTTACCTTGTTTAAATGTGTCCAAATAAATATACAACACTTGACGTAGCGGAAGAAGCTAGCACGAACACTTGTCCGCTGAAAGCTTCTGCTACGTCACGTACTAAAATCATATTCAATTTAAATTCACTAATTATACTTAACTTTAGTTAATCTTTTAAAATTTAATTTTTACACATAACATTTTTTAATCTCCCTTAATTAAATTAAATCAAAGAAAACTCCCACTCTCATTGTCCAGTCGGATCATCCCAGAAACTTGAATAATTTCCATCGTTACACGCAACGTGATTACTCCGAGAGGCATCTCGGGCTTTCCTGTAAAACTTGACAAGGGTGATATCGAATGGCGCATATTTTGTCTTCCGATACCAAGCTGATCGAAACACGGACCAATCATGATTTCTACGCTATAAACACCTGTTTTACCGAGAACCCTTCGAACTCCGTTGTGACTACCGTTGGGTTAGAATGAGGGGCCTGAGTAGGCATTGCATCTTCTTCCGTAAAGGTAATAGTTTCATCGGGTCGGAATATTTTTCATTTTTCCTCACGCGGAGGGACATTTCTCGTTTGAGCTTTTAGAGCGGTTACTGACTGACATCTTTCTCCAACAGTTCCGCTAATAACATTTATCATTCGGTTAGAAGCTGGTTCCGGGGCCTATGCTATCGCTATTACATGTGCGTGCTTAGGGTTTCTAATGTTTCCATAATTAAGGTTGATCTCCTCCTTGGATACCTCGGCCTTGAGTTTGGTTCTGTTTCCCCTTCTCCACTTCTTTCTTCTGAACCCCTGCTGATGTGCCTTGCGAGCCTCGGGTGCGACACAGTCCCATAGCTGCCCTCTTTCTATCAGCTTTTCTATCCCAATGGGGAGGCTTCTACACTCATCTGTGGCATGCCCATGAGATTTGTGGCATACACACCATTTTTTTTCTTTCGAAAAGTGTGGGGGGGAGTCGTTGAATAAATTCCTATGGATTGTTAGAATTTCAGACCGCGGTTTGATCAACGGTGGGTAGATTTTTGTTCGTGGTTTTCCGCCACCAAGAAAAAAACCCTTCTTTTTCAATCTTTCCCCATCTCCCCATGATAGGGAGATGTTGATTCTTTATTACATTGAATTAGGTGATTCATAAAATGAATTTGTTCTCGATTTGATAGGCTGAATCCATGATTTAGTTGTTCGTCGATGTTTTTATTCCCGATCTGGTTGTACAGGTCGTGGTTTAGGTTTTGTTTATAGTTCTTGATCTGGTTGGACAGATCGTGGATCGTGTTCCCATTCCTGATCTATGATTTTCAAGGTGTTTACAGTTTGAAGAACATAGATAATGGTTTGGATCTAGTGGTGTTGCGGTTGTAGCAGATCTCCGATTGGCGCAGTGATTGATGCGGGAGACGCTCCTCTCTGCCAAGTGGTTGTGTTGTTCGCGGTCGCAAAATAATATCCCTGACACTAGTACAAATCAGGCCTAATATAACACTTTATGCGTGACACTTATTAAAATGTTACATATATTAAAAACTTGTAACACTTTCAACAAGTGTTACATTTTTTAAGGCTAATGTAACACTTTCTAAAAAATACTACAAGTTTACTACCTATTGTAACACTTATTGAAAGTGCTACCTATTTGAAGAAAAGTGTAACACTTTAGAAGTGTTGTACATCCCAGTTCCAACTTATTTGAACATCTAATTTGTATTGAATAATTTTTTAATTGGAAAAATTACACCTTTAACACTAGTGCAAACCAGGGAAAATAAGGCACTTTTTTAAGGCGGTTCCTCAGTGCAGGTTGGAACCGCCGTAAATGGTTGGTTTTTTAGAACTCAAAAAACCAATTCGGATGGTTGAATTCAGCTGTGGCGTGGCGAAACCATTGACGACGGTTGTTCTTTATATTTAGGGCGGTTATCTTAGAACCGCCGTAAATATTACCCACTTTCGAATTCGAACAACATAATGAACACAACACGATATCTATTATATTCATATACACATTTCGAGCTCGCCTGAATTTTAGGGTTTCAAGAAACCAATTTCCTTGCGATATCGTTTGTAAGATGTTTGGGTTTGTTTGGTTGAGTCTTGATACTGGAGATAACTGATTCTTATGCTGCTGGAGATATTTCATTAAATATCTTCTTGTCTTCACTAGTATCTTTTCAAACTTATTCCACAAATTAGCAACTCTTAATCACACTCAAGTGGCTAATATGTGTTTATTTAGGTTTCAGCTTGATACTCACAGACTTGCTCCTTGTAGTGATATCCTCGTTGTGGGAAAATTGTGCTCTCGACTGGGAAACTGGTCGATCACTAACCTAGATCAGCTGAGTCGATATAGATTAAAGAATGCTAATTATAATTTTCTCTTGGAACTTAAAACTTCCCAAGTTTTTTCATCCCAACTGATTGGGGTTTTTCTTGAACCTCAAATTTTTTCATCCCACTTAGTTGGGATTTTTCTTGGACAAATTGTATTCAGTTTTAAGACTTTGAGAAATATGGTTAAGGGAGCAAAATAAATTTCCCTTCAGCTCTGCTGGTTTAAATTAAAAAAAAAAAGATGTTTGGGTTAGCATGTCGAAAATAAATTTAACATATCAACGATATCGAACTATGTGTATGGGTTTGCAGTAACCAGTTAAGATGCAAAATCGTATCATTTTTGTCATTGTACTCACCTAGGTTGCGATATCGAAATACCTACATGAACCCCTTCGAATTCGAAGTTATGGTTCGGATATACATAGCCCTATAATGTATCAATATTTGAACTTGTAAAATTTTACCACAAACTTCAAATAAAAAGAAATGTATTCAAATATAAAAAACAAGAGTACGGAGATCTTCAAGACATGAACAAAAGAAAAAAACAAGAGTACGGACAACATCAAAACAAGACAAATGGTAGAGTACAAACAATGCGAACATAAGAACAATGAGCATCTAAGCTCCTCGGAAATCATCATTCTTCTTCATTGGAGGTAGCATAATAAAGTTGTCTTCATCACCATTGTCGCTGTCGCTAATCCAACCATAGCAAGGTTTCCTAATCTTCTTAGCCGGGACCGAAGGTTCACATTTGACATCGACGTTGTCAACATCATTTGTATCACCTTCCAATGCAACGTAATTGGATGCCGAACCAATCTTGCTTCCACATGCGATTGGGAACTCATGCTTAGCAACCTTGTTGACCACAATGAACAAACCGAATCAAAATCACTACTTAATTTCCGGTGAACACTATGTGCTTTCATATACAAGATTAATAACTACTTCCAAACACAAAATCGTTATGTACTTCTAAGCACAAAGGTACCAACTACTTTAAAAAAGCAATTGCAAGAACAAAATTAGCATTAACTATTGTAAAAACAAAAATCAAATCTCCATCCTATTCATAGTATACATGAATATACGAATGTCATTACCTTGGCGGCATTCCGGTAAATCGAGGTGGGCAACACCACCCTCTCTCTTTTGGTCTCCTTTTGAGAACAAGATTTGCTAGTATCCTTCGACATGTTGGAAATTGATGATGGTTTTCTCTAAAGGGACGAGTTTGGGGTTTTGCCGCCTTAGATGGATTGAAGAATTTGGGATAACAATGTACATTTTAGTATTCTCCGTCGGTTATTTTATACTAGCCGACAATCTTTCGATATCGCTTAGTGTATATAACTATGGGCGATATCGAAAACTTGGTCGCCGTCTTAGACAGGGAACAAGGAGACAGAGAGTTCGATATCGAAGATATGGACTCCAAGCTTACGATATCGAAGATATGGACTCCAAGCTTACGATATCGAAGATATGGACTCCAAGCTTACGTGAAGGTTGATTGATTCTCGTTGATCGGGCTCATCAAGGTTCGAAAGATGATCCCTTTATTTTGGTCGTCCAAGCCGATTTGGGTTACTAATACCAGTAAGGTAAGTAAGAGAAAAAAGGCTAGTAAAAATAAGTAGCTATAAACCAATTGTAATAGATTTAGTGCACGAATTCATTTTCGATATCGGAATCATAATCGAAAGCTTAATTCGATATCGCTAGGTTATGTCAGCAACAAACGAGTTCGAAATCTTAATCTCTTATAGTCCTGTGTGTACTAGCAAATCACTTCTTCGACAATGCTCCATTGGTTAAGCATCCTTTCGATATCGAAAGGGTAACTTTTCTTGCTAGGCATATATACTCGATATCGACAGGATGTGTCGCTGTTAAGTTCGATATCGAAAGGTCAGTCGGTTTTATCCCTGTGACACCGGACGATCTCTCTTTCGAAATCGTATAAACCTATACATACATTTGCGATTTTGAATAGTGTCATCCTTTGTCTTTTCGATATCGATTTCTATTTCTGGTAAGTTTTATATAAAAGTGACAATTTGCAATCAAAACTTATTCAATAAATGAATGTTAATTATGATCAAAACTTATTGAATTTTGATAAAAAATTATACATAAGCCAAATGTTAATTATCCAATGTAACAAAAACAAAATGAAATGAATTGTAATTGAGTTACAATTTGGTTAAACTAACAGAAAATGTGGTTTAAGACTTTATCATTTTCAGGATCAACATGTGGAGGAGGTTGAACAAGCTCATTTTCTGGTCCCTCGGCATTGGCATGAATTGACTCCGGCTCTCCGTTGGCATTTGAGGCTCCTTGATCGGCACTCGGAGTTGCTTTTGACGTCAAAGGCTCACCCGACATGGAACTCTCCTTGTCTGCTATAAAACTTTGCACTATATTCGTATTGCGCCATATGATTTGTCGTGAAAGCTTCATCGCTTTTTTGAGCCTTTGTAGGGATGATAACTCCACTTTGAAAAAAACGCTCATCACCATCTACAATCAAACAAGTCACACAATTTATGTTATAGAGATTGCTAATACAAAAATACAAGATAAGTATATAACACATTTAATTAAGAAAATACCTTCTTCCGGCAAAGTGCCACTGGAGGCAACCGATTTCTCCCACTTCCCATCAACGAGAACCCAATGCTTCTTTGTAAAAATATGTTCATCATAGAACTTACAAGGCACTGGGTCACTCCTTGTTGTAAACTCGAAATTGTCGTTCGTCTTCAGAAACCGGGATATGAGATTCCCATAAGGCAAGCTTGTAACTAGGCGGGCATTTTTGGCCACGGTATCCATGTGACTCATTATTGTAAAACCTACATTAAACGGCCTCACCTGCCTGATGTAAAAATACATCAACAAGCTACTATAAGTGGCTTCTGATGATTTCTCTCCCCCCCCCCCCTTTGGGACCAAATGTCTACAAACCATATCATAAATAATGTGCGAGGTCGGGTCTAGGTCAGCTATCTTATAGTATCTGACAAAGGAGTAACATAATTAATATCCAAGATTTTGTTGATCTTACTCAGGTTAATCTCATAATCAAATCCATTAACCTTTGTCATGAACCCACCATTCTCATCCTCAAGCATATTAGCATAAAATTGACTAGTTTCATCTAAATAAGCATCCTCATTCAAAGCAAACAACTCATTCATCATTTGTTCACTAAACAAAACCATTATTTCATTCAACCTTAATCGTTGCATATGATTGAAATCTAGAACATAGCAACTCATTAAGGAAGAACCATTCATGAAAGCTTTATACTTTTTAAAGGTTTCCTGACTTACAAACTTCCTCGAATCGAACCTTCCGTAGGGTGCCTTCTTTGTGACGACCTTCCTCTTCATTCCACCGCCGGCCATGGTCCTTTGATTGTGGGGGAATTCCTGGTCAAATCGGTGGAGAGATAGGGTGGGATTTATATGAAGGCTCGAATCGAGACAAGATTGAGACTACTTTAGGGTTGAGATATTATGAACTCGCAATTTGGGGATTTTATGAGTTCCTGACGCAACTTTTTTTATATATACAGTTCTCGAGTTTCGATATCGAAAGGTTAATCATTCTAACCGACAACACATTTCGATATCGCAAAGTACAAACAAAACGATGGCGTTCTGGTCACCAAATCTATTTGCGAGTTCGTCCAGGACTTAGAAATTTTTTAAGTTGCCTTTCTTCGGTGACGTGTCTCAAGACTAATCGATATCGTAATAATACCCGGACATACTTTCGATATCGTAGATAAACCCGAACACACTTGCGATACCGTATGTTGGTATAATTTAACAGCGATATCGCAAGTAACTTCTCTTCTATCCCTGTAACCCCTGCCGATCTCGTTTTCGATATCGTATACACCTATACATACATTTACGATATCGAATGGTGTCTTCCTTTGTCTTTTCGATATCGATTTCTATTTATGGTAAGTTTTTTATACATTGTAACACACAATTCAGTATTATTTCTCTTAGCTAACAGTCTACATGTCCTTAGGGCCATACATGTCCTTATGAATGTAAGAATTTAAACTAATAATATGAATGTAAGAATTAAAACAAATAAAATGTATGTAAGAACTCTAATATTTCTTATTGAAGGCAAAAGAAAACATTAAGAATTCAAGCTAATAATATGAAAACAACAAAATACAAGTTCCAATCCTACTACTTTCTAAATGCCATAACATACTGGCTACCATCACTACAAGAGAACTGGGCTTTTGCAACATATATATGTGCGACAAATGTGTAAATGTCGCTAATTCGCCACACTTATTTCAATGTGTTATTTATTTGCGACATTTTTAAGTCACTTTCTTGCTATGTCATAATCTTTATGACACTTATGCTACACATTATTTAATGTCCCAAATTTACGACATAATTTTTACAACACTCTTTAAAAATGTTTTAAATATGTGACACAATGGTAAATCTGTTGCAAATTTGCGGCACTAATTGTGTCATTTTTTTTAAAGTGATGCATTGCATGCTACATATATGCAACATTTTTTTAGTGTTCCGAAATAGCTTCATATTATTCAAGACACATAAATAACATGTCTTAAATATAACACACATTTAAATATGTGTTACAAATTTGTATCATTTTTCCCTCGTGTCACTATATTTGCGACACATGTGCGGCACTTAATATCACTATAATATATTTGTTATTAACGAAGTAGTCTATCTCACATTTTCACCCTTAAAGCTTGCATCACCAATTCTCAACAAACGTACAAAGTTTGGGCCAGTGTATAACCAAAGTGCTTTTAACAAACCAAAGTACAAAAATGTTTTATCGATTTCTGACATAAACACTAATATACACCTTATTTTGTATGCCCAAGACATGCCTTTCTCCAAATCAGATCTGCAATATGAGTCGACATGCCTTTTACCATATTTATCTCTTTTTTCCATTTTCGTAAAACACTTTACTATTTATCTCTAAAAAATAATTGTTGTTGTTCACTATATTGATAATCTAAATCTATCAATTAAATAACTTCAAAAAAAAAATCAATCAATTAAATGATTACGATTTTTTGTGAATTGAGTTAATTTATAAATTAGGCCCGGTTTGCCAGAGCTTATCTGTAGATCAGTTCAGTTCAGTGAAAATATAATATGATGAAATTCAGATTGCAAAAATCATGTTGATTCCATTTTTCAATACATTAATTTTCACTTCAGTTCAGTTCAATTTAGTTCAGTTCAGTTTAGTTCAGTTCAACACAGTATAGTTCAATTCAGTGCAGTAAGAAATAAGGTCTAACAAATAGGGCCTTAGTCAGATTTAAGTTTACACCTAATAAGTAAATATGCCCCCCTTTCAAAATAAAATCGGTCCACTTTTTAAAGAATTATTTAAAAAATATTACTCATAATGATTTATAATATAAAATGCAAATATGTACTTAATTAAGTTGATATTGTACATGTTAAAGTCATAATTAATGAGGCACTTATTCTAATTAGGTTAAGAGATAATTATGAAATATATTATAATAATATTAGATGACTATTGAATATAAATATTTTACTAAAAAAACTTAATTAAATTAGACCGAATCGAACCGAAAAAATTGTCAATATATTAAACATAAATGATTTTTTTGAAACAAATGTAATTGAGCTGGACAACATTGATCTTTTACGTATTTAATTTAATTGAAATTTCTAGTCCATTAGTATAATCGAGAATAATAAAATAAATAAATAATATAAATTTATGTTTGACTATGGCTAGCTCAAGAATATTTAGTTAAATTTTAAGATATTATTGTTGAAAATCGACCTCGATTAGTTCACAATCATGTTTTCATTTTGTATTCGAAAGGCAATAAATTACACATTATAATATTTGAAAAGAATAAAATAATATTTTTGATGTTTTGTGGGACGTTAAAGGTTAAGGGTAATTTAACCCACGGATCAGTTCTAAAAAACAAACAAGTCATCTGGATCAAAACTTGTTCATGTGACATATTTCAAAAGAATAAAAATATATCTTTGAGATTTTGTGGGTTTAGGGTTTAGGGTTTAGAATTAAGGATTTAACCCATTGAACAATACACGAAAAGGGGTTTAGGATTAAGAATTTGACCCATAGACCGGTACACAAAAAGACAAACGAGCCATCAATGTCAAAACTTTTTCAAATTCAAGTTTGAACAAACTCATATTGAAATCAAAAAAGCTCATTTAGTAATCTAGCATGAACTTGAGCTCAACTAATATTTTACAGGTGTAAAATTAAATTCAAATTTTCAATAAATTATAAAAATTTGTTTTTATATGGTTCAATCAAATCCATCGATTTGTCAAGGAATATTTAAACTAGTCGAATTAGAGATATTTTCAAAATCAATTTTGAATAGTTTACCGTCTAAATTTTAATCATATGTTTTTAATGCAATAAATAATGCGAAAAAATATATTTTCAAAAGGAGATAAATATTTTTTAGGTTTTATGGGCTTAGGGTTTAACGTATTGATATGTTCGCAAAACCAAGCTAGAACGGTCCAGTGATTTGTTCGAAGAAATTTAAACTACTCAAATTTGAGATAAGTTTGTCAAAATTTACTCGACTCATTTGCCGCCATATATACATTCAAAATGCAATGCATAATACTTTTGAATTTTTGAAAAGAAGAAAATAAACACTTTTGAATGGTATAAGTTAAATGTTTAAGGCTCAAGATCTAGGATTTAACGTACTAATCTGTTCTCTGAAAATAAATAAGACATTTCGGTCAAAACTAGTTCAAATTTGAGTATGACCAAACTGAAGTTCAATTCGAAAAATCTAATTTATAAATCAAGTTTGTACTTGAACTCAAGTTAATAATATTGTTAGTTAAACTCGTTGCGATTATCGATCTGATATAATATAAAACTTTAAAAATGTATAAATTAAATATATTTAAAATTTTAATTTTAAAATTATTTTTAACTATCAATCGTTCGAAGAAATTTTAATCTTGTCCAATTCAAAATAAGATTATTACAGATTTTCAAATGATTAGCTATATTTTGCTTGCTTTCTTATTATTTTTATTGTAGAAATACTTACCTTAATTCATCACCAATATTTTGTAGATGAAATTAACGAGAATTTTGTACTAATTAACAAAACGTGTTCTACAAAATTAATTGAAAATATACTTACCTTAATTTAGCACATATTTTTAGTTAGACTAACAAGATTACTAAATCTTAATTGACAGAATATATTCAGCCTTAATTCACGTTGATATCAAATCTCATGAGATAACTATGAATCTAAAATTGCTCTTTTCATCAAATATACTCTACTCCCCAAATCTTGAAAAAGTTCCATGATAATTCACTTTGCAACAACTGTACAATCTTCTCTCTTCTTTGAATTTTCTTTTCACTAAATCATTGCGGGAGTCGATCAATACCCGAAAGACTCGAGTTTTTGGAAGTAACTTGCTTGAAGCCATGCTCGGGATGGGTTCGGCGGCGAATGAAGAAAACTACCGTATCATAATGTTTGTGTGCTTCTCAAACAAAGGTATTTTTTAGCTCTTTTTATATATTAGTAGTATTCTTTTTTCTTTATTTATTTTTATGACTATATTGTTCTCCCTTATTACAAATGATTAAACTTTCTGAATCTATTGGTTGAGGTTAAGGACGAGGATGGAGCAAACAAATCAGCCCATAATGACCCTCGTTCACTAACAACCGGCTCACTGGTAATTCTTTTTATGTTTCACCTTAATTTGGATTTTTATATATTTTTTTCTTATTGTATCCATGATTGTGAATGGTTAGGAGCTATGATTTATTGGAAAACACGTGGAGTATGAGGATAGGTATAACATAATTTCAGCATTTGGGGCAGGGAACAAATTCTAATTCTTAGAAGCAATGGTGGACAAAAGCCTGGAGTTTTGCCAAAAGGATTAATTAGAGACAATGGAAATTTGCAGAAAGGAGAAGTCAAACCAAGAACAATATTTTTATGTAGATCCTAATTAGTTTATTTCAATTTTTCTTTGTGTATAAAATCGTATATTTGAATAGTTTGATATTTTAATATTAATATTTTAATAATATTAGTTTATCTATTAAATAAACAATTAATGATTTAATTTATAGTATTCGATATTTCCTTATATAGTGCGCTGCATATACTGTCGCAATTATGAATTGACAATTAAAGTAATGTTGCATATTGTGTTGCCATTAAAACAAACCTCATTTTTGACAAATGGTGTTTAACGTGTTGCAAAAGTCCATGCATCACTTAAGATAAATGTTGCACAATGTGTAGCAAATTTTCATGCGCCGCTAAGCATAAATGATGCATAATGTGTCGCAAACAACATGCGTCACTAACATTAACTGACGCATAATGTGTCGCGATAAATATGCGTCAGAAAACTAAAAAGTCGTAGGATGTATCGCAAATATTCACGAAATGTAAAATAATGATACATATTGTGTCATTACTTTTACGACACATTTGACTTTTTATGTCACTAATTTTGCTACACTGCCTTTTACGACACATAATATATTGAAGCATATTGTGTTGCAAAATAGCATGCGTCATTAATTGACATGACGTATAATGTGTCACGATTCATCCGCGTCACAAAACATAGAAGTCGCATGATGTGTCTGATGCTACCAAAATCCGTCAGTCTCCCGGGATTAGACGCTATCCGGGTCTCCTCCTTGATCAGCCCGCTTCAGACCTGCAAAACAATCCCCGGGAGGCGTCCTGGGGAAGAAGCTCTGGCGTGATGATGAGATGGGGATAGTGGAGAAAGAAAACGTACGGAAGGTGCTCTCAATATAAAGTAGAGAGATATAAGTCACATACCTTGTTCACTGTTTGAGACTAGTATTTATAGCCGAGCTTGCCTGCTTGAGATAAGGTGCAGGACCACTTTCCTTTGTCCCCGTCCGTCCTTCTTTCTTGTCCGGACGTGCCCCCTAGCGGGAAAGGCACCGCCCTTTTGGCGCTGGGCCATGGATCCTATTACCGGTCCAGTAGGCCTTTGGGCCGGTAATATCAGTGTCACATATATTCACGACTAATAAAATAATGATGCAAATTGTGTCATTAATTTACGTCACAATCGAACTCTTGTGTCGCTAAATTTGCTACATCACCTTTTGCGACACAATATTTGGTGACGCATACTATGTCGCAAATAACCATTTGCGGCACTTAATCAGCCCTAAGTAACACATATAAATGACGCAAAAGTACCAGTCTCCTGTAGTGCATCCTCCACGTTGTCAAGGTTTTCTTCCAAGTTAGGATTTCTATGCGATCTGTCACCTCCAAGATCTTCATCACCACTGGAAGAGCTGTATTCATCTGAGTCATCACCACCAGAAGGTTCAGGGACTGACTTTTTTTGGCGTTTTTTGCAGACAAGGGTATTTCTTTTTCTTCTTGTTCTCCTTCTTCACCGGAAGTTTCGTCTAGGTTATCTCCTTGATCTTCTTCATGTGCTTTCTCTTCTAATTCTGCCCCATCTTGCTCAAAGTTCTCACCATCAAAACACTCATCAGAATCATTGTCGGATGGCAGAACACTAGCATTCACATCGAACTCCTCCTCATCAATGTGGTAAGATGGTTCTCCTTCGAAGCAACTTAGGTCCATGGTAAACCCAAACATGTCGTACATTTTTTTCAATTCAACTTCGAATACAGCTAGTTCCTTATTCTTTTCCTCAGTCTCCTTCTCAAGAAACTCACGATGCATCTCCAAGTGAGATTGCCACCTCCTAATTTGGCCTAGACAAAATAATTTTATATCACATTACCGTAAGTTCAAAAAATCATATAATTGCTCAATGAATATATAAAACACAAATACTTACGGGGAGTTAAGCGCTTCTTCTTCGGGTCCTTAGGGCCATACATACCATCCTCGTTGAGTTTTAGACCTTTCTTGATCAACCACCCATGGTCATAGTACTCGGATGGTAAGGGGGGTTCAACCCCTGCTTTGCGGATTAATGTCGTTATCAAACCACCATAAGGATAGGCCGTCTTGGAACTCCTTGCCACCTTTACCATGTAATGGAGAATGGCATAACCGGGGTTGATTTTGTGCTCCTCCATGATGGAGTAGAAGAGCATGATGTTGTGGACAGTCGCTTCACAAGGATGACCACCGGATGTAAACACATTCATAGCTATAAACTCATACACAAGCCTTTGCTCCCAGGAGAGTTCCCCAATTCTGTAATATGGTTTAGGTTTTCCCAAACCACTACTCATATGGTGGAAATATTTTGAAGCCATTGTTTTAAGAAGAAAAAAGAGCTTAATATCAATGTTCCTCACAAAGCTATTTTGGATAAACATATCATAAGGACCATTAGGATTATCCTTACCTCTCAAAAAACTAGAATCCACATAAGGACCATTGTATTGCTTTGCTTTTATTCACTATCTTTTGAAGATTGGAGGTTTTGTTCATCCATTTCTCTACATTCACACCATATAAGCACTGGTGAGGCCTAAAGGGATGTTTTAAACCCTTGGGATTTCATTGAGAAAGTTGGTTGGTACACCCCAAACATCAAATTGCTACTAAGGGTGAGTATTTCAATTATTTCATAATAACCTAGGGTTTGAGTTTTTTTTCTAGCATTCTTGGGTTTGCTATACTGCATGTGTTGTGTTTGATATGACATCTTTAGTTTATCTTTACACATAAATAAGCTATACATCAATGGCTATGCTACTTATTTGATGCATGAAGGGAGTATGAACTTTTTTTAGGCATGAGTTCATGAAGAAAATTGGTACTAGTTCTAAAGAAAGGTAATTGTTATGTGGTTGTTATTGTAGTACTTTGCTATGGCTAACAATAAACGTCAAAACGATAGTAAAGATGACCAATCAAACAAGAAATTTAAACAAACTAAAGATAACACAAAGAGTGTAGTCAAAAGTGAAGGGGAGAAACTTAGTGGGTGCAAACTTGCTCAAGAGCATTGTCGCATTGTGCAAAGGCGTTGGAATAATGAAATCAAAACTCCTATGAGTTTTGATCATAATGGTGTGGCTATTTCCAACGAGCGGGCATTTTGGTCAAGTTGGTGTGGAAGCAAAGGTAGAACTAGAGTGAACATTAAAAATGATTCATGGAAGCAAGTGGAGCCTTCACAAAGGGATTCCCTTTATGAAGAGTGTAAGGTACTTCTTTTCCAATCCCTTAATTTCATTAACAATTGCAATTTTGTTGGTCTATGTTTAAAACTTGAAGTTTTAAATTTTATAAATACAAGGAACCCTTTAAGATTGATGTTTCAGATGAGGAAGCTGTGAAGAAGAAGGCTTTAAACATAGTGTCTAAGGCAAGCCGAGATTTCAAGTATAGATTGGCTAAATAGTTGGTCAAAATGTTATTATTATTTTTTTATAGTTAAAACCACCATATGGTGGAGGGTATTTCATTAGACACCCTAAACCTTTAAAATATATCATAGTTTGTACAAAGCATATTGTCAAAGAAAGGCACCTATCTTGAACCGTAGGGTTAATTCCTGAAAAACATTCCATAGAGAATTTCATCACCCCTGTACAAGCCTACCCCTGATGTCCCTCAACCTTGTGATGAAATCTCTTAGGCCAGACTTTTCAGTATCAATCGAAAGGTAAAAGATGTGCTGTGAAATACACTTTACATGATAGCCATAAAGGCACTGAAGCTAGGCTTCCAAAATAGTAACAGAATTAGGAACTGATGTAGCCAATATATACTCTACTTTTAGCACATTTGAGAGTTCATTTGGGGTAGCATTTAGTGCAAAGGGTTAAGAATTAAGGCTAAATCTCTCTTACCTTGCATTTTGAAGAAAGACTTGTGCACTAACGTTTTGAAGCTGAAATTTGGAAATGTTACAAGAGGAATTGGAGTGCATAAGTGGTACCATTGGCTTCGTCTTCTCGAGTACTACAAAATGGACTACTAGAACGTCAAAAACGGATCAACGGTTCATCCGTGGCGAAGCAAAGAAGATTGCTGCCAACCAGCCAGAGCATCTCGCGGGCCGCGAAATGGGCCTCGCGGGCCGCGAAAATGGGCGGATTTCTGGCAGAAAAAAGGCCAAAGAAGCATTTTTTGAAGGGCTATAAATACCCCTCTTATCCCTTTATCATTTGGACGAGTTCCCCAATCCAAAACCTATTTTCCCTTTGTTCTTGATCTTTTCTTCCATTTTTCTTCTTCTAGATTTGATGTTGATGTAATGTTGTATTAGAATGATTGTATTAGCTTAGTTTAATCTTGGGAGCATTTGAATTCACTTCCCATTGAGACTTTGAGGGTGTGTATGCTTGAACTTTGGATTTTGATTATCATTTGATGAACTTGAATTCTTATGCATGAATATTGTTCAATCTTGCTTAATTTGTTATGGGCTTTGTGTTTTATATCAATTGTATGCCTCATAGTCACTAATTAGAATAGATTAGTTCATAAGGTTAAGATAATCTAGTTTTAGAGTAATTCTAGGGTAATTTGGAATGGTGATGGATTGTAGTGTAATGTTATCTCAAGTAGTTAGTTTAGTGACTATGGAAAGGGGTTGAGTGATGACAAACTCTCCCCTTGGTTAAGTGATTGTAATTGAGAAATGCCATGATAAATATGAGTTGTTAGAATTGGAAATCTTATGAACTTGCATGATCAATCAATTATGTTTTTAGGTAAGGATGTAATGCTACCATTGGTCCCCCTAATATGTGATTGTATACTTGAGTTGAAGATTCCTTTTTGACGTATGATTGTTAGCAATAAATAACTAGATTTGTGGGTAGAACGTGATCGTTTTCTCCAACATCATGAAGTAGCAAGTATGAATTGAGATTTGTATGTTATCATCGTCTTAGTTCTTTATATTTATCAAATGTCTTGTTTGTATGCTCTCGTTATCGTGGGTATGTGAGTAAGCTTGTCAATTCTCCATTCTTAACACCATTGTTGAGCTATCTAGATGCTATCGTCTAGGTGACTCAACAATAAGAGCTTTGAGATGTGTTATCATCTTCTCTAGCTACAATTGGGAGAATGAGATGTTTTCATCCTTGACAAATGGTCGAAACTCCTTTGTAATAGCATTTGCCCGGTGATAAGTTGATAGTTGGAAATTGAAGTCATTTGCCTCCCAAGGTCTCACAATATTAGTGTTTTCCTCTTAACTTAGTTAATGATAGTTGCTTTATTTCGTAGTGTAATTAACCAACTCAAAACCCCCCCTTATTTACCTTGCTTTCTATATAATATATATATATATATATATATATATATATATGTATGTGTTTATAATCTTTGCTAAAACACTAAACAAGATCCTTCTCCTTGTGGTTCGATCCCTACTTCCCACTATCTACTCTATAGTAGTTAGAAGTTGTAGGTGAAATATAAATGTGTTTTGATTGAGTGGGATTCCCATTTACGACGTGGGGAAATCGCTTGTCACCCCTGTACAAGCCTACCCCTGATGTCCCTCAACCTTGTGATGAAATCTCTTAGGCCAGACTTTTCAGTATCAATCGAAAGGTAAAAGATGTGCTGTGAAATACACTTTACATGATAGCCATAAAGGCACTGAAGCTAGGCTTCCAAAATAGTAACAGAATTAGGAACTGAGGACTTCTTAATTGAACCAAAAGGTGAGCATGGTTATATACATCTTCAGAAGTAGCACCATAGAGATGGCACAAATGTCAACTGAAACCTGAATCCACATCTGGATTTTCCCACTGAAGACCAGTGAAGAACTTGTCGAGCTTTGTGCTGCTCCCCCATCAATCTACAAAAAATAGAGAGAGCAGTAACATGTCCATGGAAAATCAACCTCCTATCAATCTAACAGATGGAGTGCCAGTTCTATCAAGATAAAGTAAACCCCTGAGTTTGCTAGGTGCATACTGGATGGATATTTCACCATTAAGATTCATATCATTGCAAAATTTGGCCAGGAAGTCAGCTGCACTGTTTGCTTCTCTAAGAGTATGACAGATAGTGTGCGAGTGTAACATGGCATGCAGATCATGGCATACAGAGTATACATTCCAACTACTGGTCAATGGATTTTGAATCCCAGATACTGCATTCATGCAATCAGATTCTACACAGAAAGAATGTAGATGCATTTGTATTCCCATTTCACAGCCAAAGCGAATAGCAGCTAGCTCTACATGTATGGGTGATAGAGTGTTCATGGTTTTCGTAAACATTTTGCATACATTTCCAAGATTATCTCTAACAATAACTCCAATGCCAGTATTAGTAGGAGCAGCAGATATTGAAAAAGAGGCATCCACATTTATTTTAAAACCTGAGTCTGGTGGAATCCATTTCACAATTTTAACTGGTTTTGGTCTTCTCCTTTTCAGGAATGGGACTAAACCAGTTTGAATCATGAAAATGTTCTTATCACTAGAGCCTGTGAGTGGGAATGCTGTGAAAATTAGATTGACCTGCCTCACTATATCTGTACAAATGCTATGCTTAGATTGGATTTTATTATCATACAGAAATTTGTTCCTTCTACACCACAAAACCCAGAATACCACTAGAGTAGTTATTCTTATTACTTTTGTGTGTACTTTGGAGCTACCCCTGTAAGACATATAAAATCTAATTCGGTGATTTACATTAAAGAAAATTGGAGGGCTTATAGCAAGGATATTATGAAAATGTTCCCATATTTCTCCATTTAGCATGCATGCATTGAAATAATGATTAATGGAGTCCGAAGAAGCACAGAAAGGGCATTTGGATGGCAAGCTAAGACCAAATCTGATTAAGATATCATCAAATGGTAATAACTTATTCTTTATCCTCCATAAAAGTGCAGATATTTTTCCTGGAATAGGATTGCTCCATACCTGTTTTAGTACTTCATTTGAAGCTTCTCTTGGTTTGAAACTGAGGTATGCTAATTTGATTGAGAATTCTCCATTCCTTGATGGCTTCCAGACCAGCCTGTCTTCATGATCAAAGGAAATCTGAGCAGCCTGTAAAATTAAACAAATATTGGTAGCCAAGCTTGGCTCTAAGACAGTGAGGTATTCATATTTACTTTGAATGAAGGTGGCCAGAGATATATTAGGGAATGGAATTTCCATCTCTGGTGGCCATTCATAGCAAAGAGCACCAGAACCAGTCCAATTAGAATACCAAAAAGGGCATGCTCCATTACCATATAAAACAATAGAGTTTAAGTTAGCATGATGTGTTACTGAGCAAATTCTTCTCCAAGTGTGAGAAGTTTTGTGAGTTTCTGGAAGTGACCACAAAAATCTAGTCCACATTTTATCATTTCTCTGTAACTTCCACCACATTTTACATGAGAAAGCATCCACCATGGCCTTGATGTCTCTGAATCCAAGACCATTTTCACATTTTGGAGTAGTTAGTCTTGACCATTTCCTCCACACTTTCCTTGGACCAAATTCAGTTTCATCCCAGAGAAATCTAGTTGCCATTGACTCAATTCTTTTAATGACTTGTTTAGGTGGACTGAGAACTGATATAATATGGACAGGTATAGCCAGCAGCACATGATTAATTAAAATCATCCTCCTAGCATAGCTTAACCATTTGTTTTTCCAATTTTTGGTGGCATTTTGGATCCTCTCTAGTACTGGTTGGTAATAGATAGCTTTATTCCTCCCATTGAAGACTGGAACTCCTAAGTAGATGAAGGGTAGCTGGCCTAGCTTCATACTCAGGGATCTTTTGATGTTCCTCTTCTGTGTATCAGTGGATTTTGAGTGGACAAAAAACTCTGATTTGGAATAGTTCACCTGCTGTCCAGATGTACATTCATAGGTCTCTAAAAAAGATTTGACTCTTTTCATATTCCTTTTGTTGGAAGTAGTGAATAAAGCAGTATCATCTGCATACATAAGGTGTGATTGGATCTACACCTCTAGGCATGATGAAAGTTTGAATGTGGCCAGATGATACTAATTTCTTTAAAGCTCTAGAGAAGGATTCAGTGTCAAGATTGTAGAGGAATGGGGATAGGAGATCACCTTGTTTAATTCCTCTGCTAGAGGGGAAAAAGCCTGTGACTGTGCCATTTATAAGCACTGAGAATGAAGCACAATTACATTCGCGTAAAGCACTGGTCAAAATGTTCGCGTAAAGCACAATTACATTCTCCAATCTAGTTGGGAAACTTTCGAGATGAGGACTTTTGAACATGAAGCCGATGTTAGTTCATTACTTTTGTTATCTTATACTTAACTTGCAATTGTTAACTAATACTAACACCATCATATTTATTGTAGGGCACCCGAGATGTGAAACAAAAAAGTGCAAATGCCAATAAACTCCATCACACTATGAGTAGGTCGGGGTATGTAGGGGTGGGGAAAAATATTTCTAAGGAGAAATGCGAAGTGGGCAAGAAAACATTGGTTGATGGAGGGATGACCGAAGAAAAGGCACGCGAGAAGGTGATACCATTAAAGCATAAAGACATTCCCCGACACGAGTTTTTTATTAGAGGTAGGATTAAGAGCGATGACAAATACACAACACCCGAAGTTGAACAAGCCGTTCAAAAAGTTGTAAGAGGATTTACAACACCCGAAGTTGTAAGAGGACAATCCGGTTGCAAAACGAGATGATAGAGAGGATAAATGTAGATGTTGAGGACTTGCGAAACCAAGTACAATCCATGGCACAACAAATGAGTTACGTCCATACCCCCAAAGAGAATGTCGTTGTTGGTGAGCGCCGTCCATCATCAAGGGGATCACATCATTCACCGGTTAACGATGGACTCGAGGTAATCAATGGAAATATTCACGTAGAGCCAAAACAACCATTGGAAGGGAAAGGAAAAGAAATCACTTCCAAACCAATCAATCTTAAGGTAATTCCTACACATACAATGTTAGTTCATTATTTTAATATTTTATTATTAACTTTTAGATTATATTGTCATTAGATATCCACATACAAGCTATTCATTGATGTTGGTCCCAACGAACCCCCTAAGCATGTTGCAAATGGAACTTTTGATGAACAAATGCGCACACACCATTTCAAAGAGATTCCCGTGGGATTTCGTAGAGTTGGGATAGGAAGGGAAATAGACAAATTGACACTTTTACCAATGTCCGAAGGGGACGCCACTATGGTGGGCAAGTTGTAGCGAGGTTTGTTATTTGGACTCTTTGGTTGATAGTTGATGGAAATTGTAATGACATACCCCGTAGGAAAAAGTATCCCTTGTTGAAGAAAACAACAATACCCACAAAATGTCCCACCACTTATGACCCTAAGCAAACACTTGAATTCCTAAAGTCACAACATATGTTCGTTAGAACGCTATTTGAATGCTTAGATCACCAAGACAAAAATTTGGCGGAGAGAGAAGCATTTCTGGAATATGGAGCAATTGGACTCCTGATAATGGCAAAGGTAACTTTCCAGGTAATTTCCGATACATGTGATGGACAGCTAAGGAGGAGGTTCGGCTGGTAGAGTCACGTGACCAGGACCACTGCGAGGTACAAGAAGGTGACGTGTAATGAGAAGGCACATGACTAGAGCCAAGACGCCTATAAATAGAGGCCACAATCAACCATTCCAGGTAAGTTCTCTAACTCTCGAATACAGAGTTTTTATCTTTCAAGGCACGAAATCTCATCATCACACCGGAGCTACCACCCCCGGGGTAGCGGCGGGGGTCTTGTTTTATAGGTTTCGGAGAACAAGTCCAAAGCAAGTTCTATCTGAGGCCAAGGAACTCAGATGGTCAGGAGCCATTAGTGAGCGGTCTGCGTACTTTATCAGCAATCAACACCCAGAAGCCCTCGGATACTTCAACTATCCGAGGCCCAGATTACTAGTGCAGAAACGCCCCGCATCAGTTGGCACGCCCGGTGGGACCCGACATTAGGGGATCTCACCCTTGACACAAAACAACGCATGCAATTCAGCACCGAAAGGGACTGCTCGAAAAGTAGACATCACCTCAGCGGATGACAGCTCGGTCGAGGCAGGATTGTACACAAGGGAACTCAGGTGTTGCAACAACTAAAGGGGACGATCAAAGCCACAATCCACTCAGGAACATGGATGTTTGAAGGTGGAGGTATGTAGGTAATTAACGTTATGTTGAGTATTATTCAAATAATAAGGATTTTTTCTATTAGGATATTTGATAATCTCTAGATTGCATGAGATAGATAGATGTGAAGGATAAAAAACATACGAAATCGATTAGAGTCAGCTCATGAGCATAGGTCGGATACGGGAGAATTAGGGTTTTAGATCCTTCCGAGGGGTAGGTATCGCGCAGGAAAGAACCGACAGGAAAGTGGTTTAAGGTTGGTCACGATGACAGCACAGGGTGATACGAATATCCAGAGGTTATTCTTCTATGTTATTTCCTGTGCCAAGGTCTGGAAGAAAGAAATTGTTCAATGTTCTCAATACTCTTATGAAACAAGTTCGTGATGAATATTAGAAGAAGATGAGGGCTATGCTAGTTATTACTCTCATTTCCGAAGATTGAAGTCGTGAAGAAATTTCATTGAAGTGCCTTAAAAGAACCGACTTGGCCTTCAATTAGTGGGTTGGTTCAACAACATTTTATCGATTTATTATTTAGGTTATTTTATTTTTTTATTTAAGAAATTCGTTCATACCTTTGTGTTATGGTATGATGAATTTTAATTATAGTTAAATAAGGTTTTAGCTTGCAAAAGCTGCCTTAAGTGTTTCCTTTTTGGTTAAGATGTAATATTCCCTACCTTATTGTATCCTGCACTTTTTAATCACCCTATAATCTTATAAATAGGGTGGTGAACGAATTTATTCAAAGAAAATTATATACAACAATCATCTTATATTGAGTTTTATCTCATTTTACCATTAGGTTAACCTCTAATCGCTAGATTAGGTCAATCGTTAGATTGAAACCCCCGATTTTGAGATCTTGGTGTGTCCATCTCAAGTTGGTGCAAGTAGTGCTTGGCGTGTGGAATTCGACCTTGTGTTACTGAAGTTCAAAAGTTGTGTCTTTCAAGTTCATCTCGAAGTGTGTCTTCTTCTTTGAAAGGGAGTGCTTTCGATCAACACTTCGGAGGATGCTCTTAATCATTCCGCAAAAACCAGGATCTTCGTAAGGAGGTTCATATCAAGGATCTTCGTAAGGAGATTCATATCACAGGGTCAGATGTCTAAAAAGCCGAGAGACACGGTAACAGGATGCAGAGGGTTATCGATCAGACAAATAAGGGATCAGAAGAAAAATTATCACAAGAAAAACAACATAACTAATAGTATTTTTGGTAAGAAATTCCTTTGCAGGATAAGGGAGGAAGAAGCAAGATGGAGGATAGCCAAAGGGTTTAGAAAGGCACATGCGTGAAGAAGGAGTAATAGGAGAGCAATGATGGCAAAGCAAAACGCCCATGAAGGGAATCCCACGATTCGCACGATGAATCGATGACACCAGGGAAGGGGATGCGAGAAGACAACATCCTGAGGACTATGGTCATGTTTGCCGTTTGGTAGAGCTTTACTTATAAGTAAAGTTGGGTGAAAAGTACTTCTTTTTAAAGTTGATGTAACCTACTTTTATTTTTTTATAAATAGATGATTTTTAGTAAGTTACCAAACACAAAAAACTACTTTACTTCAAAATAAAGTAGATAAAAAGTAATACCAAACAGAGCTTATATCGGATAAACCACGACATCGCATAAGTCACGAGGAGGAGGCGTTGAAAGAGTAAAAAAGCAACAGACTGAGCAGGTTAGGATTCAGATGGGGAGAACTAGAGCAAGATGTAACCAGAGGAGTACCACCATATGAATGAAGGGGAGTAGATTCAGGGAAAAGGAGGTGATGATAAGCAAGGAGGAAAATAAGAATTGTTGGTAGGATTTTAAGAAGAAAGAGAAGGAAGAATGGGGGAAATAGGAGAGAAAATGCGGAAAAAATATATCAAGAGAACATGGGAGTTAAAAAAAAAAAAAAAAAAAAAGGAAGAGGGAAAGAGAAAAGAGAGGAGAAAAGAGAGGAAAAAGATAGAGAGAGAGAGAAAGAAGGGAGGAGGATCAAAAGAGGAAAGGAGAAAATAAGAGGGTAGGATCGGATAATAGAAGGCTTATCCGAATAGGAAAGAGTAAAGTTAGGAGGGAACAAGGAACCAAAAAGGGGAATCTTCGGATAAAAGGAAAGGGGAGTAAAAAGAGAGAAAGAAGAGGAAAATGTAGAGTACGCGAGAGAAATGGTGAGATAAAAGATTGATGATACCGGCCCAGTAGAACGTTGGGCCGGGAAAAGGGCCTAGGGCCCAGGATGGAGGAAGCAGCGCCTCTCCCGCGAGAGGCACATCCGGACAAGAGTAAGGACAGATAGTGATAAAGAGAAGTGGTCCTGAAGCCTTATCCAAAGTAGGCAACCTCAACTATAAATACTAGAGCCAAACAGTGAACGAGGTATGTGACTTATATCTCTCTACTTTATATTGAGAGTATTTCCGTACGTTTTTCCCCTCATCGCTACCCCCATCTCATCATTACGCCGGAGCTTCTTCCCCGGGACATCTCCCGGGGATTGTTTTGCATGAATGTTGCGGGCATACCTGCAAGGAAGTCCGGATAGCGTCGAGTTTCGGGGGCCGGACGGATTTTGGTAGCATCAATACCGGACGGATTTTGGTAGCATAAATTGGCACGCCCGGTGGGACCAGTTCCACATTCGCACGATGGAGTCGCCAAGGAGAGGGCGCGGGCGCCCGAAGAAGAACGCGGCACCTTCAGGGGGTGGTCCTCCTCCACCCCCGGGAGACGATGTGACCTAGAGGCAGTTGTAGGAGGAGGCTAGACACCGGCGTGAGCTAGGAGTACCACAGGATGTTCACGTGGAAACGGCCTCCGACGAGGCCGACTCAGAAAGAGAGTACCAGGATGAGCAAGAAGAACCTAGGCCCGCCGGGGAAGGCAGTCCCCGGGTTCAGGGACCTGAAGCCCGGGAGGAGGGGCAATACCCGGCCAGCAACCCTCAGACACGGGGACCGATTTTCCCGGAAGAGGGGCAACCCTTAGCTGATACGGAGGAATTGGCAGCGTTGGAGTTCATGAGAGCCAACAAGGAGTTGTACCGCCAGTGGGTACTCTCTACCCGGGAAGGCCTTAGGCGAAGGGAACCAGGGGGAACCTGGAAGGCCCTCTACGGGGACACCAAAGAGAGGTTATTGATCTGGACGGAGTTGTTCAGCCGCCAAGGATACAGGGGCGTGTGAACTCGTCAACCGTCCCACCTTCTTTCCCTCCGAGTTTCGGGGTCGGAGGGGGAGCGGCTACAGGACAACAATCAAATTTAGTTCCACATGCTCCCCCTACTACCCGTGTTCTAGCTGGGGGACGGGGCAAATCGGGTATGACCCGCCAGTCATGCCTGCAGAGTTATTGGGTTATCAGGCCCCTGGAACCTAAAGGAACCCGATCCAGTATTCCATGCCCATATATGGGTCAATGGGGATGAACTACGGTTACCCGGAGAGATACTATCGGGAGGACGATAGGATGCGGGGTTATCAGGTGGCGCAGCAGGACCCCAACTCTTTGGAGGCGCGACTAGATAAGTTGGTGGGACGAAATGGAGCTAAACCTACCTCCCCATGGGTACCTCAAGTGCTTGCATACCCATGGCCGCCGGGCCTCCGGGTCCCGGAGGGAATCCCAACATACAATGGAGAGACAGACCCGGGAGAGTTTGTCAGGACGTACCAGAACCTAATGGTGTCAAGGGACTTCCCGGAGGAATTGAGATGCAAGTTGGTGGGCTGTTACCTGAGGGGAAACTGTCCCCTATGGTTCGATTCTTTGCCCCGGGAAACCCTCAGAGATTATTATGATTTCTCTAAGGCTCTGCTGTTTAGGTACGCTTGATTGAAGAAGGAAGGGAAGCAGTTGACTGAGCTTCTCGCCACCCGGCAGAAGACTGCAGAGGGGCCAATGAAATATTACCGAAGGCACATGGACGATAGCATGAAGGTCACCGACAGGCAGCAGCAGGAGAAGGCGGTGATTAGTGGGTTTATAAATGGCTTGAGAGATATGGCGCTGTTCCAGAAGTTAATGGAAAATATCTCGGAAACCTTCCACAACTTGCAGATGGCGGTGCAGCTGTATTGCGCGGTTAACGATGCCACCCGGAAAAAAAGGAGGAATCTGGGGTCTGAGGAAAGGAGAAGGGCGACGGAGCCAAGTAGAAGGGATCCGGGTCACGCGCCGGTGAACCGGGCGAGGGCGGACAACTTCACCCCTCTCAGCAAAACTCGGACAGAGATATACGCTATTCACAAGGATTTGTTCCCGGACCTGTTGCCTATCCAGGGGACCCCGTCTAGGGAAAATGCGGACAAATGGTGCGCCTACCACAAGTCTTACGGACATTCGACAGAAGGGTGTAGGGGACTGAGGAATGAAATAGAAAAATTGATAGAACGAGGACAGCTGAGAGATTGTGTAGCGGCGGAAGCCAAGAAGGAGTATCCGGCCCGGGACCAGGCCCGAGAGCAACCTCGGAGGAGGTGGAGGCCAAACCCCGGGAGAGGAAATGGGAGAACCCAAGGTAATAGAGCCCCGGGGAGGCCCGCCATAGCTGATGTACCTGTCCAAGCGGTGGAGCCGGCCCTAGTACCTAACAGGATGATCAATGTAATAAGCGGGGAGATCGGTGAAGCATGCCAGTCAGTTTCCGCTATCTGGGCCCGGACGCGGTATGTTTCCCTGGGGGAGACTGAGGGGAAGAGATTTCGCCCCGACGAAACTATTGTTTTTTCTGAGGCAGACGCAGCCCCTCCACAGATACCCCACTCAGACCCAATGATTGTAACGGTGGAGATTGAAGGATTCCTAGTCAAGAGGGCGTTCGTGGACAATGAGAGTAGCGTGGAAATCATGTTCGCCTCTTGCTTCGATCAATTGGGAATTGGAAGAAAAAACTTGAAACCTCCCTCGTCTCCCTTGTCAGGGTTTACGGGTAAACCAGAAATTCCCCTCGGTGTAATTCCCCTAGCGGTGTGTATGGTGGACGAGAAGGATCGGAGCAAGCGGGTCTCAGTGACATGCAACTTTGCGGTAATTGATGTGCCCTCACCCTCACCGTACAATGTGATCATAGGGAGACCATGGCTAACCCAAGCCCGGGCAGCGAATTGCCCATATCTGCTGACAATGAAGTTCCCCACTGCGCAAGGAGTGGCGGTCGTGCGGGGAAGTCAAGCGGTCGCAAGAAGTTGTATGATGACGGCAGTATTGGATGCAAAGAAGGCGGTAGGGGCAATACATGGAGAAGCTCCCCGTCAGGAGTTGGAGGAAATGCAAGTGGCGGATAAAGGGATGGTCACGGTGGGAAAGGATCTCCCGGAGGAAGTCAAAGGCGCATTGAAGGAACTCTTGGCCGGATACCAAGGAGTGTTCTCATGGAGTCCAGAGGACATGGTGGGAGTGTTTCCAGAGCTGGGGGTACACAAGTTGAACATAAGCCCGACAACCAATCCAACCAGGCAGAAGAAAAGACCCGTAGCCCCGGAGAGAGCAGAATTCATAAAGAATGAAGTTCAGAAGTTGGAGAGAGCCGGGGTGGTCGAGGAAATCATTTACTTGAAATGGATATCTAACCTGGTCTTAGTAAAGAAGCATGATGGAAGCTGGCGCATGTGCATCGATTTCACAGATTTGAATAAGTGCTGCCCCAAAGATAGTTATCCTCTCCCAAACTTGGATCGGCTAGCAGAGGCTATTGCAAGGTATTCAGTGCTGGCTTTCTTCGATGCACACAAGGGTTACCACCAGGTGCAGATGGATGAGGCGGACAAGGCAAAAACCTCCTTCATCACTGATTTCAGAACTTTTTGCTACAAAAAGATGCTCTTTGGGTTGAAGAACGCGGGGGCTACCTATCAGAGGATGGTGGACAAAAATTTTAAAAACCAAGTGGGAAGGACACATGGAGGTGTATGTCGATGACATGGTGGTTAAAAGCCGGGCTTACGGGGCTCTCTTGAACGACCTGGAAGAAATGTTTGAAAAGTTGGAGCGGAGCAATCTAAAGCTGAATCCCTCCAAAAGCACCATTGGAGTGGGTGCGGGAAAGTTCTTGGGATTCATGGTATCAAGCAGGGGTATTGACGTCAACTCGGAGAAGGTGGAGGCCATAGCCAAGATGACCTCCCCCAGGACGGTGAAAGAAGTACAACGGTTGACAGGGTCCCTCGCGGCTCTCAGCCGATTCCTATCAAAGGGGGCAGACAGGAAGCTGCCCTTCTTCAACATTCTCAGAAAGGCCAAGGCGTTCGAGTGGTCCAAAGAGTGTGAGAAGGCGTTCCAAAACCTAAAAGAGCACCTTCAACAGTTGCCAACTTTAAAAAAGCCATACCCGGGGGAGGAGCTTTTTCTGTACATAGCGGCGTCCCGGGAAGCAGTGAGTGTCGTGCTAATCAAAGAAGAAGAGGGAAAACAGCACCCAATCTACTTTGTTAGCCGGGCACTTCGGGGGGCAGAAACCCGGTACACTGAGTTGGAGCAGTTGGTTCTGGCATTAGTGCACGCTTCAAGGAGGCTTAAACCTTACTTCAAGGGTCATTCCATAGTGGTTCTCACCAATTACCCGCTCAAACAAGTCATGTTCAAGCCAGAGGCATCAGGGAGAATGATGAAATGGGCTATAGAGTTGGGAGAGTACGAAATCCGGGAAGTAGAGTGCCCCGCGCAGAGCCTTAGCTACTAAGGCATGAATATGTCAGGCATGGATATGCCCCCTCCCGGAAGCATGAATATGCCCGGAGAGACAGTCCCGACGTTTGGTCTCGTCTTGGACTTAGAGATGAAGGATTGTAAAAGGGACCCATGGGTAGCTCCCACTCGAGTGCCCTGTTAGATTGGACCCGGAACTTGAATGAAGCCCGGGGACCAAAGAATTTAATGCTTACAGGAAATAATTAATGAAAAGATAGGTTTTCGGAAAAACTTGTACTCAATCATGTTTAAATTACGAATTACATAAATATACTGTTATAGTACAAAAGGACAATTACATAAGCATTTTGCATGCAGGATCTTCTATCTAGGCACTACTATATCCATTTAGGACCGGACCCGGAAGCACCCTCTGGGTTGCCCGGGCGGAAACCTCCTCCGAAGAATTGAGAAAATAGGATACCTTTGGCAAAGAGGGCATCCGGAGCTTGATTCCATGCGAGCTCCTCTTCCAATTGCTCGACATCCTTTTCGTTTAATTCGGGGATAGGAACAACCACAGACCCTTCTGAAAGCGGTTCCGCCAAACGCATCCTCCTTACCCCGGCAGAAGTAACGAACTTGTATTTAGGAAACAAGTCCGCCGCGCCTTTACCCTTCTCTTCCCGACTGATGCGGGTACCCTCGACGGTCTTAACCCCCTTTGTTGTAACTCTAGAATCGGCAATCTCCCGGACGCACCTTATCCGGCGTGCCACTTCTTCCGGGTCAATAGACACGGACATGTCCTCGTACCGTTCATACGCCACATCCACCTCCACCCAGGCGGGGACCCGGCGAAGACTGGAGGGATAAGGCTCAGCCTCTCCCGCGGCTATCTTGTTATGCCACTCTATGACATCTAGATAAGCCCCGTGACTAGGAGCCCCCTAGCCAAACTTTCTCGGGTTGGCTTCCATGCGTTCGATTGTCTTGCGAACCCTGGCCAGAATATGAGTAAGGGGAGATACCCCAACTAAGCCAACCTTGAGACCTAGAAGATGGTAAGATAGTCGGACAACCAGCAGAGCAACTTGGAGGACCCTATTCCTGTGAGTAAGAGATCGATTCTCCTTCTCCAAATCACAAAGAAGCCTATTTTGAGCGGAGCGGGTCTCCAATTTCCTAAGTTTTTCTTGCGCCCGTTCGAGTTCGCCCCACACCATACCAAGCTCCTTGGTGGTGCGGTGCTGAGAATCGTCATGAAGGGCCTGCAGCTCAGCTATGGTCTGGTGGGAGTTCAGAGCTTCCCGCATGTGATCGGAAGCAAGGTCGAAGCACTAGTTTAACGACTCAAACTTGGCCTCAATTGCCTTGAGAAATGATACCAGCACCCGGATCGTTCCAAACTCCTGAAGGAAGTAATCCAGCCCCGCCTCAGCCAATGCCCGGTTAGCCTGGTTGCCTCCAAACCTCCAATGGGCTAGTTTCCTCTGAAGGAAAGAGCACTGGAGGCACCCAGTGCGGGGGAGAGAGAAGTAGGTGTCGGAAGAGCTACTCGGATGAGGAAGAATATAAGGGGTGGGCCCTTGCGGGAGAACCTCCTTTAAATAGCGCTCAGACTACAAAAGATAATAATCTTGTCAAAAGTAGAACTTTTTATTAATCAAAATGGGCACTAAGGCCAAAGTTCTACATACACCCCCCAGGGAGGAAAGTTACAAAATACTTAGAAAAAAAGAAAAAGTGATTACAAGGAAAAAAGTAGACTAGAGTCTAGGGTTGTACATTGTCTTCAGCGGGGTTCCTTTCCCCCGGAACAGTGTGAGCTCTTTCAAACCTCCTCTCCAGCTCCACGAGATCCACAGTAGTCCACTCAGGGCCGGCACAAGCAGGGGCATCTACCGCGGGCTCGTCAGAGGACCGCCCGGGAAACCCTACCTTCCGCGTGGCCTTCCGGGATTGGTAAAGCAGATCGTCTTGACCCGCACCGAGACCAATCCGTTAGTCCCCCTCCTGATCATGGACGACACGGTACCCAAAGTTGTCAGGTACCGCGCAGTACTCGAGGTAATTCTCTGCCCAATGAGGTGTCTCCGGGACTACCCCATAAGCGTTGAAGCTTTCCGGGCCGGGATCAGGAAAAGAAGCCTCGCCAACCTCCGGCACCTTGGCCTTCTTGATATCCGAAGCAGAAGGGACCCGGGAGGACATTTTCAGAGAATCCCATAGCTGGGGCACCAGGCCCTTCAGGTCCGCCTCCTGGAGGGACCTCCAGCGGTAGTTCAGCAAGTCGCTAGCCTTGGGGCGGTAGTAGGAGGCCTGGGCTTCAAGGCGAGCGGGCCCCGGAAGCCAACCCCGCAGACTGCGGTACATCTCGTGCAAAGCATCCGCGCTGGCAGCAGCAGCAATGCCCTCCAGCCTTTTGTCAAAATCGGCGGAGCGGAGGACCTTCTGGATCACACCATCCAGGGCTTCAAGCTGGGCATCTTTCTTCTCCTTCTTGAGGGAGGAATACTTATTCTCTACCTCGGCTAGCTTTTTTTCCTTATCCGCCAGCTTCTTCTCCCACACAGCTAGCTTCTTTTGAGATGCCTCCAGCCGAGCCTCCAGGTCATCCCGCCCGGCTAACTTCTCCCGGGTGTCGCGGAGCTCCTCCATTTTAGTGAATAACCCGGCGCTATACTTGGAATAGCCCCGGTTCAGTGCCTCGATAAACTGAGGGTCCGCAAGGAAGGAATCAGCGAAGGCAGTACTCTGCAAAACAGTACATAAAACTTAGACAATTCTGATTAAAACTTAGATAAAAGACGAAGCGTTAGGAAGGCAGTTACCTCCTCTTTCTCTTCCGGGAAAACCTCGGAAGTAGCAGCCCGCGGGGGAGTGTTGCAAACAAGGGGATGGGGAGGAAAATCGTTGGTCTTCTGACGAGAGGATAGGGGAGACCCGGGCAGCTCGTTAGCGGGTGGCCGTTTGAACCGTGAACTGGCCCCGCCACTATAAACCGGATGCTGGACGAAGGACCGGCGCCCGGGAGTAGGTGATGGGACGGGAGCAGCGCGGGACGCTGAAGATAACCTGGAGGAAGGCGGTGGGCGAGATCGCTGCTGTGAGCGGGCCCCTTGTGGGAAGATAGCCGGGTTCTCAGTAGAGGATGGCTGGGGGTGGGGAGCCACTTGTTGAGCAGACCCGGCTTGATCGCCTCTGGCGGAAGACCTCTCCACAAAAGTCATAGCGTCCGCGTACAATGGAGGTTGGACTGAAACCAAGCAAAGAAAGTTAGAAAGAATATTTTAAAAAAATAGAAGGGGAACAGAGATCAAAAATAAAAGCCTTAATAGGCACCTCCATCCGGTCACTGATAATACCGGCCCAACGGGGCTTTGGGCCAGGAAAGGGGCCCATGGCCCGGGATCAAGAAAGGAGTGCCTTTCCGGGCAAGAGCACGTCCGGACAAGAAGAACGGCAGATAGCGACAAGGAGAAGTGGTCCTGAACCTTATCCAAAGGAGGCAACCTCAAGTATAAATAGTGGTCTCAAACAGTGAACAAGGTATGTGACTTATATCTCTCTACTTTATATTGAGAGCACAATCCATACGTTTTCCTTCTCCGCTATCCCCATCTCATCATCACGCCGGAGCTTCTTCCCCGGGACGCCTCCCGGGGATTGTTTTGCAGGATTGTAGCGGGCCGATCAAGGAGGAAACCCGGATAGCGTCTAATCCCGGGAGACGGACGGATTTTGGTAACATCAATTGGCACGCCCAGTGGGACATTTCCACCTTCGCAGGATGGAGTCGCCAAGGAGAGGGCGCGGGCGCCCTAAGAAGAACGCGGCACCTTCAGGGGGAGATTCTCTTCCACCCCCAGGAGACGAGGTGACCTTAAGGCAGTTGCAGGAGGAGGCTAGACACCAGCGAGAGCTAGGGGTACCGCAAGACGGCCACGTTGAAACTGCCTCCGACGAAGCCTACTCGGAAGGAGAGTACCAGGATGAGCAGGAAGGGCTTGGGCTCGCCGGGGATGGCACCACCCGGGACCAGGGACCTGAAGCCCGGGAGGAAGAGCAGCCCTTAGTTAGTACGGAGGAAGTGGCGGCCTTGGAATTCATGAGAGCCAACAAGGAGTTGTACCGCCAGTGGGTACTCTCCACCCGGGAAAGCCTGAGGCGAAGGGAACCCGGGAGGAACCAGGCAGGTCCTCTAGGGGGGTACCAAAGAGAGGTTATTGACTTGGACGGAGCCGTTCAGCCGCCAAAGCTACAGGGGCGTGTAAATTCCTCCACCATCCCACCCTCTTTCCCTCAGAATTTCGGGGTTGGAGGAGGAGCGGCTACGGGACAACAATCGAATCTGGTTCCACATGCTCCACCCTATTACCCGCGTTCCAGTTGGGGGGCGGGACAAATCGGGTATGACCTGCCAGTCATGCCAATAGAGCCGTTTGGGTATCAGGCCCCTGGAACCCAGGGAAACCCGATCCAGTATTCCGGACCCATGTATGGATCAATGGGGATGAACTTCGGTTACCCGGAGAGATACTATCGGGAGGACGATAGGATGCGGGGCTATCAGGTGGCACAGCAGGACCCCAACTCCTTGGAGGCTCGGCTAGACAAACTGGTGGGAAGAAACGGAGCTAAACCTACCTCCCCTTGGGTACCTCGAGTGCTCGCGTACCCATGGCCGCCGGGCCTACGGACCCCGGAGGGAATCCCAACATATAATGGAGAGACAGACCCGGAGGAGTTTGTCAGGACGTACCAGAACCTAATGGTGTCAAGGGACTTCCCGGAGGAATTAAGATGCAAGCTGGTAGGCTGTTACCTGAGAGGAAACTGTCTCTCATGGTTCGATTCGTTGCCTCGAGCAAGTCTCAGAGACTATTACGATTTCTCTAAGGCCCTGCTGTTTAGATACGCCGGATTAAAGAAGGAAGGAAAGCAGTTGACTGAGCTTTTGGCTACCCGGCAGAAGGCTGCAGAAGGGTCAATGGAATACTATCGAAGGTACATGGACGATGGCATGAAGGTTGTCGACAGGCAGCAGCAGGAGAAGGCAGTGATTAGCGGATTTATAAATGGCTTGAGGGATATGGTGCTGTTCCAGAAGTTGATGGAAAATATCCCGGAAACCTTTCACAACTTGCAAATGGCGGTACAACTATACTGCGCGATTAATGATGCCACACGGAAGAGAAAGGAAGAATCTGGGGGATTCCTCCCGGATAAGATAGAAAGAAGGAGAATGGCAGACCCAAGTAGAAGGAACCCCGCTCCCGCACTGGTAAACCGTGCCAGGGCGGACAGTTTCACCCCGCTCAACAAGTCCCGAGCGGAGATTCATGCTATCCACAAGGACCTGTTCCCGGATCCATTGCCCATCCACGGGACCCCGTCTAGGGAAAACGCGGACAAATGGTGTGCCTACCACAAGTCTTATGGGCATGCGACAGAGGGGTGTAGGATGCTGAGGAACGAGATAGAAAGACTGATAGAACGGGGACAGTTGAGAGATTGCGTGGCAGCGGAGGTAAAGAAGGAGAATCCCCGGGACCAGCCTCAAGAGCAGCCCCGCAGGAGGTGGAGACCTAACCCGGGGAGAGGAAACGGAAGAGTCCAAGGCAACCAAGGTAACAGGGCCCCGGGGAGGCCCGCCATAGCCACCGCGCCGGTCCAAGCAGTGGAGCCGGCCCCAATACCCAACAGGATGATCAACGTGATCAGTGGAGAAGTCGGAGAAGCATGTCAGTCAGTCTCCGCTATCCGGGCCCGGGCCCGGACCCGGTATGTTCTCCCGGGGGAGGTTCAGGGGAAAAGGTTTCGCCCCGATGAAGCTCTCACTTTCTCTGAAGCGGATGCAGCCCCGCCGCAGATACCCCATTCTGACCCGATGGTGGTAACGGCGGAGATTGAAGGCTTCTTGGTCAAAAGGGTGTTTGTGGACGATGGGAGCAGCGTGGAGATCATGTTCGCTTCTTGTTTCGATCAGTTGGGAATTGGGAGACAGAACCTTAAACCTCCCTTATCTCCCCTGTCAGGGTTCACGGGCAAACCCGAAGTTCCACTAGGGGTTATTCCCCTCGCAGTGTGTATGGTGGATGAGAAGGACCGGAGCAAGAGGATCTCGGTGACATGCAACTTTGCGGTTATTGATGCACCCTCGCCGTACAACGTGATCATAGGAAGGCCATGGCTAACTCAAGCCCGGGCAGCGAGTTGTCCGTATCTGTTGACGATGAAGTTCCCCACTGCGCAAGGTGTGGCGGTCGTGCGGGGTAGTCAAGCAGTCGCAAGAAGTTGCATGATGACGGCGGTGCTGGACGCAAAGAAAGCAGTAGGGGTGGTACACGGGGAAGTTCCCCGCCAGGAGTTGGAGGAGATGCAGGTGGCGGACAAAGGGACGGTCACGGTGGGAAAAGACCTCCCGGAGGAAGTAAAAGGCGCACTGAAGGAACTTTTGGCCAAGTATCAGGGAGTATTCTCGTGGAGCCCGGAGGACATGGTGGGGGTGTTACCAGAGTTAGGGGTACACAAGTTGAACATAAGCCCTGTAACTAAACCAATCAGGCAGAAGAAAAGGCCTGTAGCACCGGAAAGAGCATAATTTATAAAGAATGAAGTAAAGAAGCTGGAGAGAGCCGGGGTAGTCGAGGAAATCATCTACCCGGAATGGATAGCTAACCCGGTCTTAGTAAAGAAGCACGATGGAAGCTGGCGCATGTGTATTGACTTTACGGATTTGAATAAGTGCTGCCCCAAAGACAGCTATCCTCTCCCAAATCTGGACCGGCTGGCAGAGCCTATTGCGGGGTATTCGGTGCTGGCCTTCTTCGACGCACATAAAGGGTATCACCAGGTGCAGATGGATGAGGCGGACAAGGCGAAAACCTCATTCATCACCGATTTTGGAACCTTTTGCTACAAGAAGATGCCCTTCGGGCTAAAGAACGCGGGGGCTACGTACCAGAGAATGGTGGACAAACTCTTCAAGGATCAAGTGGGGAGAAACATGGAGGTGTATGTTGACGACATGGTGGTTAAAAGCAGGGCTTACGGGGCTTTCTTGAATGACCTGGAGGAGATGTTCGAAAAGCTGGAACGGAGCAATCTAAAGCTGAACCCCTCCAAAAGTACCATTGGAGTGGGTGCGGGGAAATTCTTGGGTTTTATGGTGTCAAGCTGGGGCATCGACGTCAACCCGGAGAAGGTGGAAGCCTTAGCTAAGATGACCTCCCCTAGGTCGGTGAAAGAAGTACAGCGGTTAACAGGGTCCCTCGCGGCCCTCAGTCGGTTCCTGTCAAAGGGAGCAGACAGGCAGTTGCCTTTCTTCAACATTCTGAGGAAGGCCAAGGCGTTTGAGTGGTCTGGAGAATGTGAGAAGGCATTCCAAAATCTGAAAGAGCACCTCCAACAGTTGCCAACTTTAAAGAAGCCCCTCCCGGGGGAGGAGCTTTTTCTGTACATAGCGGCGTCCCGGGAGGCGGTAAGTGCCGTACTAATCAAAGAAGAGGATGGAAAGCAGCACCCAATCTATTTTGTTAGCCGGGCACTTCGGGGGGCAGAAACCCGGTATACTGAGTTGGAGCAGTTGGTTCTGGCGCTGGTGCATGCTTCAAGGAGGCTTAAGCCCTACTTCCAGGGCCATCCCGTAGTGGTTCTTACCAATTACCCGCTAAGACAAGTCATGTTCAAGCCGGAGGCATCAGGGAGAATGATGAAATGGGCCATAGAGCTGGGAGAGTATGAAATCCGGTATGAGCCAAGGAGGGCTATCAAGGGCCAGGCCCTAGCGGACTTCCTGTTGGAATCAGAAGCAAGGATAAATGAGGAACAGAAGACGCCTAACACTCCGGAGGATACGGCTAAGGCCGAGACAGACCCGGCTTGGAAGCTATATGTGGATGGATCGGCGCACGCCGGGGGCAGTGGAGCAGGAATATTGTTAATCAGCCCGGAAGGGAAGGAGTATCCTTATGCAGTCCAATTCACTTTCAGAACAACCAACAATGAAGCCGAGTACGAAGCTTTGATCGCAGGGTTAAGGTTGGCAAAGGAGATGGACATCAAAACTCTCATGGCACACAGTGATTCCCAAATTGTGGTGCAACAGGTAAAGGGAGAGTATGAAGCCCGGGAGAGGAGCCTGCAAAAATATCTGGAAGTGGTAAAACCTTTGATAGCCGGGTTTAAAACCTTCGACTTGGTTCAAGTTCCCCGGGAGAAGAACAGCAAAGCAGACGTTTTGAGCAAATTGGCCTCCTCAGAGTTGAAACCTGAGCCCGACCAAAAGTTATACTTGGAAGTATTAGGGAGGAGGAGCTACCAGGAGAGCAATCAAGTAATGCTGGTGAACGAGGAAGAATCCTGGATCAGGCCCATGCGGGCATACCTAGAAGAAGGAACTATCCCGGAGGATAGGGCCCAGGCCCGGAAGCTAAGAGTTAAGGCGCCTAGGTATGTGATCCAGGGAGGGGAGCTGTACAAAAGAGGGTACCTCCAGCCTCTGCTAAAGTGTGTAGAGAGGTTGGAAGGCCGATACCTCATCCGGGAGATGCACGAGGGATCTAACGGGAGCCACCAGGGAGCACGCACCTTGGCCAAAAGGATCTTAAGGTGGGGGTATTATTGGCCGACGTTGTTCAAAGATGCGGAAGAGCATGTACAGAAGTGCCTGGAATGCCAGGCATTTGCCCCGCTAATCCATGTTCCCCGGGAAGAGTTAGTCGGAGTCACAGGAGCTTGGCCGTTCAGCAGATGGGGAATTGACCTGGTCGGACCATTCCCGACTGCCCCGGGAGGAGCCAAGTACCTGATCGTAGCGATCGATTACTTCAGCAAATGGGTGGAGGCAGAGCCGCTCACCAACATACGGGGACTAACTTGTGTCAAGTTTTGCTGGAAGAACATCATCTGTCGATTCGGCATCCCGAAGGTCATAGTCACGGATAACGGGGCGCAGTTCGAGAACGATCCTTTCAAATCATGGTGTGTCAAGTATGGTATAGAACAGAAGTTGACGTCGGTGTACCACCCCCAGGCGAACGGGCAAGTAGAGGTCACCAACCGCACCATAATCAAAGGACTAAAAACCCGCTTGGAAGGCGCGCGGGGAAATTGGATCTGGGAGCTACCCAGTGTTCTTTGGGCCCATAGGACTACAGAAAGCTCAGCTACTGGGGAATCTCCGTATGGCTTGGTGTACGGGTCAGAGGCAGTAATACCCGCGGAGATTGGGATCCCAAGCCCTCGAACTCAATATCAGCGCCCGGAAGAAGAAGACGATGGACGACGCCTTGACTTGGATCTCCTGGAAGAGAAGCGAGAGAATGCGGCACTTCAGGAAGCCAAGGTGAAAGAGAGAGTAAAGAGGTACCATGACAGAAGGGTGCGGAAAGAAGTCTTCACCCCAGAAGACTGGGTAATGAGGAGGAACGATAAGAGCCGCCAAGCCCCGGAGGGCAAACTTGCACCCAACTGGGAAGGGCCATACAAGATCAAGGAAGCACACCCGGGAGGGAGCTATGTGCTGGAGGACAAGCAGGGAAAGGAGATCCCCAGGAGATGGAACGTAGCTAACCTGAGAAGGTTTTACGGGAAGTAGAGCACCCCGCATCATACCACGGCTACTAAAGCATGAATATGCCGGGCATGGATATGCTAGGCATAGGTATGCCCCTCCCGGAAGCGTGAATACGCTAAGCATGAATATGCTAGGCATGAATATGCCAGGTATGGATATACCCCTCCCGGAAGCATGAATATGCCCGGAGAGAGAGAGAGAACCCGACGCTTGGCCTCGTTCCGGGTTTAGAGGAATATTTGCTTAAAAGGGACCCATGGGTAGCTCCCATTTGGGTGCCCCGCTAGAATGGACCCGGAGCTTGGATGAAGCCCGGGGATCAAAGAATGTAAGGATTACAGGAAAGAGTTAATGAAAAGGGTCTTTCAGAGAAACAATTTTTATTCAATCCTCTTTAAATTACAAATCGCATGAATACGTGGTCATAGTCATGGTAGGACAATTACATAAGCATTTTACATACAAGTATTCCTATCTATTTGCTACTAGACCCACTTGGGACCTGACCCGGAAGCACCTTCAGGGTTACCCGGGCGGAAACCCCCTCCGAAGAATTGAGAGGACAGGAGATCTTCGGCAAAACGGGCATCCGGGGCTTGATTCCACGCAAGCTCCTCTTCCAGTTGCGCAGCGTCCTCTTCGTTCAGTTCAGGGATAGGCACAACCACAGATCCCTCGGGAAGCGGCTCCGCCAGGCGCATTCTTCTCACCCCGGCAGAGGTGACGAACCTGTACTTAGGAAACATGACCGCTGCACTTTTACCCTTTTCTTCCCGGCTAATACGAGTACCCTCGGCGGTTTTAGCACCCTTTGTGGTGACTCCAGAGTCGGCAATCTCCCGGATGCGTCTTATCCGACGGGCCACCTCGACCGGGTCAATGGATACAGTCATGTCCTCGTACCTTTCGTACGCCACATCCACCTCCACCCGGGCAGGGACTCGGCGAAGGCTAGAGGGATAGGGCTCAGCTTCTCCCGCAGCAATCTTATTATGCCATTCAACGACATCCAGATAGGCCTTATGATTAGGAGCTCCCTCACCAAACTTCTGCGGGTTAGCCTCCATGCGTTCCATCGTCCTACGAACCCCGGCGGGAATGTCGGTAAGAGGAGACACCCCAACTAGGCCGTTCTTGAGACCCAACAGGTGATAGGATAGCCGGGTAACTAGTAGAGCATCCTGAAGGACCCTATTCCTATGAGTAAGGGACCGATTCTCCTTCTCAAAGTCGCAGAGGAGTCGGTTCTGGGCGGAGCGGGTCTCCAAGGTCCTAAGTTTTTCCTGCGCACGCTCTAGTTCGCCCCACACCATACCTAACTCCTTGGCAGTACGATGGCGAGAATCGTCCTGAAGGGCCTGCAGCTCGGCGATGGTCTGGTGGGAATTTAAGGCCTCCCGCATATGATCAGAAGCCAGGTCAAAGCAGTGATTCAGCGAGCCAAATTTGTTTTTGATGGCTTTAAGAAATGAAACCAATGCCTGGATGGACCCGAACTCGCGAACAAACGCACACAATCCAGCCTCAGACATGGCCCGGATAGCTTGATCGCCTCCAAACCTCCAATGAGCGAGCTTCCTTTGAAGGAATGAACATTGGAGGCACCCAGCACGGGGGAGAGAGAAGTAGGTCCCGGAAGAACAACTAGGGTGAGGGAAAACAAAAGGTACGGATCCCCGCGGGAGATCTCCTTCCAAGTGGTGCTCAGACTACAAAAAATAATAACTTCATCAAATTAAAAGGTAGAACTTATATTAATCAAAATGGGCGCCAAGGCCAAGTTCTACACATGCCTCCCGGGGAGGAAGATTACAAAAAACTTAAAACTACAAAAAAATATACTAGAGTCTAGGGGAATACATTATCCTCGGTCGGGCCTCTTTCCCCCGGGGTAGTATGAGCGCCCTTCCACCTCCTTTCCAGCTCAGCCACGTCCGCGTCAGACCAGTTGGGACCACAGTAGGCAGGGGCATCCACCTTTGGCTCGTCTTCCGGGCGCTCAGGAAATCCCACTTTCCGGGTAGACTTCCGGGATTGATAGAGCAAGTCGTCCTGCCCCCTGGGAAGCCCCACAACATATTCACCCGTCCTCTCCTCAACGGCCTGATATCCAAAGTTGTCAGGTATAGCGCAGAACTCATGGTAACTTTCGGACCAGTGAGGCGTCTCCGGGACCACCCCGTAGGCGTTGAAGCACTCCGGGCCAGGGGATTCAGGGATAGCAGCCTCGGTGACCCCCGGAAGCTTGACCCTCTTAATGTCCGAGGCTGAAGGGGCCCGGGAACACATCTTCAGGGAATCCCACAACTGGGGTACCAGATTCTCCAGGTTGGCCTCCTGAAGAGACCTCCAGCGATAGTTGAGCTGATCGCTCGCCTTGGGACGATAATAGGATGCTTGTGCTTCAAGGCGAGCAGGTCCCGGGAGCCAACCCCGCAGACTGCGATACATCTCGTGGCATGCATCAGCACTGGCAGCAGCGGCGATGCCCTCTAGTCTCTTGTCAAAATCGGCAGAGTGGAGGACTTTTCGAACCACAGCGTCCAAGGCTTCGAGCTGGGCCTCCTTCTTCTCCTTCTTAAGAGAAGAATATTTCTTCTCTACTTCCGCCAGCTTCTTTTCTTTCTCGGAGAGCTTTTTCTCCCTCTCGGCTAGCTTCTTCTGAGAAGCCTCCAGTCGGGCGGCCAGGTCATCCCGCTCGGCCAACTTCTCCCGGGCATCAAGGAGTTCCCTCTCCTTCTTAGCAAACAGACCCGCGCTATACTTCGAGTATGTCCGGTTGAGCGCGTCCGTCAGCTGTGAATCCGCCAGGAGAGAGTCGGCGAAAGTAGTGGTCTACAAAATTCAAACAAAGATAAGATTATCCGGAAGGATGGAGGACAAAAGTAGTAATAAGCAACATGGTTAGCGCACCTCTTCCCTCTGCTCGGGGATGGCTTGAGAGTTATCCCTTGAAGGAGAACTCGCAGGGGGAGGAGGAGGAGGCGGCGGGGTCGCACTTTCCAACCTCTGACGGGAAGATGGAGGAGTTTCCTTGTCATCGGCTAAAGGCCGCTTAAACCTGGAACCAGCCCCGCCGCTGTATGTCGGGTGCTGGATGAAAGATTTCCTCCCGGGGGTAGGAGAGGACCCGGGGGCTTTCGGTTGGGAAGAAGGGCGCTGCAGACGGGTCCCTTGGGGGATGAACCCGGGATCCTCGGCAGCCCCCACCCCGAATGGGGATGCTGCTTGCTGCTCGGCTGGAGAGACCAGCCCCCGGTGAGGATTTCCCTGCTGACTATTATCCCCGGAAGGCATCTCTTCGAATAGGGTAGCGTCCGCGTGCAAAGTAGGCTGAACTGAAGTCAGGAAGAACAAAAATAAAGAGATCAGAATAAAACACACATATATGAATACGAAAATAAAGAATAAAGCCTTTAATAGGCACCTCTAGCCGGCCACACAGCGGAGACGGTTGGAAGGGAAAAGAGTTTCTCAGGGTATATCCCGCGGGGCCAATAATAGCCCGCGTTCCCAGTCTTAAAGAAAGCGTCCATGTCTAGGGGAGATAGACGGGGGAAGTTATGATCATGGGTGAGGTCTGTTGGAAGAGAGGAAAGGGGTTTCTTGTCTTCAGGAACGAGGGAATCGTTCCAGGAGGGCATTGGATACACCCGGGAATCGCAGCGGAAGAAACCCTTCGCAAGGTACCCTTTGGCGGATCTGGGCTTACCCCTCATAAAGTCCTTCGTCCCGGAACGGATTACGAAAGAAAATACCCCCGGAAAGGACGCGTGAGCTCGTCGGAGGGCATAGAAGGACCGGAAGAGAAGGAGAGAGGGGGAAACATTGCATCTAGCGCAATTAAGTAAGAAGCCCAGTACCAGTACAATCCCGTTGGGGTGTAGCTGGGCCGGGGCCATTCGATAAAAGTTGAAAATTTCTGAAAAAAGAAGAGGGAAAGGAAGGCTGAGCCCGTACTGGAAGTGAATCAGGGGGATGCAAGGTACTTCCCGCTCGGACATCCCCGGGGGAAGTTTTGATAGCGATGCATCCAACGGAAAAGGGATAAAACAACGCCTAACCAAATCTAGAACGTCCCTATCTAAGGAGGGGGGAGGCCCGGGGAGATTAAAAAACCGATGGCCAGAAGGCTTCGCTCCGTGGGTAGGACCCCGGGGAGCATCATTGCCAACTTCCTCATCAAAGGCTTCCCCATCCGGATCCTCCCGGGGAAGATGGGAACGCTGTGTGGGGGATGAACCCGCCCTGTCTAAGGCGGACGTACTCGGTCCGATTGGCTCCGGGGATGTGCTGAAGGTCCCAGAGGGGGTACTCGAGGAGGAGGCGGGAGAAGAAATAGGGTGGGGGGCTCGAAACTGAATTTCAAATTGGCTTTGAACCCCCTCGGTATCTAGGGAGGAAGTGGCAAGGTGCGGGGAACTCATGATGAAAGAGGAGCGGAAGAAGCAGAGGAGGAGGATTAGAGCTTACTTGTTAAGGAAAAGCAGAGCGTCTGGAGAGAGTTTGAAGAAAGTAAACTTATGAGAATGGGGGTTAGGTCCCTTATATAGGCGAGTGAATAGGAATCGTCACCTCAAAAGAAGGAAAAGCAATGATGACACGGTGAACGAGGTAGCATCAAATGCAGAATAGGGAGAGGCGGCGTCAGAAATTTATTCCAACACGGATGGGTCCTACTGGACTAGTAGTAAAAGAAGGGAAGTGCGAAAGCCCAATTCCCCGCGGAACGAAAACCCGGGAAACTGGTCTGGGGGGCTAGTGATAATACTGGCTCAACGGGGCTTTGGGCCAGGAAAGGGGCCCATGGCCCGGGATCAAGAAAGGAGTGCCTTTCCGGGCAAGAGCACGTCCGGACAAGAAGAACGGCAGATAGCGACAAGGAGAAGTGGTCCTGAACCTTATCCAAAGGAGGCAACCTCAAGTATAAATAGTGGTCTCAAACAGTGAACAAGGTATGTGACTTATATCTCTCTACTTTATATTGAGAGCACAATCCATACGTTTTCCTTCTCCGCTATCCCCATCTCATCATCACGCCGGAGCTTCTTCCCCGGGACGCCTCCCGGGGATTGTTTTGCAGGATTGTAGCGGGCCGATCAAGGAGGAAACCCGGATAGCGTCTAATCCCGGGAGACGGATGGATTTTGGTAACATCAATCGCAGCTATGCGCGGGAGAGTGAAGAGCTCAGCAGGATAGATCCCGCGAGGCCAATAGTAGCCCGCGTTCCCGGTCTTAAAAAAATCATCCATACTTAAGGGGGAAAGACGGAGGAGGCTATGATCGCTGGTAATGATGTTGGGGAGATTGGCGAGGGGTTTCTTGTCCCCAGGAACGAGAGAGTCGTTCCAGGTGGGCATAGGGTACACCCGGGCATCACATAGAAAGAAACCCTTCGAGAGGTATCCTTTGGCGGATTTAGGTTTGGAGAGGATGAAGTCCTTTATCCCGGAGCGAATGGTAAAAGAAAAAATTCCCGGGAAAGATGCATGTGCCTTCCGTAAGGCATAGAAGGAGCGGAAGAGTAAGAGAGAAGGGGGAATGTGGCACCTGGCGCAGTTAAGCAAGAAGGCCAGGATTAGAACAACCCCCGTTAGGGTGTAGTTGGGCCGGGGCTATCTTGTAAAATTGAAGGATCTCAAGAAAGAGAGGAGGGAAGGGCAGGCTAAGCCCGTATTGGAAATGGATCCGTGGGATGCACGTAGCCAATCGCTCGGAGACTCCCGGAGGAAGTTTAGAAAGAGAGGCATTTAAAGGAAGGGGAATAAAGGAACGCTTGGCTAAATCTAAGACATCCCTATCTATAGAAGGAGAATCCCCAGGGACATCATAAAATCTGATACCCACCGGGCGCACTCCATGAGTAGGCCCCCGGGGAATGTCGTCACCGGCTTTCTCGCCAAGCACCTCCTCATCCTGATCCTCGCGGGGATGATTAGGATGCTCGGTTGGGCGCGAACCTGCCCCGTCCAAGTTCAGCACACCCGGGACGTCTGGCTACCGGGGCATACTGAAAACCTCGGAAGAGGTGTTCGGGGAGGAAGGGGAGGAAATCATGTTATCACCAGCCCGGAATTGGACCTCAAGCTGATTTTGAACTCCCTCGGTGTCCAAGGAAGAGTTGGAGGGAAGTGGGGAATTCATGACGGGAAGAAAATGAGGGAGAAATTTAGTGCTTACTTGATTAAAAGAGTAGAGCGTCTGGAGGATTTTGGAGAGAGAGAGAAGCTTAATGAAGGGGGTTTGGACCCTTATATAGGCGGATGAATAAGAAAACCCACCTCAAAAGAAGGAAAAGCAATTATGACACGATAAACGAGGTAATGATCAAGGTGGAATAAAGAACGGCGGCGTCCGAAGTTAATTGTGCGCAGATGGGTCCTACCAAAAGAAATAACGACAGAAGAAGAGGAGCGTAGGAGACCAGTCCCCCGCGCTGCAGAAACCCGGATGACTGGTCTGGGGGGCTAATGATGATACCGGCCCAGTAGAACGTTGGGCCGGGAAAAGGGCCTAGGGCCCAGGATGGAGGAAGCAGCGTCTCTCCCGCGAGAGGCACATCCGGACAAGAGTAAGGACAGATAGTGACAAAAAGAAGTGGTCCTGAGCCTTATCCAAAGCAGGCAACCTCAACTATAAATACTAGAGCCAAACAGTGAACGAGGTATGTGACTTATATCTCTCTACTTTATATTGAGAGTATTTCCGTACGTTTTTCCCCTCATCGCTACCCCTATCTCATCATTACGCCGAAGATTCTTCCCCGGGACATCTCCCGGGGATTGTTTTGCATGACTGTTGCGGGCATACCAGCAAGGAAGTCCGGATAGCGTCGAGTTTCGGGGACCGGACGGATTTTGGTAGCATCAATACCGGACGGATTTTGGTAGCATCAAAGATATAAAGGCTTTAATAGGAGAAGAAAATAGAGGTCGGTAACCATGCCGAGGGGCTCGGATATCCCCAAGAGGAATAATCTCGAAGAATCGAAATAGAATTTGCAGAAAAGGGGAAAGCAGGACGAAAGGAAAAGCTCATTCAGAATGCAAGAAAGTTCGGGAGGGGTAAGAACGGATAAGGAAAGCAAGCAGAAGGAAATAAAGAAAAAGAAGTATTAAAGGGATAAGCTCGGGAAAAGCTCAGAAGAAAAGAAAATGGAGAGTAGGAAAAGGAAGGGAAGCCTTGAGATAATTAAAGGGATCGGGAAAGGATAAAATAACGATAATTTAAAAGAAACTAATGGGCTTAGCGTGGATACGCAATAGCTCGGATGCGTGGATACGCATAGCAGTTGCATGTGCGACAGAAGACACATTGCAACAAAAGGTTTGGCGTGGGTACGTCAAAGTTCGGATGCGTGAATACGCTCTGAACAGCAAGCGTACTAGATAGTGCGTTAGGAAAGCGTGTATACGCGAAAATTTGCATACGTGCTGGGCAGCTCGATGTAAATAAAGGGAAAGTTGGGACCTCTGGGTCGCTCCCATGATTGGTGCCCCGCAAAAAAGGACAAGCCTCGGTCAGGGTAATCCGAGCACAAAAGAAAGAAAAGGAAAAATAAAAGAAAGGCAAAAGTAGTTTATTAAAAATAGAGGAAAGTACCCGAGGGGAGACGTCCTCTCGGTACTAACGCATCTTACATAAAGTATGAAATAAATATAAAATTACAACAAAATAAGTTCAAAGAAATACACTAATCATCGGATAAATGAACTACTTCATCTCTCTGAGAAGGCAGGAAATGAATAGTCAAAGGGCGGAGAGAAGGCTGAGCCCTTTCAAGGGGTATATTGTCAGGAGAAAAATGCAGGGATCGGAAGATCACATACGGAGAGACAAGAGGGGCATTACTGAGAGAGTACCTACAGAGGGGCCAAGCTCACTGTAAGCAGGCAAACCCATTTGTCGAACGCGGAGAACTTCCCGGATTCTCTTCTGGCAATCCTTGTACTTGGTGGAAAGCCGAGGGTTGAGGTATCGCCGGAAGGCATTATCAACAGGAGGTGAAGGAGGAATTTCCCAGATAGAAGGGGGAATGGGATCAGATATCCCAGAAGATAGGCGGCGATTCCATTCGACGGCCTTAGTATAGGCAGGGTGAGCCGAACCACTAGATTGGAACTTACTTATCTTCTCTATAGTGGAGATGACATTCCAGATTGAAGAGGTAATATCAGGGAAGGGAGCAACATGAGTTTTCCCACGAACGAAGATAACTCTGGAGCTCACGGTTGCGAGAGGTAAGTTGCTTGTTTTCAGCTTCTAGCCTGGAAATCATCTGCCTTTCGTTGTTTCCGCTTTCTAGACTTTGGAGTTCGTTAAGAACCCTAGTGTACTCGCCTCACACTAAGCCAAGCTCCTCGCCAGCATGGCATTCCATCTCTTTGCATGAAACATGCAATCGATTTAGAAGTTCGGGCATATTTGCAGTTTCCTCGAGATAGGAAGAGATAATTATATGGCTTTGTTTGATAGATTCGAACCTAGCCCTCATAAGTCGGAGAAATCGGCGGGTTTAAAGCTCACCAACGACAAATTTAATCAATAGCAGTCTCATACAATCTTTAATCTCATTTGAGACAGGTTTCAAATGAGAATTTGCCTAACCTCAAATATCTTCCTCCCATCTTCATAGTTACTACCAAACGCCGTGCGAGAAATGCCATCACTGGTTAAAGCCTGAATATCTGGCCAAACATCGCGCTCGCTGCAGGATCCTTCATCTGAAACACTCTCCTCCCATTTCCTCAGCAATTCACCTGGCAGCATATGCTATATAAACAAAAAAGATAAAATTTAGCTAGCTAGCTAGTTAGTACAAATTGAACATCATCTCCGACGTTGTCCGTTTTCTGATGATCATAAGCCAGCTGGATTTTGACGGGTGCCCGGCCCGCCTCTGCCAGACTCCGATGTGGGAGTTCTCGATTTCCAGCCGCAAACATATATCACCGACGGCGACGGGGCTGTGCTGCATTTCCAAAGCTTCGCGTGGAGAATCTCCGACAAGTCCCTCGTTTCCGATGTCTCGCACTGGCTTTGGTTCTTTGTCGGATACACCGGGAAATTTTTGTGTGTGTGAGTGTGTGTGTCTTACAGTATAGGGTGGCGAATCTCAGAGACCCAGAATAGGATCCCCAATGGCGTTACCGGACACCTCTGAACTTCTTAGGTCTTACCAAGTTTGTAGTTTTGGGAATGGCTTAAAAAGTTCAGAGATCGAATGAGAGGGATATGTATAAAAGGTTTAAATCCACACTTTCACGAACATGATTGCATTATTATCAATTTCAGAAACAAAATAAAACTATTCAATTCAACGTGAATAAATCAAAATAAACACAAAACAGATTGTTACAATTTTACTGAAAGCTGAAATATGAATGTTTGAGGATGTGTACATTCAGGACCAAAAGAATCCATACATCCTAAACAAACCCCAAAGTTGCAGGCATTATTGATTTCTCCAATTTCTGAGATCCTCGTATTTCTTGCACAAATTCCAAATCTTATCCACCGCCTCTTGTTCTTCATCCCCACCTGCTATTGATTAAATTTGCCGCACCTCCAAATCTTATCCACCGTGTGTTAAAGCTCGGGTGGAAGAGATCTTGCCGCACCTTCGTGGAAAAGAAGGTAATCACTGTAACAGCTATCAGAAAGAAATGGTAGTGTGATAGGCTTGCTAGAGTAGCCATTAGTTTGTAATAGACCGGACATATTTATTGCAACTAGTGAAGGATCTTTACACGGGCTACGGCCCCGCAGACGTAGGTGCGATGCACTGAACTGCGTGATCAGATTGTGTGTCGTTTTATGTTTTCTGCATTTACTGTTTTCACGTTGCAACGTCACTTTTCTGCAGTAAAACTAAAACGTGTATAAAAAATAGTAAATTGGTAGAATGGTGGAACTTTCATTTGGTATCAGAGCTGGTCACTACGTGACTCCTTTAACAGGGAGAGTTAGATCCTTTCTACCAACAATGGCCGAAATTGATGAAGACCAACTTGCGCAACTCATGTTGCAACGTCATTCTCGAGTATGTGAAGCAAGCAAGCTGGATCTGGAGTCAATGTTAACTTGAAGAGGACGCTGTTTTGAGAGAGTTTGTATGGCTGCCAAGAATCCGAGAATCAACCAAAAATCTGTCCGATCTTTGGAAAATCCATGTTGCAACGTGGATTATGGTTTTGACAGAAGACGGAAAATTTCAGCAACAAGGATTTCAAGAGCTTAACCCTAATCATTGTTCTACAAGGTATTCAGCTCTTTCTACTGTGCTCACTGGATTTTGATCATAATATTGGTTGTATGTGCATTGTAGTAGTTTATTTGGAGAAGGGTTTGATTTGATTGTTGCGGGTTGTGATTGTATTTGGATTCTTGCTCAAATCTCTGTGCATTGGTGCTTCCCATCGTATTCTGAGTATATTTGAGTAATGGACTGCTTTAGATCAAGCTAGAATTTGTGTGGTTTGCTAGCTTTTTGTATTTATGGTTTGATCTGAGGAGTTCGAGTTATGAATGATCGTAAGAACTCAGAGATGTTGAAGACAGGGGGAGTTGATTCTGTATTAATGGGATGATGGATTGTTTTACACCAAAGCCTGATAGGTGATTCAGTGGACTTCTTTCTTTGCAAACTGGAACTTTCTTCGAATTTAAATTTTAGATGAAAAACAGAGAGGATTTTAATGTCAAAGTCAGGGGGAGTCGGTCACTTATGATCTGAATGAGGATTTGGTTTTTTACGACATCATAATCTACTAGACAGAGGTGCAGTTTATTGATGTTGCAACATGCTGGTATTCTGGATGAACGATTGAAAGCTGTTGATGTTGCAACACGGGATTTTTGAATGACCTTGGGGGAAGTTCTTTTGCAGGCCTTTGGCTAATTCATGGACCCAGGGGGAGATATATATGGATGACTGTATTACTTTTTCTGCCACCACGGAATTATTTTGATTGGATGTTGTGGTATGGTTAGTTTCAACTCGGGAGGAAGTTTTGCTCGTTGAATATTTTAGAAGTTCTGAGTTTGGGTTGAGCCATCCATTGTGTCCACAAATTGCCAAAGGGGGAGATTGTAAGTCCAGATTTTGTTGGCTGCTTTGTGGAAGGTCATGTTGCAACATGACTGTTTTGGGCAGAAAAAGATAGAAAAATTCCAGAATCTCAGCGCATGTTTTTAAAGAGGAAAGAGAATATTGTGCGCTTTTAATATGGAATGGATATATTTGTTTCGAAATAATACAGTCCAAATCCATCTTCAATTCAGATTTATTCATGGGATATTGCAGAGATTTAATTGGAAAAGGATTTTCTGCATTATTTTAGGAATTGGAGATTTTCTGAATTCCTTATTCCAAAGAATTTCTGTTTTAAACGTGGTCTAATTGGAATGGAATTCTACAGCTGCGGAGATGACTTAATTCACACAGCATTGAGCTATAAAAGGGACAATTAGCTGAGAGCCTGATTTGCCGATCTTACGAGAGAAAAAATCCCCTTCGGGGTTTACCTTAGGCCAGGCCAAAGCAGCGTCGTCGTCCACGGTTTTCAACAACCACAAACACTAGGGACGTGTGTTAAAGCTCGGGTGGAAGAGATCTTGCCGCACCTTCGTGGAAAAGAAGGTAATCACTGTAACAGCTATCAGAAAGAAATGGTAGTGTGATAGGCTTGCTAGAGTAGCCATTAGTTTGTAATAGACCGGACATATTTATTGCAACTAGTGAAGGATCTTTACACGGGCTACGGCCCCGCAGACGTAAGTGCGATGCACTGAACTGCGTGATCAGATTGTGTGTCGTTTTATGTTTTCTGCATTTACTGTTTTCACGTTGCAACGTCACTTTTCTGCAGTAAAACTAAAACGTGTATAGAAAATAGTAAATTGGTAGAATGGTGGAACTTTCACCTTGAAACCTGAAGGTTTTGCAATTTCGTTGTCCATTAATTTGCTCTCCTAAGATGAAAACGGAATGATCTTACAAAAGCTTATTTGTAAAGGAAGATGTAATGGCCACATGCCCTTTTAGACAATGGTGCAACCCATTTATATAACATTTCCAACTTAGCCGGTCTAGTAACTTTATGTAAGTCCACATTTTTACAAAAATATCTTTATATATACTCTTGCATTTTAGTTAATTTTTTTAACCTTACTAATATTAAGGTTATTCTTGTAAAAATGTATCTGAATATAGAGCAAGGTAAAACCAAGGGGTGCTCCATGCAGTAATCGGTGTGGTTGCATATATGCATATATGTGTAAAGTTTCCAGTAATTGGTGGTTGGACAATTCATAAAGCATAATTCCAACGTGCTTCATGTCCAAAGTCCAAATTGATTGTATACCAATAAATCTACCAACCTCGTGTTCAATTTTATTTTTAAAATTAAGATAAATCCTTTAATTTAAAATCAAATTCAAATTGATTTAAATTTGAATGAGGCTCTATTGATGGCAGATGAACTGAGAGTTATAAAAGTGTTGGTTATTGGAGATGCCTTAGGATTTATACATGGTTCGGAAAGATGCTAATCTTGTTATTGTAATTTTTAGACTAAATTTTAAGTATACAAGATAAGTTAGCAGAATGCGGTTTCAATAGTTCATGGACACCTAGAGATATGAATTATACAAAATAAGTCCCGAGGAAACTATTGAAAAAGATGATGGGTTTTATCTCAGTATTCAATTATTGTATATACAAAAGATGCTGATATTCATTTGTTTAGAAATAAATAAATCAACTATTGACGTATCTCAAAATTCGTGCATTGTGCTGATGCGAATAAAAGGGTAGGTTTGACTATAGTTTAGATAGTTGGCTGATATTCATTTGCTTTTCCAAAAAATATTGAACTGAACTAAAAAGAGGATAAAAATATTGAAATTAAACAGAATGAAATCTAAATATATTTAATCGAATTGAACGGAAATGATATACATAAAAATTCTTGCAAATAGAGTTTTATTATTTTATTACATCTCATCTTTGCAATATGACAATTGGTATAATTATGTAAATAAATCAACTGTAACCAAAAATCGTGAATTGTGCTGGTGTTATTAAAATTCGTAGTATCTAAATATCGGTGGCCCTATGCCAGAATTTATAATCATACACGAAGCAGTTGAAAACCCCTTTGATTGAAATTCCTCCTACCTATAAATTTTGGTGGACATGCATGGAAGAATTGATCATAGAAAACCCTGATATTGATTTCCCTGTAAAAGAAAAACTTGATTGAAAATTATCGTATTAAAAAAATACAATAATTACATGTGAAAAATCATTCGTCCTACCATTGATTTACTGGTCAGCTATTTACAGCCTCGTATTTTGCTGCACTGCAGTATGTATTTTTAGTATAAAAATGACTACATTGCTATTTTGATATATGTCTTATATGAAATTGTATTGATTCAAAACATAATTAATGATGATTCTGTCCAAAATTTAAAAATATTAATTGTTATAGGTAATATTAAGACTAAATTCATTATTTAGGCTCTAACTCTGTTCAGATATCATTTTCTTGGCCCTAACTTTAAAATTGACCAAATTATAGCCTCAACTTTAACTTTATGTATTATTTAGGCTCTAACTCTGTTCAAATATAATTTTCTTGGCCCTAACTTTAAAAGTGACCAAATTATAGCCCCAACTTTAACATTATGTATTATTTAGGCCCCAACTCTAACTTAACGTTTTTTTTAGGCTCTAAAATCCTCTCCGTCAACCTTTGCTTCAACAGTTGGCTCACTTGCAATATTAACCCATTTTTGCATGGTGGTTTTGTCATTTTTCTCTAGCTACATTTTTTTACCTCTCTCTGGAAAAACAAACGTCTGCTTACCGCCTCACTCTTTCTCCCAAATTCGAAACCCTAATTATCAAATCCCTCCCAAAATGAAATGGGTGTCTCATAATGATTGAAGGTGGTGGCTGTATCAAATTGCTTTCGAGACTTGAGTTTGAGAGAGATTTTGATTAGGGTTTCGAATTTGGGAGAAAGAGTGAGGCGGTAAGAGAATATTTTTCTAGAGATGAATAATAAAACGTAATTAAGGAAAAATGATAAAAATACAATGCAAAAATTGTGTTAAAAGTGTAAATGAGCGAATAGTCGACATAAAGATTGACAAAAAGAACTTTGGGGCCTAAAAAAATACTTTAGTTTAGAATTAGGGCTATAATTTGGTCACTTTTAGAGTTGGGGCCTAAAAAATACATTAAGTTAGAGTTGAGGCTATAATATGGTCACTTTTACAGTTGGGGCCGAGAAAATGGTATTTCAGTAGAGTTAGGGCCTAACATATCCAAATTATGTCTCTCTTACAGAAGGCAAGGCTTGCTATTCACAGACCTGACAGGATGATTTGGAAACCTGATTTGTAAGGTAACTTCTCTTTCAGATCAGCTTATAAACTCATCAAGGTCAACAGAGGTACTCTTCATTCTCTTAAGAAAATTTGGCATCCGAGAATCCGTAAAAAAAAATTTGTATTTATGTGGAAGCTGTTGAATGTATTTTTACCCTTTGATGATGTCCTTAGATATATGGGTTTCTCTATTGTATATAAATGTATAAATTTAAAGGGTCACCTACGTGAGATTTTTAAATCGAAACTCGAACTCAACTCGTTAATTTACAGTCGCTCCGAGCTCAACTTGAACTCATCTACTATTTTTTTAACTTTACTTAAAATTAATAAAAAAATTACAAAAATCATTGTTGAATATAATAATGTAATTTTAACGTAAATTTTAACATAAGTAATTAATTTCTCTAAAATTATGCTAATAAATTTATTGTACAATTATATGGCCGGGATTTGGATTATTTTTACATGTTGGGAAATTTGGTATAAATGGATTTTTCCATTTATGCTACTTTGGTATAAAATTGGTATAAAATTTGGTATAAAATTATGCTACTTTGATGATGTCCTTAGATATATGGGTTTCTCTATTGTATATAAATGTATAAATGGATTATTTTTACATGTTGGGAAATTTGGAAAAGTAGGAACAGGAAAGTTTTTGATAATATTAATCATGAACCCTCTCTTATCATCAGACACTATTTTCAACACTTTCTGTGCTAAACCACTTTACATTTCCAATACTTTTGATAAGTAATTAGCTAATTTGGGATTCATACCCTTAAAAACTAAATCTGTCAGGATCCCTCAACTTGTTAAATGGACTGCTCCTATTAATGGTTTTTCTATCAATGTGGATGCATCCTGGCACCACAATTATATGGCCGGGATTTGGATCATAGGGAGAGACAAAAATGGTAACCCTGTAGCTGTTTCTGCTCACTACATACATGCAGCCTCTCCTCTAGAGGCTGATACAAGCTATTTATAAGAGGTTCCAAATGGCTCTATCCTTGAAACAACAATGTGCGATACTTTCTGATTGTATCAATGCCATTATGGCAGTCAAACACCCATGCAAAGCCCCTTGGGCTCTTTTCAATCTGTGTGATGAGGTGCATATGTGCATGTCTACATCTCAACTAGAACACACTTTCAGAGAAAAAAACATGGTCTCTAATAGCTAGGTTTGCATATGATACTCAGTTAAATAAAACCCTTGTTTGGAGTGACCTGTCTACTCAAGTAAAAGGGATCATTTCTTTAGATAAAGAAGGAGTTCCAGCTCTTAGAGTTCAACATTCGAATGGATGCTAATGATTATGTTGTTTGTTGCTATATGTAGGTTTGCTATTGAGTATACATGTGGTGAACTGGATACTCCCCTTTGCTAAAATGGATCATCCTTTTCAGGGAGATGGACTACTGAGCTGCACCCGAAGGTCTCACTATGGTGCTATTCTTTCTCCAAGATTAAACACAATATAACTCCGAATATACTCCTCTCTCGGCTGCCTTGCGTTTCGACTTGCCGATTCCCAAATAAGCTTGGAAGATGGAGCGTAATCTCGAGCCTTGTGTTTACACCTTAGAGATTACAGATCATACTCTTTTTTATTCATTTAGGATTTTCTCCCTTTTACTCTCTTGGAAGGAAGTTAGCCCTCTTGCTTCAGGGTTTGAACCCCTCAGATGTATTCTTTGTTTTATCCTATAAACATTTAGATTTATGATACTCTATGAAGCCTATGGCTAAATTTGTAATTTGTTACTATTTTGGGCTTGAGATCCCATAAAAGCCTCCTCCACAAATGTGGCTTTCAATTGAAAAAAAAGAGAAAAAAAAGAATTCACATATCTAAACTTCGGTGGTGCATGAATTTATATATTAGAACATTGTAGTTTAAAAACCTTTGATTAAAATTTTGTGGGATGTTTAGTAGCTATTATGAGTTGGCATGGTATATTGTAAATATTTGAATTGGGCGCTTTTAACAATTAATTTTTCTCTCTCTAAAGAAAGCTCTGCCTTCTCTCTAAAGAAGTAGCTTCACGCGCCCCTCTTTTTCCACACTATTCATCCGACAAGAGCCTGAAACTTAACTGTTCATACTCACAACGGTAACAAACGGTCACAATCGGGCTTTTCCCATGGCTAAACCACCGCTTCGGCGTGGTGAAACCGGTGTCGGAAAGTCCTATCTTCGAGCTCTCGCTCCAAAACATCCCCCTCTGTACCCCTCTCTTCCGTCTAACCCCGAAATCAAACCGATAGCACATCGGGTCAACGGCAAGGTGGCCTGTATTTATGCGAAAGAGGATGTACAAACTTTCGCCGCCCATTACAGGAATGCTTTGATCGGAAAATTCACTAATGGTCGGCCAAACATGGAAGAGGTGCAGAAGGAATTCAAGCTACTTGGGTTTTCCGGTAAGCACCAAATCGGATCTCTAGACCATCGTCACATCTTGATTCGTTTGCAAAACTTAGAGGATTTTCAAACTCTATGGCTTAAATCAGTGTGTTCGATTGGGGGTTTTCCTATGAAGATATTAAAATGGACCCCAGATTTCTCTACTCAGAGAGAATCTTCTATTGTCCCAATCTGGGTTACCATACATAATGCTCCTATTCAGTTCTACAATCTCTCTGCTATTTGTGATTTCGCGAATCGAATTGGAGCATACCTTAGAATGGATTTAGCTACTAGTACCCTCTCCAGACCTTCAGCCATTAAGTTTTGTGTTGAAATGGATTTACTGGAGGAATGGGCTGACTCTATGGTTATTGGAGATCCTGACAGTGCAGTGGAATGTGATATAGAGTATCATCAGATCCCCCACTACTGCTCGCATTGCCGTAGGATAGGCCACAAGGATGCAAACTGTGGAGTTCTTCATCCTGAACTTAAGAGACCAGCAAAGAAGCAGCACCAACCATTTGTAGCTCAACAACTCACTGATGCCAAACAGACCACCAAAAATCAGAAGTTTGCAAAAAACAAAAAGCCTCAGAAGGTGTGGCAACTGGTGGAATCAGCTCATCAACACTCATCAGGCTTATCTCAGCAGCAGAAGGATGAGTTTGAGATTCATCATCCCTGTCCTCAGTCTGAACCTTCAGGGAGTAGAGAAATCTTCTCAGATGCCCTTTCAGTGGTCAGTGATTGTGAAGAACTTTCACTCACTCCCAAGGTCACTAAGAAGAACACTCACCAAGCCCACAGAAAACAACACAAAGTCAAAGGCTTGCTGGAGTCTCCTGCTATATCCTTTTATTCTCATGATGACATTCTTTCTCCCTCTCAGATTGTGATTCCTAATGTTTCAGAGTGGAAAAAGTATAATAAGAAATCACACTATAAATTACCAAGTCTTGCAATTGTTCCTTACCAACCACCCATGGAAATCTCAAACAGTTTTCAGGTGCTGCAGGAGGAATTTGAAGATATTGATCTAACAGAGAGTGATACTGAATGGAAAGATGCAGAATCAGAGGACACTCCCTCAGGTATTCACACTCCCTCAACTATTTTAACTCATTTCCATGCTCAGCCAAATAAAAGATTAAGAAAAAACATCTTGACAGATGGATTTACTGTAGAGGGCTAGCTGGCTTAGATCTTCACAAAAAACCAAAAATATTTCATTATGATTATGCATCAAAATATAGCTAATATCATGGTATGGAATATTAGAGGTTATGGTACTTCACTAAAAAGGCTAAAAATATTGCTTAGGATTCATAAAGTTGACTGCCTATGCATTATTGAACCTATGCATGATAAATGTGATATTATTAACTTGCAATTTCAGTTACAATTTCAAAATTCACTTTGTGCTTCAGAAGCTAAAATATGGATTTTTTGGAACAATCAAATGAAGCTGCAAGTTCAATCCCAGTCTGATCAATTTGTAAATACTCTTATAACTGACACTGCTAGCTCTAAGTCTCTTAACTGTATATTTGTATATGCTAAAGTACTTAGGAGTCTTAGAAGGCCCCTGTGGCAGGATTTGGTTGCACTACCACTCTCTCCAATGATTTTCATTGGAGATTTCAATACTGTATCATCAGTATTGGAACATAAAGGAAGCCATGCTCCTCCCTTAGGCAGCATAAAGGATTTTAACTCCTTTATATATACCCTAGAGCTCTTAGAAATCCCAACTGTTGGAAATAATTTTACCTGGACAAATAACAGATCCAAATCAGAAAGACTCCTTCAAAGGTTGGACAGAGGTCTTGGGAATATAGAGTTTCACTCCTTATTCCCTCATAGCTCTATTCAAGTTTTGAATAGAGCTACTTCTGACCATAACCCACTGATGCTTAAAATCCAGACTTCTGAGCTACAAATGCCAAAACCATTTAGGTTTCAGCAAATGTGGCTCAAAAGGGTAGAATTCACAACATTGGTTACTGATAGCTGGAACCAATATTGTGGAGAAACTGGTATGAGAAGAATAGTCTCCAAACTTAAAAGATTGAAACCTGTTATCAGAGGCTGGAATAAAGAAGTATTTGGAGATGTCCATAAAAATATCCAGTTAGCTGAAAATAAGGTGGCTCTATGTGAGGAAACTTATCAGGTCACTGGAGAAGATCAGGACCTTCTTGAACTTAATAAACAGAAAGCCATCTTGACAAGATCACAGTGTGAACTCACCACTTTCTGGAAACAGAAAGCCAACCTAAAGTGGTTGGGTGAAGGGGATGCCAATACAAAATACTTCCAGAATTCTGTAAAGGAGAGGAGATGTAGAATACAGATTAATAAAATCCAGGATACAGAAGGAAATTGGATTTCAAATCCAGAGTTGATTCAGGAGGAAGCATCTCAATTTTTTGAGAAGCTCCTTAATGAAGAAGAAAACTCAAACAACACAGGAATGTACCTTGGACATTTTATGGAAGTTATCCCCAAAGTAGTTACTGAGGAGGAAAATGAAGAACTTCTAAAAACAGTGACTATGGAGGAACTCAAATATGCTGTTTTTGATTTGAATAAAAATGGAGCTCCTGGAGCTGATGGCTTCTCGGGTCATTTTTTCACCCATTTTTGGGAGTTAATCAAAAAAGACCTTCTGGATTCAGTTAAGGAATTTATGAGGGGTGACAGCATACCAAGAGCTATGTCAAGCACATGGCTAGCCCTAATTCCAAAAAAACCTACTCCATCATCTTTCTCTGATTTTAGACCAATCAGCCTCTCCAATTTTGTGAATAAAGTGTATTCCAAAATTATCATGGAAAGGACTAAACCTTTAATGCCAAGACTGACATCCCAGGAACAGACAGCCTTCCTTCAAGGTAGGGATATAGCCGACAACACTCTTCAAATGCTTGAAATGACTAGACTGCTAAATAAAAATCCATCAAACAATAACATTATTGTCAAGTTGGATATGCAAAAAGCATTTGACAGAGTGTCATGGTCCTTTCTCAACTCAGTTTTACTGAAATTTGGATTCCATGGACTTCTAGTCAAAATAATCCTGGGCAACATCTCAGCAGCATGGTTTTCGGTTCTAATAAATGGAGTAGCTTCAGGTTTTTTCAAGTCTAGTAGAGGAATCAAACAGGGTGATCCTTTATCACCTTTCCTCTATAACTTAGTAACTGAGGCTTTCTCTAGGGCTTATAAAAGACTCATCTCAGCACAATACATTCAGGGTTTTATTCTGCCAAAGGGAGTGGAGCAGATTACCCATTTAATGTATGTTGATGATACAGTTTTATTTCTTCAGGCAAAAAAGAAAAATCTTAAGAGAATGATGGAATTTTTAGAAGCATATGAAGAATGCTCTGGTCAAAAAATCAACTTCTCTAAATCTGATTGTTTCTTACACCCCAAAGCTCCTCTGTCAAAAATTAATTTGGTGAAAAGGGTCACGGGTATGAAGATGGTGAAAAGGTTTGGTGAAAAGATTTCTCAGGTAGAAACCTATGCAAACATTACCAACCTGTGGTAGAGAGGATGGAAAGAGCTATTTCTAACTGGAAAGTTAAATGGCTTACAGCTGCTGGTAGAATGATTCCAATCAATCATGTACTATTGGCAATACCAATTCATGTGATAGCTGTCTTAAAGCCACCACTAGAAGTAATTAAAAAGGTTGAAAAGATGGCCTCAAGATTTTTCTGGGGAGAGCATGAATTCGGGCAGAGGAAGACCTGGAGAAAATGGGCAAAAATGGCTATCCCTAAAAACGAAAATGGTCTAGGATTTAGGGATTTTAGAGCAATGATTAGGGCTTTCTCAATTAAACTATGGTGGAAGCTTCAGTTAAACCAAACTATTTGGACTAGATTTCTCTGGAATCTGCCAAATAGCTACAAGACTTCTCTTACTTGGAAAAGAATCTGCCAAGTTACTGAGACTGCTAACTGCCATACTAGAATCATAGTGGGAACAGGGCACTCTCCTTTTTGGGATGCAAATTGGACTGGTAATGGTGCACTCTATTATCAATGTCCATTACCTGACATACCTTTCCCAGATATTTCCATAGCTCAGTTCTTAGAAGATAAGGCTGTATTTTTACCCCAACTGGAGCCTTTCTTGGCTACCAACACACTGAATATTTTGCAGGGGCTGAAAATCAACCAATTACATGCAGACAAATTGGTATGGGAGCCATCATGGAAATTCACAGTCAAATCAGCCTATATGGTTCTGAGGAATAGTCAAGAAAATCATCATCTCAGCAATCAGGTATGGTCAAAATATATCCCTGGGAAAATATCTGTTTTAGCCTGGAGATTTCTTAACAGTCTGCTTCCCTTCGATGATATGCTGATGAGATTTGGGATTAACTTAGCATCTAAATGTCCATTATGCAATCATATTGATACATCTGATCATTTTTTTAATTCATGTGCTCCCAATATAGAGGTGTGTAATATGATGCATAATATATTGTCTATAGCAGTCCCTCATTTTGTTTCATCAAAGTACAGGTGGTCTTTTTATTTAAACTACAAAGGGCCTTCTAAAATTCACACCACAGTTACAGTAACCTCTTTGCTAGTAACTATGTGGTATCTATTGTGTAGAAGAAATAAAAAGCTTTTTGAAAATGCGTACATTGATAGCATGACTCTGTTCAGATCAATATTCAAACAGGTGTCCATGATTTTCACAGCTTTTCCACTATCTGGTAGTGTTCAAAAAGCTAAGGACTTCACTGAGATAGGTTTGGTCCCTTTCCTTAAAAAGAAGAGACCAAGACCTGCAAAGATTGTGAAATGGCACCCCCCTGATTATGGCTATAAAATTAATGTAGATGGATCTTTTATCTCTACTGAAAAAGTAGGAATAGGGGTAATAATCAGGGATAAAAATGGCTCAGTTAGCTCTATGTTTAGAAAGCATACTATTGCTTCTTCCCCTTTGTATGCAGAGTTATTAGCTATTCAACAGGGCTTAAAACTAGGACTGCACAGTGGTTGTGCTTTTGTTATAGAATCAAATTGTAAAATTGCAGTGGAAGGGATTAAAAACCCGGGCTCTGCAAACTGGTCTTTTTTAAGTCTCTACCATGAACTCAACAGTCATGCTAGCATTATTAAACATGTTTATAGGGAAGGTAATTCAGTTGCAGATTTTCTTGCTAAAATGTCCTCTGAGGACTCTACCACTTGCAACCTTTCTGTTACTAATGCTCCTCAGAAACTAAGAGCTTTGATTCAACTGGAAAAACAGGGAACTCCCTATTTAAGGATTTCTCAATCCCCAGTTGAATGATCTCTCCTTAGTTTGCTGCAAGTACTTGTATTAAATACAAAAACATGTTTTTAGTTTCTTGGGACTTTTGATCCTGCTGTGTCAATTTCTTTTTTTCAGCAGAAGACCCTTTGGACCTATCCAAAGGTGGAGTCAGACTGATTCAAGCGAGGTTAGGACATAAGAAAGATCTTCAGGACAGCAGTCACTCCTCCAGTTCATTCCCCTTCTGAGAACAGCACCCAAGCTCCCATGGAATACTTTTTTTTTGCTGAACTGTCTCTTTTGCTGATCTGGTCCTTTTGCATAAGGGATGATTTCCTTTTAGCAATTAGAGGTTATTTCCTCTAAATCCTCTCAGTTGATAGTGGAAGACTGGCCTTCAAGTGGTTCATTTAGGGGATGAAGATGCACCAAGGGGTAGGTGTATTAGGGGAATGAATCACTTTTAGGAACCCTTCCATATATCAACTTCAAGGATTATGAGGAAATCCAAAAAGTCTTTTTATTCTAGTCTTTTCACTACCCATTTCGTTTCATTGTAATTCTATAAATATTCTATTTGGCCTTTTCATAGGCTCATTTAAGGTTTGAGGAGCCTAATATATCCCTCCCACCATTGGTGGCTTAATTTAAAAAAAAAGTAAATATTTGAATTGATACTTGAAATTGGCGTACTGAATTGATATTAGTTCAAAGGTTGGGGATTGAATTTAAAATTAATAGTTTGTTTTAAAATTCTCCATCTTTCCGCGACTCCCACAGATGTAGCATTAACCTCGCGTATTGTCCAACAAGAATTTATGTGTCACTGCATCTCAAAGCGTCGCAGAACTATGTGTCGCTACTAAAGCAGGCACTTGAACAAGTGTCACTAATAATTTTACGACGCGTTTGAGTGTCAAGAATAAGACAAAATCATAAAATGCGTCACTACCTTTCGCACTTTTTCTCTAGTGATGTATCAATATTTACTCAACTGACAATTAAAGTATTCCTGCACATTTATTTTATTGTGGCTTTGCGGAGTCTTTTCAATTCACCTTTTTAACATAAATAAATTTAATTTTAAATAACAAATCATTTTTGATAGAATTAATTATCCTAATGGCGCCATAAAAGTTTAGAGCATTTTTTTTTAGTCTCATTAGAATTTTTCGTTCCTATTAGGTTACATAAAGTTATTTCTATTTGATCCTTTAGTTAGTTAGTTGGAATAGTAGTATTGACTAACGAAATTTCTTAAATAAATTGCTGGGCTGATATTTATTTGTTTCAAAAATAAATAAATCAAATATTGACGTACCTCAAAACTCGAGCATTGTGCTGTTGTGAATAAAAGGGAAGGTGTGTGACTATAGCTTGGCTAATTGGTTGATATTTATTTGCTTTTCCAAAAAACAATATTGAACTGAACTAAAAAGAATATAAATATACTTATTTGAACTGTAAAAAAAATAAACACACTAAATTCAATTGGAAAAACTAAAAATATACTTAACTGAACTGAACTAATCTATATAAAAACTCTGGCAAATAAGATTTTACTCTTTTATTACATCTCATTGATGCTACCAAAATCCGCCCGTCTCCCGGGTCTTGACGCTATCCGGGCTTCTTTCCGAGCAAGCCAGCACCAACCCTGCAAAACAATCCCCGGGAGGCGTCCCGGGGAGGAAGATCCGGCGTGATGATGAGATGGGGATAACGATGAGGGGAAAACGTACGGAAGATGCTCTCAATATGAAGTAGAGAGATATAAGTCACATACCTTGTTCACTGTTTGAGGCTAGTATTTATAGCTGAGCTTTACCTGCCTTGAAGATAAGCTGCAGGACCACCTCCCTTGTCATCATCTGTCCTCTCTTGTCCTCTTTCTTGTCCGGACATGTCTCTAACCGGGAAAGGTTCCTCTCTGTTAATTCTGGGCCGCGGGCCCTTTTCCTGGCCCAGCGGGGCTCTGGGCCGGTATTATCATTCATCTCTGTAATACTCAGGACAATTGGTCTTAAAGTAATTAAATAAATGTGACTAGGGGTGCTTATTGAGTCGAGCCGATCATGAGCAACTCTGCTCGAACTCGGTCAAAACTCGACTCGATTTGGCTCGACTCGACTCAAAGCGTTAACGAGTCGAGTTTGAGCAAAACATTACTCGACTCGAAAACTCACAAGCAAAGTCGATATATACGTATTGTTATTTAAATTTAAATATCATAACTAATGTCCAAATTTAATTTTAATTTTAATTATTTACTTTATAAATTAGTTATTTATTGTATATATGTGTTAAAAAATTGATGTTTTTCGTCAACTATACACTATTTTTTTTGTTACATTACTAGATTATATTGGAATTATTTATATTTATTCTAAAAGGATACGTATTTATTAGCATCTCTTTATTTAGTTATGTCTTTCAAACAATAAATTTATTAGCATAATTTTAGAGAAATTAATTACTTATGTTAAAATTTACGTTAAAATTACATTATTATATTCAACAATGATTTTTGTAATTTTTTTATGACAAATTCTTGGGTGAGGCTGCCTCACCCAAGAGGCAGGATCAAGTAAACATTTTTTTTGTGAGGTTTGATAAACCGACACAAAGGTTTTGATAAGGTCACATGTTTGATGAACTTGCATTGAAGGTTGATGAGGTGGCGTCGATGTTTGATGAGATGGTAGTGAGTTATGATGAGGTGGCACCAATGAAATTTTCCTTATTTGCCTTGCCTCATGGGTGAGGCTGTCTCACAGGAGAATTACTCTTTTTTTATTAATTTTAAGTAAAGTTAAAAAAATAGTAGATGAGTTCAAGTTGAGCTCGGAGCGACTGTAAATTAACGAGTTGAGTTCGAGTTTCGATTTAAAAATCTCACGTAGACGACTGTATAAATTGTTCTTAGATATATGGGTTTCTCTATTGTATATAAATGTATAAATTGTTCTGATATTTAAAGGGTCAGAATTTATCATAGAAGAACGAAGCAGTTGAAAAACCCTTTAAATATTGAAATTGAAATTCCTACCTTTAAATATTGGGTGTTGCTATTTCCACAACCCAATATCATAAATCCACAACCCATTCAGGGTAAATTTTACTAAAATATCCCTTATTAAAATTTAATTTTAGTTAGTTATTATTATGAAACTTAGTAATAGAATTATATGCTATACGCCAAAAAGTCTAAATTTTCAATGAATGTTTTTTTTTAAAGTTTTAGCATCTCACACGTCAAATACTATGCCAACAGCAGCACTTGACCAAAAGTATGATATACATGCATTCTCCAAACTAATATATATCACCTTTATAGACACAAATATTCATATTGATGATGGTGACCGCTCAGAATACGCTTTTTTTTTTTGGGGGAGGAAACTCAGAATACGCTCAAATATTCATATTTGAATAAGTTCAGAAAATAAAATGTATTTAGAAAATAAAACACGTAAGAGTTGAAAATATAAAGTATTTACAATATTAAATATTATAAAGTATTTTTTATTTAATTATTTAAGACATTTAATTTATTTAGACGTTGCAAATGCAATTATAAAAATATACATACATGCTTATAGCAATAGTTTGAATAAGAAATATATAAAACCTGATATGCTATCATAATTCATTTATTAACTACTCATATATAGGCTTGGTTTGCTTAGGTTTTTCTCCATATCAGTTAAGTTAAGTTCAATTCAATCCATTTTAATTCAATTCAGTTCATAAAAAAATATGATTAGGTAAACATAGCCTTAGACCCTGTTTGCCAAAACTTATCTGTAGATCAGTTCAGATCAGTTCAGTTCAGTTCAGTTCGGTTCAATTCAATTCAGTTCAGTTCAATTCAGTGAAAATGTCATTTGATGAAATTCAGGTTAATTCAGTCATGCTGATTCCATTTTTCAATACATCAATTTTCATTTCAATTCAGTTCAGTTTAATTCAGTTCAATTTAGTTCAGTTCGGTTCAGCAAATCAAAAAATAAGTTCTAGCAAACAAGGACTTAGTCTATTACATTTAAACCCTTCCCAAATCACCGTGTGATTGATAACTATATCAATCATGTTTTTTTAAACCACCAAAGGTGGAGGGATTTATATTGGCTTCCACATGCCTTTTAAATAACAGGAATAATAAAGTAATGATACAAAAACCGCTTCTAAAAACTATGTAGCGGTTATAGTAGAATATCTAAAAAGGATTCTACATGAACCTAAGCATAGCTTCCAAAAAGAATGAGTTATAGTCTAAATATTTACTAAACTAGAGAACTCATTCTATACATCCAAAAGTTTCCATGACAAGGCTTTGGGAAAATATGACTAGAATTCCACTTGCTTGTTAGTGAATCCGAAGCGCAAGGCAACTGAGACACAAGGCAGCCTATGGAACAAGTCCTACTATCAGAGCAAAAGCCTTTATCTGTGGCAAGAATAGCACCAAGGTTTCCTGGAATTTCCAGAAATTGCATTCAGGTGCAGCTCAGAGTTGAAACTGTCCAGAGATAGCATGGTATCCAGAAATTTCTGGAAATTGCAATCAGGTGCAGCTCAGAGTTGGATCTGTCCAGTTTGAGGAAGGTTCCAGTTTGATAGCTTTTGGAAGCCTCATTGATGATATCATCAATGAGTTTCAGAGTCTGCAAAGAAGAAAACATGAGTTAGTAGCATCCATTCTTGAAAATTTTTAGTGAAGGTGCCCCGTTTGATCTAATCTAATCATTCCTTGAATGGCATTAGGAAGAGAAGCAAAGGTAAAGATGGAATCATTTTTAGAGTGAAGACACAGTTTTTCCATAGCATCAGCAGGCAAATTTGCTTCCCTATGGACATGTTGTAGAGTAAAAGCAGAGATACACTGGTGAACTGAATCAACAATATGAAAAAGTTTCCAGTGAGCAGTGATGGGATTAAGAATAGAAGAGATAGCATTTAAACAGTCAGATTCTATAGTGATGGGTTCAGAGAACCTTTCTGCTACAGAAACGGCAAGTTTAATAGCCTTGATTTCAGCCTCCAGAGGAGAAAAAGCAGGGGTAAAAGATGTGTGTGCAGATATAAAAGCACCCCTGTTGTCCCTAATAATAGTACTAATACCTGTTTGGAGAGATAATCTACACCAAGCTGCATCAACATTAAGTTTAAGTCCAGACAAAGGCGTGGTCCAAGCAATTTTGATTTTTTTTGGCTTGGGTGGTCTTTTCCAAGAGGCAGAAAGCTATGATTTGCAATAGAAACATCAATAGCAGAGGAGATGTAAAATGGTTTTGCACAGAAAATCATGAAAAAATGGTTCTTGATTTGCTTAAGAATATAAACAGGAGAGGGAGGGACATTTTCATAAATCCATTTGTTTCTAGATTTCCAGAGGATCGATCCAACAGATAATAGATGGAGTGAGCCTAATGATTAAATTATGCAGAGGACTCAATCCATTAAATGTTAGATAAAATGATAATCTTTTCCAGATAGAAGAAAAGTTCCTGTCAGAGAGTCCCATGAATATATGCAAAGTTTTCCACATGTTGAGACTGAACTCACATGAGTTAAAAAAATGGTCAAGGGAATCCTCATGATTACATTTAAAACATTTTGATGCCAGACAAATATGCATAGATTTCAAAATTTTGTCAAAAGGAAGAAAATAATTGATCAATCTCCACATAAAGACGGATATTTTCCTCTCTAATCTAGTATTCCATAGATGGTGAATGGACAAGATATTACCCCTAGATTGTCTGAGCTTCTTGTAGGTAGATTGGAAAGTGAAGTTGCCCTTGGTATCCAACTTCCAGATCAGTCTATCCTCCCTATGAACCTGTAGCTGTGATTCCTGTAAGAGAAGAAGAGTATCAGGGGGGAGAAGGGGAGATAGCTATTGCATGTAGTCTGATTTATCATGAATAAAATTAGCAACAGTGTTATCCATAGAAAGGGTAGTAAGGGTAGGGTCACAGTGGTCAATCAGTGGACCAATGTCAAGCCTGTTTGAAGTCCATAAATTACAATCACCCTTTCCAATAATGACTCTAAAGTGTGTTTCAGCCCAAGCATTGACGTTGCAGATCCTTTTCCAATTAGAAGAAGATTGAGAGGAAAGTGGCAGAGATGCAATTAGGTGAGTCCATAAAGCCTGAGCTTGTGAAACTCCCACCATAATTTGACTGAACATGTTTCTATAATGGTATGAATAGACCTAAAGCCTAAACCATTTTTAGAAACAGCCCCTCTACACGATCCGGGGCTCTTCCAAGAGAAGTTTTTGGAGGACCTAAAAAACAAACCCCGGGGCTACCCAGGGGTAACTGCTCCGGTGTGATGTTGAGATTGGGGAAGTGGAAGTGGGAAATCGTACGGAAGAACTCTCAACAACATCCCTGGTTCAATATTTGGAGCTATTATTTATAGTAGAGACTTCCTGCATAAGATAAGGGTGAGGACCACTTCAGCTTGTCACTTTCCTTGTCTCCTCCCTTGGACGGACGTCCCCACCTGGCAAGGGATCCGTTGTCTTCTGACTTGGGCTGCGAGCAGTCCTTCAGGCCCAAGTGGGCGCTGGGCCGGTATCATCATCTACATGTTTTTATTTTTTGGCTCAATTTTTATTTCGCAATACAATATTTTCACGTCAATTCAAATTAATTATGTTAAATCAAAATAGTTCAGTTCAAATGAAATTAAAGTTCATGGTATTCAGCAAAATTTGTTTATTATTTGTTTGTTTCCTAGTATTTTTTTTTACTTCAGTTTAAATCAGTTTAGTTCAAATCAAAATTAGTTCATTTCAGTTCAGTTCATTTTAGTTCTGATGTGATTATTAAAATATTATTCTGCTCAATTTTAATTTCACAATACATAATTTTTAAACTTTTTTTTTTATTTGAAACCACCATTGGTGGGAGGTATATATAAGGAACCTCAAACCATGAAAACCACAAAAATACAAAGTAGGACCAGTTTTAGACTTGAACTAGAAAGACTGAAATACACAGAAATGCTAGTGGACTATGTGATCTATAGAATTCCCAATAATCCTTGAAGTTGATGCTTAAAAAGAATTCCTATGAATAGCTCATTACCCTGGCACCTACCCCTGGTGCATCTACAACCTAAAACAAGCCATCTTTCAAGAATCAACTGAGATGATTTAGGGGAAGCTAAGTAAAAAAAAAAACTGACTTGCAAAAACTGGGCAGTGGCTCCTTTGGCAGAGAGTTGTGCACCATTGAACACACTTAGAAATTGGATTGCTGAGAAGCATCCATGGGAGCTTGGGTGCATAAGGTGAATATCAAAAGGGAGTTCAGAAGAACTCCATCATGTTGCCAAGAGACTTGTTGAGCTACTAGCTGCTACTTTCTGTTTTGCCACCACCTTTGTTAAAGAAACAAAGGGTCTTCCACCTATAAAGAGAGAAGCAGCAGCATCAAAAGTTCAAAATAAAAGAAATAGACATTTTATAGATTTAATTAGGAAGACCTTATATAAGGAATTCCTATTCTATCAAGAGTGATCAGTCCTCTAAGTTTCTGTGGGGAATCTGTCACTGTAAGGTTGCAAGATATACTGTCCACATAGGACATTTTAGCTAGAAAATCAGCAATTGTGTTACATTCCCTAAAAACATGACCAACTTTGCTGGCATAATAGCTCAGCTCATGACATATATTCAGAACTGACTAGTTAGCTACAGAAGGGTTTTTAATTCCTTCCACTGCTAATTTACAGTCAGATTCTAGTGTAAAAAGGGAGCCAAGCTCCAAACCTTTTTTTAAACCAAATTGGATAGCAAGAAGCTCTGCATGCAGGGGAGAAGAGGCATTAGTGTGACTTCTATACATGGCTATTACTAACCCAACATTATTCCTAATCACTAACCCTAAACCAACCTTATCACTTGAGATGAAAGATCCATCAACATTAATTTTTGCACCCATTGTCAGGGGGTACCATTACACTATCTTAATTGGTTTATGTCTTTTCCTTTTAAGGAAAGGAACTAAACCAATATCAGTGAGATGTTTGACTTTTAGTGCATTTCCATAAATAGGAAAAACAGTAAAGAGCATAGGTACTTGTTTAAAAATAGATAGAAATAAGACCATGCTATCTATGCTCAGACTATCAAAAATCATTTTATTTTTTCTACCCCAGATGTTCCACAGTGTTAGCATCATTGAAGTTAAGATAACTGTGGTATGCACTTTAGTTGGCCCTTTATAGTTCAAATAGAAAGATAGTCTATGTTTTGAACTTATGAAGTGAGGGACAGAGATTGACAATAAATTATGCATCATATTAAAGACTATTACATTTGGAGCATATCCATTAAAAATAATGGTCAATAGAGTCAATATGATTGCATAGAGGACATTTAGAAGCAATATGCATACCAAATCTCATCAAGATATCATCAAAAGAAAGCAGCTTGTTGAAAAACCTCCATATAAAAATTGAGACTTTTCCAGGGACATGTTTATTCCATACTTGATTAATGGATAGTTGCTGAGGTTGTCTATTCTTCAGTTGCTTGTAAGCCGATTTGACTGTGAACTTTCCATCCAAAGAGGGCTCCCATATCAGCACATCAGAATGGGCTTGAGTGATATGTATTTCCTGTATTATAGAGAGAATGTTGGTAGCCAAGAAAGGCTCCAGTTGGGGTAAGTACATGTTTTTATTCTGAAGGAACTGGGCTAGGAGATATCAGGGAATGGTATCTCCATATTAGGCCAAAGGTAGCATAAAACACATTGACCAGTCCAGTTTGCATCCCAAAAGGGGGATTGTCCTGAACCTACTATCACTCTAAAGTGACCATTTGAGAACTATGTGACTTGACAGATTCTTTTCCTGGTGGATGAGGTCCTATAACTACCAGGGAGATTCCATAGTGGGAGGTCGTCGCCGTACCTCTCAAATATACAATTTATAGATCACTTACTACCTTTCCACACTATTAAGTGTACAATGGCAAGTAAGGTTCGTTCCACAGGGAAAAGGTTATTCCTATGTATATCTTGTAGAATATATATACATATACATATATAAAAGCAATGTAAACAAAGGGGGGGGGTTTGAGTTGAGTTTCGTTTAAGAAACACTATTATGCAAAGTAACTAGGATTCTAGAATTACAACTACTTTAGCATAAGATTACTCTAACTAGAGATTTCACTAAGAGAAAAGGAAACTTGAGTACATGAGATTTGTATCTTCTTGTTATGGATTTTTCCTCAAACCTAATTATGATACTTTGAGAATGGTGATTGTTTGTAATGAGAAATCATCTCTATTCTAGTTGTGAATCATGAAAGCATTTTCACAACTCTTATTGGCAACTTATCTATATGATAGCAAATAGATAAATTAACCAATGTTGATTCAAATTAGATGTTTTCCCACCTTACCCATGCAATGTGATAACACAATTGACATAAATATAATGCTAATGAATGATCTCAAGAACAAATACAATTGATAACAACATATATTTGATTCCTAATTCACTACTTTTACATAGAAGAAATGATAGCATTTCAACCATGGAAAAGCAATGTCTAACACATATCCAACACATATCTATACTTAGGAAATCATTCCTAACCATTTCAAGCATCAAATACACATATAATTCATGATCATTCAATGACAAATCAACCATTCCTAAGCTTCATAATCCATGTTCTCAAATCATAACAATAGGTTTAATCTCACATACCCAAGATGGGGTTTAGCCTACAACCATAACTACACAATCATAACCATAATCCATACAATAATACATGGTGAATTCAAAGTGAAAATCCAAAGAGAAATGAAGAAAAGAGCTTTAGGCTCTGTAAAATTCGATCCCTCCAACAATGAGGATAAGTCCAATTTATACTCTAAAAGAATTAAAATTAAAGTCAAACAAAATGCAAGTTGCAGGACCGTTCGCGGGTCGCGCGGGATCCTTCGCGGACCGCGAGCCTGGTTCTCGCGGTTCGCGGCCGAGGATTCGCGCCCCGCGCGCCCGTGTCTCGGTCTCGGCGTGGTGCGCGCGCCCGTGTCTCGGTCTCGGCGTGGTCCGCGACCGGAGTCTCGCGCCCGTGTCTCGGCGTCTGGTTCTCGCGGCTCGCGTCTGGTCCTCGCGGCTCGCGAAACTCGGCATCTTCAAAACAACAACACACACCCTCGCGGTTCGCGACCTAGGGTTCGCGGCCCGCGAGAGTGTGCCTTCACGCCACTTCTACGACCGGTTCTTCAATGTATCAAACGCGGTCAGGACGGTCATAGAAGGTCTTCAAATCATTCAAATCCATCGCAAGTGCAATTCAAGATCGAAATGCACGTCTTCAATTTCAAACCACTATGAATGATTTGGTCCAAAAGTCTAATATAAATATGCAATATACTATCTAAAACAGCTCTCAAATGCTACAAAATAAGAGTATATCTAGGACCTATCACATAGGAATCTTGTCCATATAGTTTGGTTAAGTTGTAGCTTCCACCATAGCTTTACAGAGAAAGCTTCAATCATGGCTCTAAAATCTCTAAAGCCTAGACCATTTTCATCCTTCGATATTGCCATCTTTGCCCATTTTCTCTATATTTTTCTCTGACTATGTTCATGCTCTCCTCAGAAAAACCTAGAGGCCATCCCCTCAATTCTTTTTATAACTACCAGAGGGGGTTTTAGCACAACGATTACATGAACTGGAATAGAGATAAGTACATGATTAATGAGTACCATTCTTCCAGCAGCTGAGAGCCATTTCACTTTCCAATTTGTAATGGTCTTTTCCATTCTCTCAACAACAGGCAGGTAGTGACTACTCAAATTTCTTCCTGCAAAAATTGGAACACCAAGGTAAGTGAAAGGGAGGGAATCCATCTTCTTTCAGTGACCCTCTTTACCATAGTGATCTTTGCAAGAGAGCTTTTTGGGTGTAAGAAGAAGTCAGGTTTTGGGAAGTTGATTTTTTGGCCTGAGCATTCTTCATATGCTCCCAAAAACTTCATCATTCTATTCATGTTCTTCTTAGTAGCTTTTAGGAACAAGGTTGTATCATCAGCATACATCAAATGGGATATCTACTCCACTCCCCTTGGCAAAATAAACCCTTGAATGAACTGGGATGAGATAAGTTTTTTGTAAGCTCTTGAAAAAGCCTATGTCACAAGGTTATAGAGGAAAGGGGATAGGGGATCTCCTTGTTTGATGCCTTTGCTAGATTTGAAGAATCCAGAGGAAACACCATTAATAAGGACTGAAAACCATGCAACAGATATATTCCTTTGGATAATTTTGACCAGAAGTCCATGGAATCTAAACTTCAGTAGAACTGAATTTAGGAAGGACCAGGAGACTCTGTCAAATGCTTTTTGCATATCCAACTTAACAATTATATTGTTAGCTCTAGGATTTTTACTAACCAATTTGGTCATTTCTAGCATTTGAAGAGTATTATCTGATATATCCCTTCCTTGAAGGAAAGCTGATTGTTCAGGAGATGCAAGTTTTGGCATTATGGGCTTAAGTCTTTCCATGATAATTTTGGAATAGACTTTATTCACAAAATTAGAAAGACTTATGGGTCTGAAGTCAGAAAAGGTTGATGGAGTGGGTTTTTTGGGAATTAAGGTTAACCATGCACTTGACATGGCTCTAGGGATATTCTCACCACTCATGAATTCAGTAGCTGAATCCAAGACATCAGGACTGATAAGTTCCCAAAAATGTGTGAAAAAATGGCCTGAGAATCCATCTGCTCCAGGTGCACCATTTTTATTAAGATCAAAGACAGCATACTTCAACTCTTCCATAGTCACTGATTGTAAGAGTTCTTCATTTTCCTCATCCGTGACTAATTTTGGAAATACTTCCATAAAGTGGCTCAAGTACATTCCTGTGTTTATAGTAGTTGGTTCCTCATTGAGAAGCTTTTCAAAAAATTGAGAAGCTTCTTCCTGAATCAGGGTTGGATCTGTTATCCAGTTTCCTTCACTATCCCTGATTTTGTTGATTTGAGCCTCACATCTCCTTTCTTTGACTGAGTTCTGGAAGTATTTAGTATTAGCATCTCCATCCCTTAGCCACTTAAGACTAGCTTTTTGCTTCTAGAAGTCATTTAACTTACTCTGTGCCCTAGCTAGTAAAGCTTTCTGCTTGTTTAATTCTATCAGATCCTGCTCTTCTCCAGTAATCTGATAAGCTTCTTCACTCAGGGAAACTTTGTTTTCTGTTTCCAGACTGTTCTTATGCACATCACCAAAGCTTTCCTTATTTCATACTCTTATGATAGGTTTCAGTCTCTTAAGCTTGGTAACTATTCTCCTCATGCCAGACTCTTCACACTGTTTGTTCCAGCTTTCACTGACCAAACTTATAAATTCTTCCCCCTACATACCTCAGCCTTTAAGCCTCCACGCTCCTGGGTGGATCAAAGCTTTGATCTTTTTCCCTGATTTGTTGCAACAACTGAGTTTCCTAGTGCACAGTCTACCTCAGCCGAACTGTCCTCCGCCGAGGTAATGTCTAATTTCCGAGCAGTCTCTTTGGATGCTGAGCTGCATGTGTTGTTTTGAATCGAGGGAGAGATCCCTTGATGTCGGGTCCCACCGGGCGTGCCAACTGATGCGGGAAAAATCCACACTAGTAAATCGGGGCCTCAGATAGTTGATGTATTTGAGGACTTTGGGATGAATTACTGATGAAGTATGAGAGTTGCTCGCTGATTAATCCTGGCTATCCGAACTCCTTAGCCTCGGATAGGACCAATCTGGGACCTGTTCTCCGATGCCTACAAAACAAATCCCCCCGGTGCTACCCAAGGGTGGTAGCTCCGGTGTGATGATGAGATTTCGTGTGTTGAAAAGATAAACTCTGTATTCAAGAGTTAGAGAACTTACCTGGAATGGCTGATTGTGGCCCTCTATTTATAGGCGCCTTGAACCTTATCTTGTTCTTTCTCATCACACATCATCTTCTTATACCTCGCTGTGGTCCTGGTCACGTGACTGTACCAGCCAAACCTTCTTCTTAGCTGTCCATCACGTCCGTCGGAAATTACCGGGAAAGTTACCTTCGGCAGTCATCTTCGGTATTATCAAATAATTTGAATGATAAGATGAATCAATGACTACAAACAAAATACATTACCTTTGAGAGCTATACAAATCGGAGAGTTCTGAGAAAAATTTGCGGATGAGATTGCCAAAAATTTGCGGATGAAAAATCTGTGTTTTCATTGATGCGATATAAATAGGGATCCAAAGTGTTGCGGATTGAAGTGAACGTGGGAAAAGATGAACTGATAAATTGAACGTGTGCGGCGTGGGTGAAACCGTGAATGGGCGTCCAGGTATTGCAGGGAAAAACGGCTGAGAAATTGGGTGAGGATTTGGGGCGACAGGGATGATGCTTTGACTGATTTTACGGTAATTTAAAATTTACCTATTTTAATATTTTATTCTATAAAAATAAAATACTGTAGGAATATTTACTAATTTTAGGGGTGAAAATCCTGACCATAGATTAGATCTGATGGTCGGAATTCTAAGATTCATGGTAACATTAAGAGGAATTATATATTATTGTATAGACTAATTCTTGGGTGAGGCGGGAAGGATCTATTATGTTCCTAAATAATATAAAGGGTCTTGTTTTAAAAACTGCGCAAATACATGGACTAAACTGAAATTTTAAAATTTTGGCATTTTTATCTTCGCGAAACAGATCAGGTTGACATTTGCAGAGCGAATTCGAGAGGCGAGGAAGCAGTGGTGTCTAACCTGCCATCGCTGTAAAAAATTGGCCAGCGGAAGGAACGTAGGCGAGTCTGTAATGTCCAATATCCAATCCCTAGAAAACATCCCTCCTCTATCCTTGTACCACATGGTTTGATCAAATGTATTCCAATGGATCTCATTGTATTCTTCAAGCTGGTACATTTTCTCTTCCTCACACTTGGATATTTGCATATCCCAAGGAGGATTGTAATCCACGGAAAGTGTCTCATTACAGCCGTACTCTGGATTGAGGGACAATGAACTCCACTCCGAATTCTGAGGCTTCACCTCTTCTGTCGACCTTTGTTTGGCCAAACAGAGGTTGATATCAGTACTGTACACTTCTTCTTGCAGGTTCATAAAGTATCTCGGTTCTTGTATTTCTACTTCGTTCACTCCCTGAACATGCACCTCTGATGGACCTGTAGGACTTATAATTTCCATATTGTCCTGCACAATTTGGGTCTCAAGATAATCTTGGACTTTGGGGTTAGTAGCAATGGCACTCACATCTTTAGAATTCATGGACTGTTCAACAGTTTCATCCATTTTAATTGTTAATTCTTCTCCAAAATAATCTAAAGAGATTGTGCCTTTTCGAACACTAATTGTCGCATTAGACGTTCTTAAGAAAGGACGACCTAACAATACCCCTGTAGTTTTATTACCCTTTGTATGCATATTCACTACATAAAAATCAGCTGGGTAAACGAAATCATGAATTTTAACTAGCACATTCTCCAAAATACCTTCAGGATGCACACAGGATTTATCATCCAATTGGAGTACAGTATTAGTTCCTACCATTTTAACTCCCTTTAAAGATTATACACAGACAATGGCATCACATTCACAGAACCTCCTAAATCACACATTGCAGAATCAATTTTCATATCACCTATAGAACAAGGCAATGCAAACATACCAGGATCCTTGCACTTGGGTGGTAACTTCTTTTGTATCACCGCAGAGACGGACTCACCCATGATGATTTTGCTTGAATCCTTCGGTTTTCCTGCGATAAAATCCTTCAAGAATTTGCTAATAGGAGGAATTCTTATAGCCTGCAAGAAGGGGAGGTTAATTTCCATGTTTCCAAAGATAGAGAGAAAATCAAGTGAATCAATTTTCCTTTTAGCCAACCTACGAGGAAAATGTGGAAGGATTTTGATAGTAGGGTCATTCAAACTTGGTTTTTCACTTACCTCCCTGGTCTGATTGAAATCGCCTTTGCTCTCCTCTTCGGCTTCTGTCTCCGGGCTCTGTTTGGCCAAATAGGGGTCTGTGTCAGGTTGGTTCAGTTGCGTCTTTGCTCCTTTAGCTGTGGGTTTAGGGGGCAGTGGCTCGAGCTCCTTTCCACATCTCAGAGTCACCATGTTGATTGTCTCCCTTGGATTCAATTGAACTTGATAGGGAAGCCTTGGTTGCTTCATTCGGAGCTCGTTCATCGAGTTCGCCAACTGGGCTATTTGTCGGGTATGCTCCTCTAAGGTTTCCTCCGCCTTCTTAGAGCTATTCTTCTGCTCCTGAAGCATACTCATGATCACATCTAGTTTACGTCACTAGATTTTGCTTGAGTTGGTGGCTAATTTTGGGGGTACCGAGGTTGAGTTCCTTGATTCCGCGGAACGTAAGGTTGTTGAGGTTGTTGAGCTGGATCTCTCCATTGGAGGTTGGGATGATCTCTCCACCCTGGATTGTAATTGGCTGAATAAGGATCCCTCATTGGTTGCCTCTCGTTCCAGTTCCCCATGGCATTCAATTGTTCATCCATGACATTGTTTGCAACTGCAACTTTATCCACCACCTTTGACAGTAACCTTTCAATCCTATTCATCATATCTTTGAATTCGTTTTGATTGGAGGGTTCTGCTTGTGCTACCTTCTTCAAGATCCTCACTTCCTCGGTATCATATTCCTTCTTGGAGTTGATCAACTTCTTCACAATCTCCTTAGCATCATTAACTCTGATATCGGAAAATCCTCCATTGCTCGCTGTATTGAGCAAATCCTTGTTTACTGCTGTTAATCCTCCATAAAAGTACTGAAGTAGCTGCCCCTCTGGAAATCGGTGATTTGGGCAACTATCCACCAAACGGTTAAATCTCAGCCAAAAGGCACTAAGAGGCTCGTCATATTCTTGCTTCACACTCGAGATGTCCTTCTTCAACGCCTCTGTTTTGGTGGATGGGAAGTAGTACTCCAAAAACAGCTTCTTCAGGGCATTCCATGTGGTGATGGAATTTGGCGGTAAGCTCGAAAACCACTGATTTGCTGCTCCAGTCATGCTGAATGGGAATGCCACCAGCTTGAATTGCTCCTCCGTCACGTTGGTTGGCCTTTTCTGCACCTTAAAAATCTTGATAAATTCGTTCAAGAAATTGTAAGGGTCTTCAGTGCTTCTCCCCTGAAACTTAGGAAGAACATTAAGCAACGCCAACTTGATTTCAACTAGACCAGCTGTCGCAGGCAGTTGAATGGGAGTTGGCGGATCCTCATCACTGTGACCTGTGAGCTTCCACATGTACGGGTTGTTGGCATTCGGATCAATGCGTTAGTCACCCATTTCGGATTCAGAAGATGCAGATTCGGACTCAGCTTCAAATTCAGCTCCAGAAACAACCTCCGTTTGGCCAAACAGAGCGTCTGCGGCAGATTGTAACTCCTGTTCCTTGGCTAACTTCCGATTCAATCTAGCTTGCCTTTCAATCTCAGGAACAAATAACAGTTCCGTGCTCTCAGATCTGGTCATACACCAGCACTAACACACAATCAGTAGGAAAAAATATAACAGAAATTAACAAACCGCTCCCCGGCAGCGGCGCCAATTTGGTGGTCGTCGTTTAACCACACAAAATACTCTGCAAACTCAACACACAAATTAGTATAGTCGCAAGCAGATTCGATCCCACGAGGAACAGTGCAATTTCTATCAATTCAACCTACCAAACAATTTTGATTTAGCAATCACGCCTTAAACTTTGATTTTGTTTTGTTTTATGACTACGAAAAGCTCTATAAATTACTAATTCTAAAAATTCAGATAAACGAATGAAACAAAGAGAATGAAGTCACGAAAGTTTATATATTAAAATAGCAATCGGCTTAAATTAATCAGTTGGTTCAATCCTTGATCAACTACCTATATTCCACTAAATCCTATGAATCATCCAGTTATAAGAGAACAAGTATTCGCTAAACCCTCTAAATTCCCCCTTAATTTATCGCTAGCGAACTAGTATTTGCTTTATTCGCTAGACCCTAATTAAAGTACCCCTAGGCAGTATTTGCACACCCAGATACACACTTTAATCGTATTAAAACTAGTGAAACCTGAAACAGTTAATCAAGCACGTATTCGCATGCAAATATCATATACCCAATTGTTCATTATCTTGTTATTACAGTCTTAAGCGTTATCTGTTTTTCACAAGATTTTTGCTACTTATTTAGCACTAGCCTAACAGAATTTAGGGTGATCAATCCTAAACTAGCAAGCATAGATGAAGAACATGAACAATCAAAAACTCACAAGATCAAGTTTCATGCAACAGTATCTCAATTCATGAACCACTTAATTAACCTAAGCCGATTAAATTAAAATTAGCTACTCATGACTGAATTAAACACAATATCAAATAGGAATAAATTAAACATAATAACAATAAGAAGAATCAAAGAAGAAAATACCAATGATGAATTACTGAATAAATCAAGCTGCTGTCATAAGTTTCTGAGTTCTAGCCAGAAGAAAACCTACGGGGAACTAATTCTGCGATGCAAAAAGTGTATTTTAACTCCTACGGAATTATCCTATATATATTCTTTTCCCCACAATAATTCCCCTCTATTCTAGGAAAATAAATCAATCAAATCCTCACTAATTTTGGAAGAGGTAGAATTCTTGTCAAGCAAATATTCTGGCGGCCAGCTTTCTTTGAGACTGAATCCTGTGCAGAAACGGATTTATTTCATTCTTGCCTTGGCCGCCAACTTCTTCTTCTTGGGCTGAAATTCTTCTTTTTGGCCCAATTATTTTGGCTGAAATTAGCCTTCTTTAATGGACAGCAGCTTCATCAACTCCCTAGATGAGGGATCGGACCATTACCTCATTAAAAACCCTCTCGGGAAAAAAGAGTATAATGACCCCCTTTCATCAGTTTCACCTCAGCCGGGTCATCTCCACGGAGAAACTTAGGAATCGTCAACAAAACACAACTCTGCCACATGAAGGATTATTCCGGAATAAGGCTCAACTGGAATAGAGTCCTTCAGCTCCAATTAGCTTAAAATCAGCTCCAAAACAGGACTTCTTGCTCCAATTGTTCATCTCCAGGTATATGTGTAATCTGAGCATCAAATACAATCCATAAGTGCCAAAATCCATAGAGATCAGCCATAATATTACTCAGAAAAACACAACAAATATCAACACATCAGTGTTCAGGTGGCAACGATTCTATTTTGGTCATGCAGAACATGACAGTGAGGTTCGTGCCAATGGAGTTGAGTTGTGGGTCTTTCCAATGAAGTTGAGGTTCTTGCCAATGCAATTCAGGTTCTTGCCAATGGAGTTGTTGAGATTTCTGCCAATGGATTTGAGGGTCCTGCCAATGGAGTTGAGCTTCGTGTCAATGGAGTTGAGATTCATGTCAACGTAGTTGAGGTTCCTGCCAATGGAGTTGATATTCATAGTTTTCGGTTTATTGAGACTTGTAGTTTAGTTAATGACCTTATATAATTGTTTTGAAGTTTGTGTTTATAGTTGATGATGTTCCATATTTTTAAAATGAGGTATATTCTTAAAACTTGGTTAAGTTCATAGTTTTGCTTGTGAGGTTTGACGTTGAGATATCGATGAGGTTTGTTCAAATAACTATGAGGTAGCGATAAGATTTATTAAAATAATTATGAGGTTTGTTGAGGACGAGGTACAAATTTCTTATATATATATTTTTTTTAATTGAAACCACCATTGGTGGGGGGTATTTATTGGGCTCCCCTAGCCTTTAGGATCTTAAAAGATATGTACAAATAGTTCAAGAAAAATCCTATCAAGTAGGATGAAAAAACTTGGAAGGGATCCAAGAAAAACCCTACCTAATAAGATGAAAAAACTTGAAAGTACAAGTCTCTTGATCCTATAGTTAAGGAGTTCAAATCGATATCTACTCAGCTGATCTAATTTAGTAGTCAACAAGCATAACACCTGTCGACCACAAGTTTGTCACAGCGAGGATAACAGTTCAAGAGGCAGTTCGGTAATCGTCAAGCCGAGCAAGACGAAAAGCCATTTAGCCCCTTGAATGTGATTTAGAATCCCAAACTTTACAGTAAGTACTAAAGTCCAGTAGAAAAGGAAACTGCTAACACCTTCAGAAGAAATCCTTTTGTTGAAGCAGCCTTGAGTTTGAGTATTGAGGTTTAGCAGCAACCTGTTGTAGTGGATTTGTGCTGCTGCATCCTTCATGTAGTGTATCTGGTTCCTTCCTTGATCAACCACCACAAGGCACAAGGCCTTGTGGTGTGCCTGCCATAAATTAGTTCCCAACCAGTAAAATGTTCCAAGTAAAAAACAATGTGAAAACACTAGACTTTGAAAATTGTACACCTGAGCATTCCAGTCCTCTGTAAGGTCCATATTGTGTATGGCTGTTTTGTTATGCTTCCAAACACATCCTGGCAAAAACAAAACAAACCAGCAGTATCCAAGGTTCCCATAGATAATTTTATACGAGTCTAACATAGGGAAATTCTTGACTGTCTAATTGAACCAATCCCTTAATGTTGGGTGGTAGATTTTGATGATTAAAAGATTTAGTCACTTTACTTGTACTAGCTAACTTAGCTAGAGCATCTGCAACAGAGTTGGCTTCTCTAAAATTATGGGTAAAAGTGACTGAAATCTCACCTGTAAGCATCCATATGTTTCTCATTAAATTGGTGTATCTCCATGGGATTCTGAAATCTTTTCTCACCATCTTTAAAAGAACCATGGAGTCTATTTCACACTCCAGTTCCTCCACATCATTAACATAGGCAGTCTCCAGGCCTATTGATAAGGCAGTGATCTCAGCTTCCAAGCTATCCATTGTCCCCAAGTATCTGGCTTTCGCTACTATCACTTTTCCTTCCTGGTCTCTGATGACTATTCCTGCCCCAGCTGCTCCAGTCCTTAAGGATGATCCATCTGTATTCAGCTTAGCTGGCTTTTGAGGTAGTTTCCACATGACATGGCTTGTTTGTCTGTTCCTGGTGCCTGTAGAAATTGGGGCCAGAGAGACCAAACTAGTAGAGAGATTAACAGTATCTGAAGGTTTCCATGATTTTCCTTTGATTTTAATGATAGCCTTTACAGTACTGTATACATTTGAAGCTATTGTCAACCAGTTTGGATCTTTTGAATCATACAGCCAGGCATTTCTAGCACACCATATATGCCATACAGCAATGCAGGGAAGCATTCTTACTATGATTTCATTTTAATTTCTACATTCCAGTAGAAAAAGAATCTATCCCATAGTGTATTAAAAGTAACTCTTTGAATATCAAACCACTGATGTAAATGATTCCAAAAGATTTTCACATTTTCACATTCATTAAAACAGTGATGGATATCTTCATTGTTACTTTTACAAAATGGACATATTGATGGTAAGTGGAAATTAAAATCCTCTAGGACATCAGCAAATGGTATTAGTCTGTTAAGCAATCTCCAACTGAATATGGTGTATTTCAGTGGAAGGTTTTTGGACCATAAGTGCTTGAAGGAGGAGATTTCATTCCTTTTCTGTCTCAAAAGTGAGTATGCTGAGGACAAGGTGAAGTATCCATTTCTCTCTATCTTCCAGATTAATCTATCTGGATATGTGTCAAACAGAGAGAATTCCAGGGATATTAAGGCTATATGTTCATTATCTAGACCATTCTGTAGATTTTGTATATAAAATTCCTGGTCATAGCAGAACTCAGAGATGGTTAAGTCTGGGAAAGGTAAGGTTATATCTGAGTCCCACACTTCTATCAGTGGATAATTCCTTAGCCAGTTTAAGTTCCAAAAAGATACACTTCCTTCCCCTACTTGTATCATGGTGTTTTCAGATGCTATTTGGTGAATGTCTTTGATTCTTTTCCAAGTTCTGGAATTTTTAAGATAGTTAGGAAGTCCCCACATATATTCTGACCAAAGACTTTTACCTATTTGCATTTTCCACCATAATTTTAGTGAGAAACTATCAATTATTATGTGAAGATCCTTTGTATTTAGACCATTTTCTAGCTCAGGTAGGCACATATTAGACCAGGATCTCCACGTTTTTTTCTGTCCAAATTCTGAAGTTCCCCAAAAGAATTTTGCAAAAAGGACATGTATTTTATCTATTACCCCTTTTGTTGGCTTAGTGACTGCTAATATATGCAGGGGAATGGATGATAAAACATGTTTTAACAAAATTAATCTTCCTGCTTGATTTAGCCATTTATTTTGCCAGAGAAGTAATCTTGCTGTTATTTTCTCAAATATAGATTGGAAGTAGTTATGTTTTGTTCTTCCAACATATATGGGACATCCCAAGTACTGAAATGGGAAGGTGCCTGGGGTTACAACAGTTATGTTCTGGACCATGGTCCTGTAAGTTGGGGCTGCATATTTCGATATGTAAAAAGCAGATTTTTGAAAGTTTATTTTCTGACCTGTGGATTTCTCATATTTTTCCAGAAAATCTTTCAAATTGTATAGGCTGGATCTATTAGCTTTTAAAAACACTATTGTATCATCAGCAAAGCTGAGATGAGTGATTTTATAAACTGATTGTGGTAACTTATAATATCCTATTCTTGATTGTTCAAAGTTATTCCTTAAGTTCCTGGTAAAAACCTCTGTTAAGAGTATAAAAAGGTAAGGTGACAGTGGGTCTCCTTGTTCTAATCCCCTGGAAGTTTTAAAGAATCCAAAAGGCTTCCCATTGACAAGAATAGAGAATGAAGCTGCTGCCATATTACCCATGATTATCCTAACTATTCTGCCATGGAATCCTAGTTTTAAAAGAAGTGAGTTTAAAAAAGACCATGAAACCCTATCAAATGCCTTCATCATGTCTAGTTTAATGCATAGATTAGGTCCTCCCGTTCTGTTGTTTATGAGCTTGACCATTTCCTGCATTAGTAATACATTATCAGCTAGTTCTCTCTCCTGAACAAATGCTGACTGTTCAGGAGATATAAGTGATGGCATTAGGGGTTTCAATCTGTTGGTGTATACTTTTGAAAAAATCTTGTTAATAAAGTTAGAAAGACTTATTGGTCTATAGTCATTAAAACTTGTATTAACAGACCTTTTTGGAATTAGGACTATAAATGCAGATGCTATGGCCCTAGGTATGGGTATTCCAGATAAAAACTCATTTACAGCGCACAGTAAATCCTCTGAAATTATTTCCCAACAACTTGTGTAAAACTTACCTGGATATCCATCTGGACCAGGGGATGAGTCACCATCCATACTGAATACTAGTTCCTTCAATTGCTCCATGGAGACGTGGCTCATCAGAAGTTCATTTACCTGATCAAATACCAATTGTGGTATATTGCTTAACATCTCCTGAGCAGCTAAGCCATCAACATCTGTATTTTCTGCACTCAAAAGATTGTTAAAAAAAGACACAGCTTCATTCCCAATATGATTTGGATCTTTAATCCATTGATTGTTCGAATTTTTAATCTCAGTGATGGCTTGCCTAGCATGTTTAGACTTTACTGAAGCATGGAAAAACTTGGTGTTTGAATCACCTTCAGCTAGCCATTTAGCTCTAGCTTTTTGTTTCCAGAAAATTTCTTTTCTATTCAATGCTAAAGTAAGTTCAGCCTGTGCTTGGTGCAATTCCATCCTAGATTGGGAATTATTTTGTTGCTGATGATTAAGCTCTTTTTCAAGAACCTTATCTTCTGCAAGTTGGACTGTATCATTAATGTTACCAAAGACATTCCTATTCCATTCTTTTAGAGCAATTTTTAATCTCCTTAGTTTAATAAAAAATCTAAGCATTCCTTGACCCTCACAAGTTAAGTTCCAATTATCAGTAACTGTACTAAGAAAATCAGAGTGTGTTATCCAACAGTTCTGAAATCTATATGCTTTAGGGCCAGAAGAGTAATTTAGATTAGCTATAGATACTAGTAAAGGTGAATGATCAGAAGGGTGCCTAGCTTTAACTCTAACACATGTATTTGGGAAGAAATTTAGAAAAGACTCATTTGCAAGACCTCTATCTAATCTTTCCCAAACATTTCCAATTCTAACTCCACTCCAAGTGAAGTGGTTGCCAGATGTTGAAAGCTCTATCAGATCATTATTTTCAATGAATACATTAAAATCAATCATACAATTAAGGATTGGTGCTGATTGTCCTAGGTATTCACTTGGTTCTCTAATACAGTTAAAATCCCCTATAAACATGATAGGTTCATTACAGTGTTGGGACAAACTGGACCATAGAGGATATCTAGCAGTTCTATCATGTCTTGCATATATAAAAGCAGAAAACCACTTGAAGGTTGATGATGCATGTTGTAGTTCTGCTAAAACATATTGATCATGTATAGAAATAATGGACAATTTAAAAGCATCATTCCAAAAGATCCAAATTTTATTTCTAGGTTCTCCATAATAATTAGTATATCCCAATTGATATGCTATGGAGGCAATTTGATTAGATTGCAGAAGTGGCTCTATAAGAACAAAAAGATTAATATCATGCTTCCTTTTGATGTTTCTAACTTTATTTTGTGCTCTATCATTTCTAAGACCTCTAACATTCCAGACACATATTTTAAATGATACCATTTTTACTTAAGGTCTGAGTGTCAATTTGGGTCTTAGTGTGATCAGATTTTGCTGCTGTGATATATTTCTTTTTGTTCTTATGAGTTTTCTGTTTAGGTTCCATCAAAGAGAATATGAGATCCTCATCAGATACATTATCCATTTGAAGGCTTATAAAGCTATTGGGAGTTAACAGTGATGGTTCTAGAAATATGTCTCCCTCCTTATCCAAAGTTGTTTTTTCTTTTGACCATATCAGTTTGGGTTTTGGATCAATATTATCTAATAGCCTTCTATCCTCACTGTTTAATGTCATAGGAGTTTCAAAGCTTGAGGACTTACCCCTCTTTACCTGAATCCAGTCTGATCCTCCTGATTTTTCCTCATTATTAGACCTTCCTGTATCCCTTTGATTTTGCCCAACATCTGCATGTTCCTTAGCTGGTGAGCTATTTTCCTGTGAGTTCTCTTGATTCACTTGACCTAACTGTCCTGAACCTGCATTTCCTTCAGTGGAATCATTAGAAACCTTGTTAACACCATGAGAAAAATTCTCAATGGTGCTAACAGTTGCTACAGATTTATTCAAAGTAGCTATAAAATTGGAATTGGTATCAATGAGTTGGTTATACTCCTGATCTTCACTGTCTGACACATTTTCAATCAACACCACCTCATTGATACCCTCTACCTGTGTACTATTGGATGATCTCTGTAGTATGTTGGGCTGGTTCATTTTCTGAGTTGTTTCCGTTGTGACAATTTGAGTGAGATTCACTTCCTGAGTATGAGTTTGAGCTTCCTTTTCCTTCCAACCAAGACCTTTCTGATGTCTGTGATTATGGCCTGCAAAAAAAATGCCTTTCTTTCCCAAGGAGACTTCTTTGACAATAGGGTTATCTTTCAAAATATCAGTTGGAATGATTGCTTTTTCCTGGACATTTAAACCTGATGAGGATGGATTAGTTTCAGTTGTATTAAGTTCAGGTTTTTGAGGTCTCCATGGCATGATTTGTCTAGTTACTGATTGACTATGGCAAGAGCCCTTTAGGTGGCCTATTCTTGAGCAGTTAGTACAATAATCAGGGAGACCTTCATATTCTACTTTTTGCCAAAAACCATTCTTTCTATAACTGATCCAAACTCTATCCACCAGGGGTTTTGTAATATCAATCTCAACACAAACTCTAGCAACATGAGGTCTAGTTCTATTTAGAGTTGCTTTATCTACTTTGACAGGGTAACCTATGAGATTTCCAATAGACAACATTGCATATTCATCAAAAAACTGATGTTTAAGACCGTATAAAGCTATCCATACCGGGATGATTGGAGAATCTGCATTTGGATCAAAATCTGGGCTCCATTTGGTGATTCGGATTGAATATGCCCCAAAGTTCCACACCTTGTGAAGCCAGCACCTGTAATAATCATCTGAAAGAGCAAAGTGAATTAATACCTGATGATTATCCAATAGATAGATCTCGATATGCCCCTTAAACCCTGCTGTTTGAAAATCCCGTCGGAGTTTGTCTAGTTTGGGTCGGGCGCGGGAGAACTTCCCCACCAGAGTCAGTTTCAGCGGCTCTTCGAGTCGATCGCACTCCTCATCGGAGAAGTGCAATCCCGGTTCCCCCAAATGGTCAATCCGAGGTTTTGGATTGAAGGCCGCTCTGGTTGAATCCGGATTAACAGTTTGAGCATATGATATATTGGGTTGTGGATCGGGTAGTGTTGTGGGTGGCTGATGATGCTACCAAAATCCGTCTGTCTCCCGGGAGTAGACGCTATCCGGGTCTCCTCCTTGATCAGCCCGCTTCAATCCTGCAAAACAATCCCCGGGAGGTGTCCCGGGGAAGAAGCTCCGGCGTGATGATGAGATGGGGATAGCGAAGAAGGAAAACGTACGGAAGGTGCTCTCAATATAAAGTAGAGAGATATAAGTCACATACCTTGTTCACTGTTTGAGACCACTATTTATAGTTGAGGTTGTTTCCTTTGGATAAGGTTCAGGACCACTTCTCCTTGTCGCTATCTGCCGTTCTTCTTGTCCGGACGTGCTCTTCCCCGGAAAGGCACTCCTTTCTTGATCCCGGGCCATGGGCCCCTTTCCTGGCCCAAAGCCCCGTTGGGCCGGTATTATCACTAGCCCCCCAGACCAGTTTCCCGGGTTTTCGTTCCGCGGGGAATTGGGCTTTCGCACTTCCCTTCTTTTACCACTAGTCCAGTAGGACCCATCCGTGTTGGAATAAATTTCTGACGCCGCCTCTCCCTATTCTGCATTTGATGCTGCCTCGTTCACCGTGTCATCATTGCTTTTCCTTCTTTTGAGGTGACGATTTCTATTCACTCGCCTATATAAGGGACCTAACCCCCATTCTCATAAGTTTACTTTCTTCAAACTCTCTCCAGACGCTCTGCTTTTCCTTAACAAGTAAGCTCTAATCCTCCTCATCTGCTTCTTCCGCTCCTCTTTCATCATGAGTTCCCCACACCTTGCCACTTCCTCCCTAGATACCGAGGGGGTTCAAAGCCAATTTGAAGTTCAGTTTCGAGCCCCCCACCCTATTTCTTCTCCCGCCTCCTCCTTGAGCACCCCCTCTGGGACCTTCAGCACATCCCCAGAGCCAATCGGACCGAGTACGTCCGCCTTAGACAGGGCGGGTTCATCCCTCACACAGCGTTCCCATCTTCCCCGGGAGGATCCGGATGGGGAAGCCTTTGATGAGGAAGTTGGCGATGATGCTCCCCGGGGTCCTACCCACGGAGCGTAGCCTTCTGGCCATCGGTTTTTTAATCTCCCCGGGCCTCCCCCCTCCTTAGATAGGGACGTTCTAGATTTGGTTAGGCGTTGTTTTATTCCTTTTCCGTTGGATGCATCGCTATCAAAACTTCCCCCGGGGATGTCCGAGCGGGAAGTACCTTGCATCCCCCGGATTCATTTCCAGTACGGGCTCAGCCTTCCTTTCCCTCTTCTTTTTTCAGAAATTTTCAACTTTTATCGAATGGCCCCGGCCCAGCTACACCCCAACGGGATTGTACTGGTACTGGGCATCTTACTTAATTGCGCTAGATGCAATGTTTCCCCCTCTCTCCTTCTCTTTCGGTCCTTCTATGCCCTCCGACGCGCTCACGCGTCCTTTCCGGGGGTATTTTCTTTCGTAATCCGTTCCGGGACGAAGGACTTTATGAGGGGTAAGCCCAGATCCGCCAAAGGGTACCTTGCGAAGGGTTTCTTCCGCTGCGATTCCCGGGTGTATCCAATGCCCCCTTGGAACGATTCCCTCGTTCCTGAAGACAAGAAACCCCTTTCCTCCCTTCCAACAGACCTCACCCATGATCATAACTTCCTCCGTCTATCTCCCCTGGACATGGACGCTTTCTTTAAGACTGGGAACGCGGGCTATTATTGGCCCCGCGGGATATACCCTGAGAAACTCTTTTCCCTTCCAATCGTCTCCGCTGTGTGGCCGGCTGGAGGTGCCTATTAAAAGGCTTTATTCTTTATTTTCGTATTCATATATGTATGTTTTATTCTGATCTCTTTATTTTTGTTCTTCCTGACTTCAGTTCAGCCTACTTTGCACGCGGACGCTACCCTATTCGAAGAGATGCCTTCCGGGGATAATAGTCAGCAGGGAAATCCTCACCGGGGGCTGGTTTCTCCAGCCGAGCAGCAAGCAGCATCCCCAGTCGGGGTGGGGGCTGCCGAGGATCCCGGGTTCATCCCCCAAGGGACCCGTCTGCAGCGCCCTTCCCAACCGAAAGCCCCCGGGTCCTCTCCTACCCCCGGGAGGAAATCTTTCATCCAGCACCCTACATACAGCGGCGGGGCTGGCTCCAGGTTTAAGCGGCCTTTAGCCGATGACAAGGAAACTCCTCCATCTTCTCGTCAGAGGTTGGAAAGTGCGACCCCGCCACCTCCTCCTCCTCCCCCTGCGAGGTCTCCTTTAAGGGATAACTCTCAAGCCGTCCCCGAGCAGAGGGAAGAGGTGCGCTAACCATGTTGCTTATTACTATTTTTGTCCTCCATCCTTCCGGATAATCTTATCTTTGTTTGAATTTTGTAGACCACTACTTTCGCCGACTCTCTCCTGGCGGATTCACAGCTGACGGACGCGCTCAACCGGACATACTCGAAGTATAGCGCGGGTTTGTTTGCTAAGAAGGAGAGGGAACTCCTTGATGCCCGGGAAAAATTGGCCGAGCGGGATGACCTGGCCGCCCGACTGGAGGCTTCTCAGAAGAAGCTAGCCGAGAGGGAGAAAAAGCTCTCCGAGAAAGAAAAGAAGCTGGCGGAAGTAGAGAAGAAATATTCTTCTCTTAAGAAGGAGAAGAAGGAGGCCCAGCTCGAAGCCTTGGACGCTGTGGTTCGAAAAGTCCTCCACTCTGCCGATTTTGACAAGAGACTGGAGGGCATCGCCGCCGCTGCCAGTGCTGCTGCATGCCACGAGATGTATCGCAGTCTGCGGGGTTGGCTCCCGGGACCTGCTCGCCTTGAAGCACAAGCATCCTATTATCGTCCCAAGGCGAGCGATCAGCTCAACTATCGCTGGAGGTCTCTTCAGGAGGCCAACCTGGAGAATCTGGTACCCCAGTTGTGGGATTCCCTGAAGATGTGTTCCCGGGCCCCTTCAGCCTCGGACATTAAGAGGGTCAAGCTTCCGGGGGTCACCGAGGCTGCTATCCCTGAATCCCCTGGCCCGGAGTGCTTCAACGCCTACGGGGTGGTCCCGGAGACGCCTCACTGGTCCGAAAGTTACCATGAGTTCTGCGCTATACCTGACAACTTTGGATATCAGGCCGTTGAGGAGGGGACGGGCGAATATGTTGTGGGGCTTCCCAGGGGGCAGGACGACTTGCTCTATCAATCCCGGAAGTCTACCCGGAAAGTGGGATTTCCTGAGCGCCCGGAGGACGAGCCAAAGGTGGATGCCCCTGCCTACTGTGGTCCCAACTGGTCAGAAGCGGACGTGGCTGAGCTGGAAAGGAGGTGGAAGAGCGCTCACACTACCGCGGGGGAAAGAGGCCCGACCGAGGATAATGTATTCCCCTAGACTCTAGTACGTTTTTTTGTAGTTTTAAGTTTTTTTTTTTTTGTAATCTTCCTCCCCGGGAGGCCTATGTAGAACTTGGCCTTGGCGCCCATTTTGATTAATATAAGTTCTACCTTTTAATTTGATGAAGTTATTATTTTTTGTAGTCTGAGCACCACTTGGAAAGAGATCTCCCGCGGGGATCCGTACCTTTCGTTTTCCCTCACCCTAGTTGTTCTTCCGGGACCTACTTCTCTCTCCCCCGCGCTGGGTGCCTCCAATGTTCATTCCTTCAAAGGAAGCTTGCTCATTGGAGGTTTGGAGGCGATCAAGCTATCCGGGCCATGTCTGAGGCTGGATTGTGTGCGTTTATTCACGAGTTCGGGTCCATCCCGGCATTGGTTTCATTTCTTAAAGCCATCAAAAACAAATTTGGCTCGCTGAATCACTGCTTTGACCTGGCTTCTGATCATATGCGGGAGGCCTTAAATTCCCACCGGACCATCGCCGAGCTGCAGGCCCTTCAGGACGATTCTCGCCATCGTACTGCCAAGGAGTTAGGTATGGTGTGGGGCGAACTAGAGCGTGCGCAGGAAAAACTTAGGACCTTGGAGACCCGCTCCGCCCAGAACCGACTCCTCTGCGACTTTGAGAAGGAGAATCGGTCCCTTACTCATAGGAATAGGGTCCTTCAGGATGCTCTACTAGTTACCCGGCTATCCTATCACCTGTTGGGTCTCAAGAACGGCTTGGTTGGGGTGTCTCCTCTTACCGACATTCCCGCCGGGGTTCGTAGGACGATGGAACGCATGGAGGCTAACCCGCAGAAGTTTGGTGAGGGAGCTCCTAATCATAAGGCCTATCTGGATGTCGTTGAATGGCATAATAAGATTGCTGCGGGAGAAGCTGAGCCCTATCCCTCTAGCCTTCGCCGAGTCCCTGCCCGGGTGGAGGTGGATGTGGCGTACGAAAGGTACGAGGACATGACTGTATCTATTGACCCGGTCGAGGTGGCCCGTCGGATAAGACGCATCCGGGAGATTGCCGACTCTGGAGTCACCACAAAGGGTGTTAAAACCGCCGAGGGTACTCGTATTAGCCGGGAAGAAAAGGGTAAAAGTGCAGCGGTCATGTTTCCTAAGTACAGGTTCGTTACCTCTGCCGGGGTGAGAAGAATGCGCCTGGCGGAGCCACTTCCCGAGGGATCTGTGGTTGTGCCTATCCCTGAACTGAACGAAGAGGACGCTGCGCAACTGGAAGAGGAGCTTGCGTGGAATCAAGCCCCGGATGCCCGTTTTGCCGAAGATCTCCTGTCCTCTCAGTTCTTCGGAGGGGGTTTCCGCCCGGGTAACCCTGAGGGTGCTTCCGGGTCAGGTCCCAAGTGGGTCTAGTAGCAAATAGATAGGAATACTTGTATGTAAAATGCTTATGTAATTGTCCTACCATGACTATGACCACGTATTCATGCGATTTGTAATTTAAAAAGGATTGAATAAAAATTGTTTCTCTGAAAGACCCTTTTCATTAACTTTTTCCTGTAATCATTACATTCTTTGATCCCCGGGCTTCATCAAAGCTCCGGGTCCATTCTAGCGGGGCACCCAAATGGGAGCTACCCATGGGTCCTTTTTAAGCAAATATTCCTCTAAACCCGGAACGAGGCCAAGCGTCGGGTTCTCTCTCTCTCTCCGGGCATATTCATGCTTCCGGGAGGGGTATATCCATACCTGGCATATTCATGCCTAGCATATTCATGCTTAGCGTATTCACGCTTCCCGGGGGGCATATCCATGCCTGGCATATTCATGCCTAGCATTTTCATGCTTAGCGTATTCACGCTTCCCGGGGGGCATATCCATGCCTGGCATATTCATGCCTAGCATTTTCATGCTTCAGTAACTGTGGTACGATGCGGGGCGCTCTACTTCCCGTAAAACCTTCTCAGGTTAGCTACGTTCCACCTTCTGGGGATCTCCTTTCCCTGCTTGTCCTCCAGCACATAGCTCCCTCCCGGGTATGCTTCCTTGATCTTGTATGGCCCTTCCCAGTTGGGCGCAAGTTTGCCCTCCGGGGCTTGGTGGCTCTTATCGTTTCTCCTCATTACCCAGTCTCCTGGGATGAAAACTTCTTTCCGCACTCTTCTGTCATGATACCTTTTTACTCGCTCCTTCACCTTGGCTTCCTGAAGTGCCGCATTCTCTCGCTTCTCTTCCAGGAGATCCAAGTCAAGGCGTCGTCCATCGTTTTCTTCTTCCGGGCGCTGGTATTGAGTTCGAGGGCTTGGGATCCCAATCTCTGCGGGTATTACTGCCTCTGACCCGTACACCAAGCCATACGGGGATTCCCCGGTAGCCGAGCTTTCTGTAGTCCTATGGGCCCAAAGAACGCTGGGTAGCTCCCAGATCCAATTTCCCCGCGCACCTTCCAAGCGGGTTTTTAGTCCCTTGATGATGGTGCGGTTGGTGACCTCTACTTGCCCGTTCGCCTGGGGGTGGTACACCGACGTCAACTTCTGCTCTATGCCATACTTGACACACCATGATTTGAAAGGGTCGTTCTCGAACTGCGCCCCGTTATCTGTGACTATGACCTTCGGGATGCCGAATCGACAGATGATGTTCTTCCAGCAAAACTTGACGCAAGTCAGTCCTCGTATGTTGGTGAGCGGTTCTGCCTCCACCCATTTGCTGAAGTAGTCGATCGCCACAATCAAGTATTTGGCTCCTCCCGGGGCAGTCGGGAATGGTCCGACCAAGTCGATTCCCCATCTGCTGAACGGCCAAGCTCCTGTGACTCCGACTAATTCTTCCCGGGGAACGTGGATTAGCGGGGCAAATGCCTGGCATGCCAAGCACTTCTGTATATGTTCTTCCGCATCTTTGAACAACGTCGGCCAGTAATACCCCGGCCTTAGGATCTTTCTGGCCACGGTGCGAGCCCCTTGGTGGCTCCCATTAGATCCTTCGTGCACCTCCCGGATGAGGTGTTGGCCTTCCAACCTTTCTACACACTTTAGCAACGGCTGGAGATACCCTCTTTTGTACAGCTCCCCTTCCTGAATCACATACTTAGGCGCCTTCACTCTTAGCTTCCGAGCCTGAGCCTTATCCTCCGGGGTAGTTCCTTCTTCTAGGTACGCCCGCATAGGCGTGATCCAGGACTCTTCCTCGTTCACCAGCATTACTTGATCGCTCTCCTGGTAGCTTCTTCTTCCCAGTACCTCCACGTACAGCTTTTGGTCGGGCTCAGGCTTTAATTCCGAAGAAGCTAACTTGCTTAAAACGTCTGCCTTACTGTTCTGCTCCCGGGGAACTTGAACCAAGTTGAAGGCTTTAAACCCGGCTATCAGAGGTTTTACTGTTTCCAAGTACCTTTGCAGGCTCCTTTCCCGGGCTTCATACTCTCCTTTTACTTGCTGCACCACAATCTGGGAATCACTGTGTGCCGTGAGGGTTTTGATTTCCATCTCCTTTGCCAACCTTAACCCCGCGATCAAGGCTTCATACTCAGCTTCATTGTTGGTTGTTTTGAAAGCGAATTGGACTGCATCGGGATACTCCTTCCCCTCCGGGCTGACCAACAATACTCCCGCTCCACTGCCCCCGGAGTGCGCCGATCCATCCACATACAACTTCCAAGTCAGGTCTGTCCCGGCCTTCGTTGTATTCTCCGGAGATTCAGGCATCTCCCGTTCTTCACTGATCCTTGCTTCTGATTCCAACAAGAAGTCCGCTAGGGCCTGGCCCTTGATCGCCCTCCTTGGCTCATACCGGATTTCGTATTCTCCCAGCTCTATGGCCCATTTCATCATTCTCCCTGATGCCTCCGGCTTGAACATAACCTGTCTTAGCGGGTAATTGGTAAGGACCACTATGGGATGGCCCTGGAAGTAGGGCTTAAGCCTCCTTGAAGCATGCACCAGCGCCAGAACCAACTGCTCCAACTCAGTATACCGGGTTTCTGCCCCCCGAAGTGCCCGGCTAACAAAATAGATTGGGTGCTGCTTTCCATCCTCTTCTTTGATTAGTACGGCACTTACCGCCTCCCGGGACGCCGCTATGTACAGAAAGAGCTCCTCCCCCGGGAGGGGTTTCTTTAAAGTTGGCAACTGTTGGAGGTGCTCTTTCAGATTTTGGAATGCCTTCTCACATTCTCCAGACCACTCAAACGCCTTGGCCTTCCTGAGAATGTTGAAGAAAGGCAACTGCCTGTCTGCTCCCTTTGACAGGAACCGACTGAGGGCCGCGAGGGACCCTGTTAACCGCTGTACTTCTTTCACCGACCTAGGGGAGGTCATTTTAGCTAAGGCTTCCACCTTCTCCGGGTTGACGTCGATGCCCCGGCTTGACACCATAAAACCCAAGAATTTCCCCGCACCCACTCCAATGGTACTTTTGGAGGGGTTCAGCTTTAGATTGCTCCGTTCCAGCTTTTCGAACATCTCCTCCAGGTCATTCAAGAAGGCCCCGTAAGCCCTGCTTTTAACCACCATGTCGTCAACGTACACCTCCATGTTTCTTCCCACTTGATCCTTGAAGAGTTTGTCCACCATTCTCTGGTACGTAGCCCCCGCGTTCTTTAGCCCGAAGGGCATCTTCTTGTAGCAAAAGGTTCCAAAATCGGTGATGAATGAGGTTTTCGCCTTGTCTGCCTCATCCATCTGCACTTGGTGATACCCTTTATGTGCGTCGAAGAAGGCCAGCACCGAATACCCCGCAATAGCCTCTGCCAGCCGGTCCAGATTTGGGAGAGGATAGCTGTCTTTGGGGCAGCACTTATTCAAATCCGTAAAGTCAATACACATGCGCCAGCTTCCATCGTGCTTCTTTACTAAGACCGGGTTAGCTATCCATTCCGGGTAGATGATTTCCTCGACCACCCCGGCTCTCTCCAGCTTCTTTACTTCATTCTTTATAAATTCTGCTCTTTCCGGTGCTACAGGCCTTTTCTTCTGCCTGATGGGTTTAGTTGCAGGGCTTATGTTCAACTTGTGTACCCCCAACTCTGGTAACACCCCCACCATGTCCTCCGGGCTCCACGAGAATACTCCCTGATATTTGGCCAAAAGTTCCTTCAGTGCGCCTTTTACTTCCTCCGGGAGGTCTTTTCCCACCGTGACCGTCCCTTTGTCCGCCACCTGCATCTCCTCCAACTCCTGGCGGGGAACTTCCCCGTGTACCACCCCTACTGCTTTCTTTGCGTCCAGCACCGCCGTCATCATGCAACTTCTTGCGACTGCTTGACTACCCCGCACGACCGCCACACCTTGCGCAGTGGGAAACTTCATCGTCAACAGATACGGACAACTCGCTGCCCGGGCTTGAGTTAGCCATGGCCTTCCTATGATCACGTTGTACGGCGAGGGTGCATCAATAACCGCGAAGTTGCATGTCACCGAGACCCTCTTGCTCCGGTCCTTCTCATCCACCATACACACTGCATGTCTCTCCATTATATGTTGGGATTCCCTCCGGGGTCCGTAGGCCCGGCGGCCATGGGTACGCGAGCACTCGAGGTACCCAAGGGGAGGTAGGTTTAGCTCCATTTCTCCCCACCAGTTTGTCTAGCCGAGCCTCCAAGGAGTTGGGGTCCTGCTGTGCCACCTGATAGCCCCGCATCCTATCGTCCTCCCGATAGTATCTCTCCGGGTAACCGAAGTTCATCCCCATTGATCCATACATGGGTCCGGAATACTGGATCGGGTTTCCCTGGGTTCCAGGGGCCTGATACCCAAACGGCTCTGTAGGCCTGACTGGCAAGTCATACCCGATTTGTCCCGCCCCCCAACTGGAACGCGGGTAATAGGGTGGAGCATGTGGAACCAGATTCGATTGTTGTCCTGTAGCCGCTCCTCCTCCAACCCCGAAATTCTGAGGGAAAGAGGGTGGGACGGTGGAGGAATTTACACGCCCCTGTAGCTTTGGCGGCTGAACGGCTCCGTCCAAGTCAACAACCTCTCTTTGGTACCCCCCTAGAGGACCTGCCTGGTTCCTCCCGGGTTCCCTTCGCCTCAGGCTTTCCCGGGTGGAGAGTACCCACTGGCGATACAACTCCTTGTTGGCTCTCATGAATTCCAAGGCCGCCACTTCCTCTGTGCTAACTAAGGGCTGCTCTTCCTCCCGGGCTTCAGGTCCCTGGTCCCGGGTGTTGCCATCCCCGGCGAGCCCAAGCCCTTCCTGCTCATCCTGGTACTCTCCTTCCGAGTAGGCTTCGTCGGAGGCGGTTTCAACGTGGCCGTCTTGCGGTACCCCTAGCTCTCGCTGGTGTCTAGCCTCCTCCTGCAACTGCCTTAAGGTCACCTCGTCTCATGGGGGTGGAAGAGAATCCCCCCCTGAAGGTGCCGCGTTCTTCTTAGGGCGCCCGCGCCCTCTCTTTGGCGACTCCATCCTGCGAAGGTGGAAAGGTCCCACTGGGCGTGCCAATTGATGCTACCAAAATCCGTCTGTCTCCCGGGAGTAGACGCTATCCGGGTCTCCTCCTTGATCAGCCCGCTTCAATCCTGCAAAACAATCCCCGGGAGGTGTCCCGGGGAAGAAGCTCCGGCGTGATGATGAGATGGGGATAGCGAAGAAGGAAAACGTACGGAAGGTGCTCTCAATATAAAGTAGAGAGATATAAGTCACATACCTTGTTCACTGTTTGAGACCACTATTTATAGTTGAGGTTGTTTCCTTTGGATAAGGTTCAGGACCACTTCTCCTTGTCGCTATCCGCCGTTCTTCTTGTCCGGACGTGCTCTTCCCCGGAAAGGCACTCCTTTCTTGATCCCGGGCCATGGGCCCCTTTCCTGGCCCAAAGCCCCGTTGGGCCGGTATTATCAGCTGAGCGCCGGTGACAAGCTCCGCCGTCATGGCGGCGCCGGAGATTGTAGAAGACCGTTTTTTCTTATATAGTATTTCAATGAAGTTCGACTTGTTAGTCGTGGTTTTTTAGTTTAGTTGATGACGTTACGTAGTTTTTCAATGAGGTTGTCTTGTTAGTCGATAATGATTTATATTTAATATATTTTTGTTTGTTTTGTGATTGTGTGATTTTATTCTCTGGATTTGTGTGTCAACAGAGGATATTGTGCAACTTTTCAATGAGGTTATGCTATAATTGATGATGTTCGATGATGATGAGGTTTCTGCTCATATTGATGAGGTTTTTGTAGTGAGGTTTCTACTCATATGGTTGAGATTTGATGATGTGGCAGATTGTGATGTATAGGTGAGATGGCACGGTTTAACTAACATTGACCGACAGTCTAGTGGCGGCGCGGTGGTGGTCCGGTAAGGTGGAAGTTAGATGGGGAAGAAAGATGGAAGTGAGAGAAATAGAATGTTTTGTTTGCAAATAAGTCCTTGTACTTTTTTTCCCTTATAGTCTGGACCCAAAAATGAATATTTTTTTTTACCCCAAAACTTTTAGAAAAGTGTTTTGTCAGGCCCTTACTCTTATTATATGAGAAATTCTCCTATGAGGCAGCCTCACACATGAGACAAGGCTTAATTTGGCCCATATAGTAAGAGTATGTGCCTGACAAAACACCTTCTAAAAGTTTTGGGGTCAAAAAAATAGATATTCATTTTCGGGCCCACACTATAAGGAAAAAAAAGTACAAGGACTTCTTTGCAAACAAAACATTCTATTTCTCTCACTTCCATCTTTCTTCTCCCATTTAACTTCCACCTCACCGGACCACCACCACGCCGCACCGGACCACCACCGCGGCGTTGGACAACTACCGCACCGCCACTAGACCGCCGGTCAATGTTAGTCAAACTATGACACCTCACATATACATCACAATCTGCCACATCATCAAACCTCATCCATATGAGTAAATACCTCACTACAAAATCCTCATCCACATGAACAGAAACATCATTATCATCGAACATCACCAATTATAGCATAACCTCATTGAAAATTTGCACAATATCTTCTTTTGACACACAAATCCAGAGAATCAAATAACACAATCACAAAAGTGATAACAATAAATAAAATATGAAAAATTATCGATTAACAAGACAACCTCACTGAAAAATTACGTAACGTCATCAACTAAACTAAAATCTCGACTAACAAGTCGAACTTCATTGAAATACTATATAATGTCATCCATTAAATTACAAACCTCGACAAACTGAAAAACTACAAAAACTCATTTAATCCAAAACAAAAAACAAATCTCGTTGCTATCTCAAAAAACCTCTGTGTTATCTCAATGACGAACCCTCATCAAAAATTTCATACTTCGTCCCTATCTCAACAAACCTCATCATTATATCAATAAATCTCACTCATCGATATTTTAACGTTAAACCCAACAAACAAAACTATGAACTTAACCAAGTTTTAAGAATATGCCTCATTTAAGAAATACGAAACATCGTCAACTATAAACACAAATCTAAAAAAAATACATAAGGTCATCAACTAAACTAAAACTCTCAATAAAACGAAAAACTAAGAACCTCAACTCCATTGACAAGAACCTCAACTTCATTGACACGAACCTCAACTTCGTTGGCAAGATCCCTAAATCCGTTGACATGAACTCCGTTGACATGAACCTCAACTCCATTGGCAGGAACCTCAAATCCGTTGGCAGAACTCAACTCTGTTGGCAGGAACCTCAACAACGTTGGCAGGATCCTGAACTCAACTCCGTTGGCAAGAACCTCAAATCAGTTGAAACGAATCTCAACTCCGTTGACACAAACCTCACTATCATGTTCTGCCTGACCAAAATAGAATTGCCGCCACCTGAACACAACGAAATCGCCACTACAGAACACCATAAAACCGCCTCCTCCCAATCCCGATCTTCGCGGTATAGATATTCGCCTTGTCTGCGTCGCGACTGCGGAATCTCTGTCGAGACCACACACACCGCGACTGACGAATCCTCACCAGATTTCCGCTCCCACTGCAACTAGGCCTGAATAACCGGCTAGTCCAAAAAAATCATTGTCGCCCGAGAAGATCGTGATCACTAAAGCAACTGGAGAAATTAGATCTGGACGGAGAGTTCCCAATCTGTACGGAAATCTGGAACCACTGTCGCTGCTACGTCATCGCTCGCCGGAAACCACCGCCTCTGCCACCACCACCGTGTCGTTGTCTGCAACCACCACATTGCCTCAATTTCTGTAACCACCACAGAAGTCATCACAGATCAATCGGACAAATTACCGCGCCTCGCCAACGATCTGGACAAATAACCTCACCAACAATTGCAGATCTGTTTTCCAGGGATTGCATATTGGACATCACAGACTTGTCGACGCCCTTTTCGGTGGCCGATTTTTTCCAGCGGTGGCAGGTCGGATACCACCGCTTCCTCGCCTCTCGAATTCCCTCCGCAATTGTGGTCCTGAGATGTTTCGCGAAGATGTAAGGGCATAAAATTTAAAATTTCAGTTATGTCCCTCTATTTGCGCGATTTTTAAAACAAGACCCTTTATATTATTTAGGAAAATACTAGATCTTGCCTCTTGGGTGAGGCTGCCTCACCCAAGAATTAGTCTTAAACCTTGCCTCATAAGAGAATTTCTCATTAATCAAACCAACACAATGCACGTTTTTCATTGCACAAAACTTTTAGACTTTCTCATTAATCAAACCAACACAATGCACGTTTTTGTGGTACGACATGGTCAGGTCACACAATAGTTGGTTTCTGAACAAGTATCTTGAACATTTTACTCCTCAGTTAATTGCTTCCTTCGTAACCAACTGGTCTAGTCCAGTTGGCCAGGGGCCTTGCCCCGTCCAGGGAGGTCCGGAGTTCGAAACTCCTCAGATGCAACATTTCACGCAATTCTCCCAGATCCCCTGGGACAAGTCTCCAGTCATACTCAACACAAGAGTCGGAGTTGCATCGATGGTGTCAAGAGCAGAAAAGCATCGACGGTGTAAGTGGGATCTTCATTCCACTCTAAACATCATGGTGAGGACCTCGGCCACTCTACATACGGGATCAGTAGAGTAAAGTAGGTTAATGTAGGATTAGATTAGAGTAAAGTAGGATCTTTGTATCAGATTCAGTCGTTGTAGTGTTCCCTTCAAAAAACTTTTTTACTTCCTTCGTTGATAAGATCCGTTTTTTGTCATCCTAGCTAATTTAATTAGTTCATTTACTATATTTCTAGACAAAATAAATTTAAAGTTAAAAATAAAAGTTAAAAAATAAATAAAACTAATGATACAATACTTAATCACACAAACATATTTATAATATTTAAATATCATATATTTTCTTTTACACAGGAATATATTTATAATATTAATAATATAATTTTTCAAATATTTAAAATATCAGCTCACACAAACATATTTATAATATTAGATCACGTGATAATTTCCTAGATTATTAATTAATTCAATTTTTTGATCATATATACTTTAATTTCATGAATAGTTGATGTGTAATTGGAATAAAACAGATCCTCTCTCTCAATTTTTTACATTTCTCTCTCTAGAATCACATGCTCTCTCCTCTCTCTAAAATTCCCAATTTCCAACCACTGTTCTTAACTTTCCGCAACCACTTTTTCCCAAATTCAGACCGTTCTAACGAATAACGGTCATAAACGGTCTAATTACCACCCCGCCCATGGCGGCGCCTCCGCCTCACCGCGGCGGCAACGACCCGGCCAGACTTTTCTCAATGCTCTAGCTAATCGCCCACCACCACTAAGCACCACTTTGCCCTCAAATCCAGAAATCATCCCCAAAACGCTCTACAAAGGTGAGATTGCATGCCTTGTTACTCGGAAAGAAGCAGAAACCTTAGCCTCTCACTATCGAAATGCTCTCATCGGCAAATTTGCTCGGGCTAGGCCAGCTATGGAAAGTCTCCAGGAAGCCTTCAAGTCCGTAGAGTTCAAAGGAAAGTATTAGATCGGACTGATCGACTACAGGCATATATTGATTCGTTTTCAAGAGAAGGAGGACTACCAACGTCTCTGGTTCAAAGGAAACTGGAATCTGAATGGCTTTATCATGAAGGTGCTAAAATGGACAGTAGATTTTTCTCCTGAAGCTGAATCCTCCATTGTACCAGTCTGGGTGAATATTCCAAAGGTACCTGTCTTCTTTTATAACCATGTTATGATTGAATCAATGGGTAACCAGATTGGGAAATTTATCAAAATGGATGTTGCAACTGCCACCTTATCTAGACCTTCAGTTGTTAAAATCTGTGTAGAGGTGGATTTAAGACAGAAATTGCCTTCACATATTAGAGTAGGCATTGAGGATGATGGTATTGAATATGGTGTTTCAAAGTTACCTATTGATTTTGAGGATGTTCCACTGTATTGCTTTCATTGTAACTGCATAGGGCACCACCAAGATCAATGTGTACATCTTCACCCTGAACTTAAAAGGACTAGACAGCAAGGATCGGAACCTGTAGCTGCTCAAGATAAAACTCTGGTTTCTGGTGATCTTGTCCAGAACAGACCTGTTCAGATTGAGAAGCCATCTTCCCAACCACATAATGCTTAATCTTCAGGGCTATCGGCACAGGAAAAAGCTACTATCACTAAAGCTCAGAAAAATTTGGTCAAACAGGCTCCAAAAACCCAAAGAACCAAGAAGGTTTTCATCCCCAAGCCTATACAACCAAATAACCTTATTTCTGAACCTGCACCAGTGATCATATCAAACCAATTTGATGCTCTCAACCTGGATGAGCCTAATTTCCTGATTATCAATGAGGATAGGTCAAAGTCTGTCAGTCCAAGGGCACTTGTTAAAGATACTTCCTCCAAAAATGTGTTTGAGCCTACTCCTACTGAGGATCCTCAACCTATTCCTATTGATGATCCTGAGCCTATTCCTATTAATGATATCCCTCCCTCTCAGACTTCCAAAGATATTAATGTCTCTCCTGATATCTCAGTATATGGCTCTCCACAGCAGGCTCTATTGTCTCAACATTCCTCCCCCACCAGAGAAAATCCAAGGATTTTCTCAACTCCTAACTCTGATCCTATAGGGGTTAAAGGGATAGAAAAACTTCCTGTTAAAGATGATAGCCTCCTTGTGACTAAAACAGGTAAGTCTCTTACCCCTTTTAATACACTTTCAGCTGCTAAAAGATTTTTTCAATCTCAGCAGAAGAAATACCAGAACAGGTTTCATGTTCTAACAAATGATGATACTGACGAACATGAGGTAAAACAAGATGGATCAGTTTCACATACTCAACATCAGGCTTCACAGTCAGATTCACATGACCAAGAGGTATGCTCTTCTCAGGTAAGCTCATCTCAGGTAAGCCTTACAGATAATGGCAAGACTGGTAAGAAATCTAAGAAAGGACAAAAAGTAACTAAAACTAAAACTGATTCCTATTTAACACAGTTAAATAGAATTATGACTAGGTCAAGAAGCTTTACTGAAGTTTCCCTATGAATCACACAAAAAAAAAATTAGTGTGGAACATTAGGGGAATGGAAACATCTCTTAATAGACTAGTTAATCTATCTCTTAGGCATAGATTTGAACTTCTATGTATTATTGAGCCTATGCATGACAACTCCAAATGTGATCATTACAGACAGTTACTCCATTTTGATAACTGTATGTTTGGTTGCTCTGGGCAAATATGGCTTTTCTGGTCTTCAAATATTACTATCTCCCTTATTCATGATCATTTACAATTCTTGCATGTTAGTATAAATTGTTTGAATAATATGATGGATGCATTTTTTGTTTATGGTCTAAGGAACAGAACTGGTAGGAAAGACCTTTGGTCCTCTCTCATGTCTTATACTCACACTGCCTCTATCATTATTGGTGATTTTAATGCTATTACTTCTGTACATGAATATAGAGGCCCTGCCACCCCCAAACTTAGTAGCATAAGAGATTTCAATGATTGCATTAACACTCTTGCGCTGGAGGATATCAACACTGTTGGTAACCTTTTCACTTGGAGTAATAAAAGGCATAGAAATCCAACTAGGCAGAGGCTTGATAGGGGTCTTTGTACAGCTCTATAGAATTCTAAATTCCCTGCTTCTTCCATCCAAATTTTAAGTAGAGCAACCTCTGATCATAACCCTCTACTTCTCACTGTTGGCAGCTTTATCCCTTCTTCCCCTAGACCTTTTAGGTTTATAAATACTTGGTACAAAAGACCTGAATTCAATGCTGTCATCAAAGAAAACTGGAATATTCCAATTAATGAAATAGGCATGCTTGGTTTTTTCCTAAAGTTGATCAGATTAAAAAAGGTTCTTAAAATCTGGAATAAAGATCATTTTGGGAATGTTCATGAAAATGTGGAAAGAGCAGAGAGAGAATTAGAAGCTCAGGAGATTTCATATGATTCTAATACTTCTCTTGATGAACTCTTGAAACTTAAACATGCTAAAGCTAAGTTAATCAAAGCTATAACTGAACAAAAACATTTTTGGAAACAAAAATGTAGAATTAAATGGCTCAATGAAGGTGATAACAACACTAAATTCTTTCACAACTCTGTTAAAGAGAGAAAGAGTAGGCTTCATATCACCAAGGTAAAGAGTTCAGATGGTAGATGGCTAGATAATATTTCAGAAATTGAAAATGAAGCCATTACATATTATCAATCCCTTCTCTCTGATGACAGTAATGAAGACAGTGATTTTTTCCAATCTCACTTCCTTAGCCAAATTCCCAAACTCATCAGTAATGAGGATAATCAAATGCTCCTTAGCACTGTGACCATTTCTGAGCTTAAAGACATTGTTTTCTCACTGAATAAAAATAGTAGCCCAGGACCTGATGGTTTCACTGCAAAAAAATTTATCAAGTCTTGGGATATTATTGCTAATGATCTTCTTGATGCAGTCAAAGATTTTCAGTCAGGTAAGGAGATCCCCAGGGGGATTGCTAGTACATGGATTACTATCATCCCTAAAAAAGAGACCCCTGTCTCTTTTGATGACTACAGGCCAATTTGATGCTACCAAAATCCGTCCGTCTCCCGGGAGTAGACGCTATCCGGGTCTCCTCCTTGATCAGCCCGCTTCAATCCTGCAAAACAATCCTCGGGAGGCGTCCCGGGGAAGAAGCTCCGGCGTGATGATGAGATGGGGATAGCGGAGGAGAAAAACGTACGGAAGGTGCTCTCAATATAAAGTAGAGAGATATAAGTCACATACCTTGTTCACTGTTTGAGGCTAGTATTTATAGCTGAGCTTTGCCTGCTTTGAAGATAAGCTGCAGGACCACCTCCCTTGTCATCATCTGTCCTCTCTTGTCCTCTTTCTTGTCCGGACATGTCTCTAACCGGGAAAGGTTCCTCTCTGTTAGTTCTGGGCCGCGGGCCCTTTTCCTGGCCCAACAGGGCTCTGGGCCGGTATTATCACAATTAGCCTCTCCAATGTTCTGAATAAAATATGTTCAAAACTACTAATGGAGAGGTTAAAACCCTTGATGTCAAAAATCATATCACCACATCAATCTGCCTTCATGAAAGGAAGAGACATCTCTAATAATGTCATCTTCCTGCAAGAAGTGGTCAGATTTTTAAATAGGAAGTCTAAGGAACCTAATTGCATCATTAAATTGGACCTTCAGAAAGCATTTGATAGAGTAAAATGGCACTTCTTACAAGCTGTTCTGATGAAATTTGGTTTCCATGGTAAGTTTATTTATAATATTATGCAGAACCTTTCTCAGGCTTGGTTTTCAGTGCTCATAAATGGTAAGCCTGTAGATTTTTTCCAATAATCAAGAGGTATAAAACAGGGAGATCCCCTATCTCCCTTCCTTTTTAATATCTTTTCAGAAGCTTTTACTAGAAGTCTAGTTTATGCTTTTGCAAATGGTAAGCTTAAATACTTTGATCTTCCTGCTAATGCATTACAAGTCTCTCATCTAAGCTATGCTGATGACACAGTGGTCTTTTTAAATGCTGAAAAAAATACTTTGATTACTTTCAAAGCATTTTTGGAAATATTTAAAGAGGTGACTGGTCAGAAAATCAATTTTAATAAAAGTGACATTTTTATCAGCAATCATGCCTCCTCAGTTACAATTAACTCTATTAAAAACATTCTTGGTATGAAACTGGGGAGTTTCCCTTTTAAGTACTTAGGGGTGCCTATATATAGAGGTAGACTACTAAATGCTCACTTTTATCCCTTGCTGGAAACTATTGATCAAAAACTTTTGAATTGGAAGAATAAATGGCTGACAACTGGGGGTAAAATGATTTTGATCAATGCTTGTATTTATGCCTTACCCCAGCATATCTGGTCAGTTATTGCACCTCCAAAGCAAGTGGTTAAAAAGATAGAGAGAAAACTGAGCATCTTCTTTTGGGGGGAAATTGAGCAAAAGCCTAAAAAATCTTGGAGAAAGTGGAAGGACTTGTGCTTTCCTATCTCCCAGAATGGATTAGGCTTTAGGTCAATCAACACTATCAAAGATACATGCTCAGTTAAGCTTTGGTGGAAATATCAACAGCCTCAGGCCATGTGGACTCACCTTATTGCTTCTCTGCCTGTCTCTTTTCAAAATTCTCCTAACTGGAAAAGAATTTGCAAAATCAACTCTTGGGCTGAGTCACAAAGTAGAGTAATAATAAGAAAAGGGGACTGTAACTTCTGGTCATCCAATTGGCTTGATAGTAATGGTCCTCTTATAGATCAATGTGACCCCTCTCTTACTAATATTCCCTTGGATAGCACAGTTGCCTCTTGCTTAAATGATAAGCCCAATATTATGCAGCAACTATCTCCTCTTTTGTGTTCTGATGCTCTCTCCTTTTTGCAGGAATCAAAGTTATATCCTCACAGGGAGGATAGACTAATTTGGAAGCCAGACCACAAAGGAAATTTCTCTTTCAAATCCACATACAAAATGCTTATGGAGTCTAGGGGTAATATCTCATCTATTCAGCACCTCTGGAACCCTAGGCTTGAGAAATTTTTTTCTGTTTTTATGTGGAAAATGATCAACTCTTTTTTGCCTTTTGACAACATTTTGAAATCTATGCATATTTCCTTACCATCTAAGTGTTGTATGTGCAATAATGAAGATTCACTAGATCATTATTACAACTCTTGTATTTTTTCTCTATCTATCTGGAAAACTATGCATTCATTCATGGGAGTTTCAGATAGAAATTTCTCTTCCATTTGGGAAAGATTATCCTTCTATCTCACCGATAATGGTTTGAGTGCCCTGCACAACTTGATAATTAGAATCACTCCTTCCATTACTTGCTGGATGTTATGGAAATCTAGGAATAAATTGCTTTATGATAATATCCCAGCGTCTACAACTATGGTTCTGAAGTTAATTAAGGAGCAGATCTTCCTTGTTTTCTGTGCTAAACCATTTTTCATTACATTTGCTGTTGACTCAGAAATTGCTAATCATAGCTTTCTCCCTCTGGGCAAAAGACCACCCAAGCCAAAAATCTTTAAAATTGCATGGCTTAAACCTTCATATGGTCTGAAAATTAATGTTGATGCAGCATGGAACTCTGGTTCACTTTATGCTGGTGTTAGTATGATTGTTAGGAATACAGAAGGTTGTTTTATCTCTGCTTCTAGTCATTATACCACTGCTGTATCTCCTTTACATGCTGAAATTATTGCCATACATCATGCTGTTATTCATGCTAAAGAGCTTTCAGTGCCCATTATTATAGAATCTGACTGTTTAAATGCCATCTCTGCTGTTCAAAGGCCTTTAATGGGAATTTTTCAATCTATCTCATTCAATTCACCAGTTGTTTCACCTAGATGGTTCTATTTCACTCACACACATACACAGAGAGGCAAACCAGGCCGCTGATAGTATTGCTAAACTTTGCCTCCATTCTCAAACTGATGCATGTTTCACTTTTGATTCTCTCCTTTGTTCCATACAAGGGATGATTATACTTGACAAAAGGGGGACACCCTCCATTAGGATATCATGAATAGACTCTACTGATTACTTATATTTTTCTGCAGATTTAGATGTCCATTGATGATAAATCATCAATGGACTTCTACAAATTGATAACAAATCAGTCCTGGGATCAGACTCAACCAATTGCAACTTCTTTTCAACTCAACTCTGAGCTGCACCTGCATGTTAATTCTGGATCATTCAGATACTATGGTGCTCCTTTTGGCTTCATAGATAGTTGGCTATAATTGGAGTTGTGACTATATTCATAGGCTGCCTTGTGTTTTAGTTGCCTTGCGCTTCTAATTCACTAACAAGCAAGTGAATTTTAAGTCACATCTCCACATAGTCTTATCTATTTTCATGTCTTTTGCTGATAGAGTGAGTAACTTTAGTTAGGCTAACTCATTCTTTTTGGAAGCTATACTTAGCTTCTTGTGGAGTTTTGTCTCTACAAATTTAGAAACCTTCTAGGTATTCTATCCTAAACCGCTACATAGTATAGATCTTTAGAAGCGGTTTCTCTGTATCTACACTTTTATTTTTATAGGCTTGGCGAAGCCAATAAAATTCCCTCCACTTCGGTGGTTTTAACAAAAAAAAAAAGACTAAAACAGATAGAATACCGTATAGTTAATTTGTCAAATAAATTTTATCCTTATTCAATTGATTTATTCACGAAGATGAACGAGTTTCATCATTCTTTATTAATGTGCAAATAGTCACTCCGCGCTGCTTACTCCAGGCAGGACTAGAATTGACTATAGTGCTCTTATATGATTAAATGCATGGTCCTGCATTAACAAATTATTAAGGATAATACAGTCAAATATTGGTCTTGCATGAGCAAATTATCAAGGGCAATATGATTAAAATTTTGGTCCTGTATGAACAAATTATCATGGGCAATATGATCAAATATTGGTCCTACATGAGCAAATTATCAGGAGTAATATGATCAATTATTAGTCTTGCAATAGCAAATGAGTCATAAATGGAGCAAATACCTAATTCTACAGCACGTTATAAGATCGTACACGCATGTTTCATGTTTCCAAATTATAGGGGGTGTTTGGTGATAGCTGTTACCTGTTAGCTTTGCATTACCTGATTTGACTAACTGATTGCATTAGTTGATTTGACTAACTGTTTACATTATCTGATTGTATATAAGTGGTTGGTAAATTAGCTGACACTAGTGGAAAATTGGGAATAGAAGACACCTATTTAAGCCGGTTCCGCGCCAAATTGGTGAAGTTTTCCATCTGGGTGATAACGCTTCCCCAGAGAAGGCGGTTAGAACTCAATTTCGAGGCGGTTCACGTAGTAGTTTTATAATACGATATCGTGACATGTCTGAATACATGTATGCGATGTCGTATAACACTAAAACGGTTAACACGATGTCGAAAGCATATCGACACATTCTATGTTTTTGTCGAAATAAGTACGTCATTTCATACGTTAACGTATTTGGTAGGAAAACACATTACGGTGGTTTCGAGCGGCAATCAAATTATCAAGTTGATTATATGTCACGAAATCGTATCATGTTTAAACCTTATGGATTATGGAGAACAAGACACGGTCAAATGTTATGATATCGTAATATCTGTATACCCAATGATTCGATTTCGTTTGTGTATATACCGAATAAAGATGTATTGTTTTTTAAGTTTGTTGGGTGGAATGGATGTCAAAAGAGTGTTCGGGAACTATAGTGATTAAAGATATTGATATTTGACTTTGTATAGACACTAACTATACCAATACTAACTAAATTGAGTTTAACTAATATAACCTCAAACCCGTATTTGAATTTCTATGAGTACTAATAACTCTATTGAGTTTGAACCATCAAAAGTTAAATCTTACATAAATTTCTTTATACACTAACTAAATATTGTTGAAGAAATATGAAAGGTAAACCTTTATTAACATTCTATAAACACAAACACTACTTAATCGGATAAACATTAACTAAATCAAGTTAAAATAATCATTAGTCAAAGACTACTTGAATCTATGAACAAGATAACTAAATTAGATTAATTAACTTTTACATGACTTTCAAAAAACCACTAACTAAATTGAGCTGAACTAATAATTAGGATTTTTTATAAACAGTAGTAGCTAAATTTAGTTTAACTAATGAAAAGTCAAACATTACTACTTTTCTATAAACACAACTAAGTAAATTGAATTTAACTAAATAATAAAATAATCTTTTTCAACTTTTTGTTAACACTAACTAAATTTAAATATGTTATTAGAACTTAATTTTTATAGACACTTACCATTCAAATCTAAATTAGTTGCACAATAACTAAGTTGAGTTTAACAAAATAATGAAATAACATTTATTTAAACACTAACTAAATTCAGATTTATTATTAGAAATTTAATTTTGTTATAGACACCTACCACTTAAGATAATAGTAATTAACTATTTTAAGTATCACTAAATGACCTAACAAATTATTTGCTTAAATAAACATAGAAAATCCTACCACTAAAACAAAATCCGACTTATGGCTTCAACTCCTAGTCCTACGTTTCAAGCTTATCTCCGCGTCTCTCTCGACCATCCATCTCCCCTCAAATTTCTCTGAATCAAATCTTCATCTATTGTAAAAAAAAAAAAAAAAAAAAAATCTTCATCTTTTTTTATAAAAATATATTCTTTATCAACCGCCCACCGCCTCCCCAAGCTCCTGAAATTTTATCTACTTAAAACAAACAATTACTTTTTACTAGGTTCTGCCTATCATGATGTTCCAACATGAAATATAGTAAAGTGCAGAAAAGTAAATGACACCAGCAATTGTTTACGCAGTTCGATGCATCGCATCTACGTCTGTGGGGCCAAACCCAGTAATGTAATCATCCACTAGTATGTCAAAGATACAGTTTATACAAGAACTTATCTTTACTACTCTATCTGTGGATTTGCAACTCCCTTGCTGCCAATCATGCCTAAACCTAATCCCACCGGTCTCAACTCCTGTTGACGCTGGATCACCTCCTCCCGAGATTTTATGGCGTGTGATTACAATACTAAACATTCATGTTCCAGTGTAGGTTTCATGAAGTTTTTTTGGACCTTGCTGCCTTGCTCTGCTATATACAATTCTGGGTGCAAAATTGTTCTTCAATAAAATCGTTAGCTTGAGCGTTGCAGCTGATGTCCTCTTTATAGCGCAGAGCCGTGTCTTCAATCAACTTGCACGGCTGTAGAATTCTCTTTCCATTCCAACTCTCAATCAGTTCACACAAAGCTGGGAAAGTAGAATCTTGAATATCTCCAACTCTCTAAATATAGCAGAATTTCCTTTTCCTAATCCAAGTAAATCTCTGCAAATATTCCATGAGTAATTCCGAATTGGAGATGGATATGGACTGTATTTATTCCATAAATAACGTTGGACATGGACTGTATTTATTTCATAAATAATACACGCAGTAATATTCCTCCATATCCATATACCATAATTAAACCTTGTGTTGTCATCAATCTGTCTGCAACTTCTGTTCTGTGTTGATACAAATCGATGTTCCAAACATGACTCCGTCTGTGGATGTTGGAACATCACTTTCCACAAATTAGTCAATTAAGTCTACGGACTTTACAATCTCCCCCTTTGGCAATTTGTGGACCCAATAAACTTTGGATGGCATAATAGACTGATAGAAATCTCAGGCAATAAATCATAAGACACAAACCTCCCCTGAGTATCAGAATCAACTAGTTCAGAGCACATAACTCCCACTGAGTTCTAAAATACAACTAGTTCAAACAACCATCAACCTTTCAGCACACGAATTCCAGCAAATAATACCATGATAGATAGAAAACAAAATACAGTCATCCCAAAACAAAGTATCCCACATCATCCAAAATTCCCCCTGGGGCCATGAATATGCCAAAGGCCCTCAAAAGAACTCCACAAAGGCAAGATTAAACATCAAACAGCCAAGATACTTGAGTTCATTTAGAGGTGCTATCATTACTAGAACTCTGCTATTCAAAAACGTCATCAAAACCACAATTCCAAATAAGTTCTAACATCCTCAAGAGCTGCATATACTCAAAAGAAAATTCCCAACTATATTGGCATAGATATAGAGTTTACCTCAGCAGAAATGCAATATGCCATGTATAACAGTCACTCTAGCAGACACTCTTCCTTCAATGTATCGACAACTTTTAACTCATCGGAAGAAGTAAATAACCTCAACTCCCATTTCTTTGAGAACAACAGTAAAGAGTGTACCATCTATTTTCTTGATAAACTTGGAAGCCATATGCATATGCTTCAAAAAAAACATCATGCCAAGAGCGAACACCCTTCTTGTTCTCGTGCAATACAAAAACTTTCCCATGTCTCAAATCATATTAGTTGCATGTGACACTGTAATCCAGAAATACAACCACTGTGTGCAGACAAAATTTGTTCAAGAGCCAACAATTACGAGGGAAAATTAATTCTGATTAATCAGACCCGAAACCGATGTTGGAACATAGATTCCAATAGCATTTGCACAGAACGATTTAGACCCCTGAGCATTAAGTCCATACGAATGCCTCAGATACTTCCGCTCATAAAACTTATCAAACACAATCTCAACCAGATCCAACACCATGTTCTTCATTGGCATTGAAGAAATCATATCATCATGAAACACATATCCCATCAACTGAACAACACTGTATGGCATATTAGATCATCAGAATGGAACCCAGTAGCTGATACTCGATATTTGTCATCCGTAGAAGAATGCTACTCATGATTTGAAAAACAACGCTTCTGAACATCATTATCATAAGTAACTCCCTTATTATACTCACCAAAGTTTGACATTGCATCCCAAAAACTTGACACGGACCGTAAAACCAAATGCTTCAAACTTCAGACCAGCCAACTGCTACATATGAAAGTGCATGGTAAACATTGAATTCAAGTCTGACAACTAGTTATGCATACGGTGATGGTGTCACATCACTACCATTCCCTTCAAAGGCATCAGTCATAGGTGATGTCCCAACATCACTACGACTATTCATTCCTCAAATAACAATGATGCTCCCCCTAAACTCGTGATGGTATCATCCTTAGGACAACCAATCATACGGCTACATTCACCTCAGCAGCGAAGTAGATTCAACCTCAGCCAAAGATAACCAACTCAAGTAGTGACCTCTAAGGTTTCAGAAAGTGTACAACCTTGAGTTTGTGGCTTCCACATGCGCACTGTAATGGTGGTTGTTCTCTGTAAAATTCCTTGCAAGCACTCATAGCAGCGGAAGAAGTCTTCTAACAAATTGAAGAGTCATTGAGAGCGGCAAGGAGGTTGTGTTGAAGTAGTGATTAAAGATCAAGAGACATACTTACTGAGTGCAAAACCATTCTGGCCCAACATTTTTCTGGAATAAAATCCGACCGGGCCCCTCAAAAATAAATTCTATGCGCTTTCTCATACTGACCCGTGTTGCAACATCAATAACCATCAATTGTGCATCCAGAATACCATCATGTTGCAACGTTAAAATACTTTACTTCAGCCACTCAACTCACATCCAGATCTTCATTCAGAACGTAAGTGGCTCCCCTGACTTCTACCTCAGAATCCTCTCTGTTTCTCATCTCTAAGACATGTTCAATGATCAAGTAGCATCCCAGATATAAACAGATTTCAGTACAGTAGAGAATTCTCCAACAAACCAGTATAATATTGCCACACATGCACAGATCCCCAGAGATTTCAAACCTGTGCACAATTTGATGTTTCAATGTCACCAGGTACAGTACTGGTTGTTCCGATGTTCCAACATGGACAACCTCACATCTAAATATTCAAACCAGAATCAACTCCCCCTATGGTCAACGCCTTTGAGCTCTGAATATCATTCATAACCAAGAAGTTGCTCAGTTCAAACTATCAACACAAGAGCAAAGCAGTCCAACATCACCAGGATGAACTTAAACTCATTCTCTAATTTGCAACCCAAATCCACCAATGCCCGAATTCAAAACAATCAACAACGAATACCAATGGTAGTTCTCAAATATGAATCTCTACTTAAGGCAGTTTCAACCCTTCAAGTTTTTCACCAATAAACACACTGCACCAAAGTACTCATGCATATACAACCCATAAAATCAACAAAATACCTGGTTGAATGCTGATTAGGATATTCTTAGAGACCTCGTTGCAAATCTCGTTTCACAAACTTCAGTTGAGCTTGTGATCCATGACCAGAGTATCCGATACGAGAGGACTATGAGTAGAGTTGCTGATGTTCCAAACATGATGCAGTGCATGGTCACCAACCAATCATTAAGCTGTTCTGACGTTGGAACATGACCAACTTCAGCGTTAACCTCAAAAAGTAACATCTTCTTTGAAACATCAAAACCATCGAACGAATTAGCTCTAGTTCATGTATACCATATCTGTAATGCCTTTCTCTGCCTAAGCACCATTTTCTAAAAAATATATTCCATCACTTCATCACTATCACATAGCACAGTAACTGTCGGGGGCAAACTTCTGAGTTTCTTGCTAATCACACATATAAGGCCATGACACCTTAGAGGACACAAGTTAAAGACCATATTCCTCAACCTTCTATAATCTATCACATCGCTCCACAATCATGTTCCTTTAGAAATCCTCAATGTAGAACTTAGAACTTGAATATGCAATTCACCTCTCAGTTTGGCATTAAATCCCTGATCTGATCTTTTTCCTCATCCTTTGTTGTCTAGAAGTGCTTTGTGCAGATATAAGTACAGAAACTTCCTCATCAATACTCCTTAAATTTCCAGCACCTCCAGGTTGTTCTTACGTTGCAACATCATCATCCACACTCAAGTAAATACCAACTCCTTGTTACTTCAGCAACTCAGAGTTACCACTATCATCACTGAAATACACTCTGAAGAAAACATAGAGGGCCGATACACAGTGACTCCAAAGAAAATCATATCCATGCCCATGCCCAACCCACAACAATTAAATCAAACCCTCATATAACAAAGCTTGGCATTTAACATCGAGGACTCAAACATCCAGAACTCAAGCATGTTGCAACATCGAGGACCAATACTACCATTTTTGTGTTTTTATTTTTATGAGAAATAAATAGCAACTATACAGCTTATAAGGGTATGTACCTCAAGTACAAGCACCGACAAAAGCGCGGTCTTCTCTCCCTCAACGATAGCCCTGTTTAACAAGAGAGTGCCTAAGTCGCATAGTCCAAGCTTTCGGTGATTCTTTCAGACTACGTAGATCCTTGTACCCCTTAGAATGGTGGAAATCAACCCTTGATATTGTATTTCCATATAGGAAACCTTCTTCACAAAAGATTGTAGCATTCGAACCATCCTGTTTTGAAGCATCTTGAGCCACTGAAACCTCCACTAAATCAACACGTTTGATGTAGCCAATATATACTCTACTTTTAGCACATTTGAGAGTTCATTTGGGGTAGCATTTAGTGCAAAGGGTTAAGAATTAAGGCTAAATTTCTCTTACCATGCATTTTGAAGAAAGACTTGTGCACTAACGTTTTGAAGCTGAAATTTGGAAATGTTACAAGAGGAATTGGAGTGCATAAGTGGTACCATTGGCTTCGTCTTCTCGAGTACTACAAAATGGACTACTAGAACGTCAAAAACGGATCAACGGTTCATCCGTGGCGAAGCAAAGAAGATTGCTGCCAACCAGCCAGGGGCATCTCGCGGGCCGCGAAATGGGCCTCGCGGGCCGCGAAAATGGGCGGAATTTTGGCATATTGAAGGCCAGAAAATCAGATTTTGAAGGGCTATAAATACCACTCTTATCCCATTTGAGAAAAACGAGTTCCCTCACATCCAAAATCCATTTTCCCTTTGTTCTTGATCTTTTCTTCCATTTTTCTTCTTCTAGATTTGATGTTGATGTAATGTTGTATTAGAATGATTGTATTAGCTTAGTTTAATCTTGGGAGCATTTGAATTCACTTCCCCTTGAGACTTTGAGGGTGTGTATGCTTGAACTTTGGATTTTGATTATCATTTGATGAACTTGAATTCTTATGCATGAATATTGTTCAATCTTGCTTAATTTGTTATGGGCTTTGTGTTTTATATCAATTGTATGCCTCATAGTCACTAATTAGAATAGATTAGTTCATAAGGTTAAGATAATCTAGTTTTAGAGTAATTCTAGGGTAATTTGGAATGGTGATGGATTGTAGTGTAATGTTATCTCTAGTAGTTAGTTTAGTGACTATGGAAAGGGGTTGAGTGATGACAAACTCTCCCCTTGGTTAAGTGATTGTAATTGAGAAATGCCATGATAAATATGAGTTGTTAGAATTGGAAATCTTATGAACTTGCATGATCAATCAATTATGTTTTTAGGTAAGGATGTAATGCTACCATTGGTCCCCCTAATATGTGATTGTATACTTGAGTTGAAGATTCCTTTTTGACGTATGATTGTTAGCAATAAATAACTAGATTTGTGGGTAGAACGTGATCGTTTTCTCCAACATCATGAAGTAGCAAGTATGAATTGAGATTTGTATGTTATCATCGTCTTAGTTCTTTATATTTATCAAATGTCTTGTTTGTATGCTCTCGTTATCTTGGGTATGTGAGTAAGCTTGTCAATTCTCCATTCTTAACACCATTGTTAAGCTATCTAGATGCTATCGTCTAGTTGACTCAACAATAAGAGCTTTGAGATGTGTTATCATCTTCTCTAGCTACAATTGGGAGAATGAGATGTTTTCATCCTTGACAAATGGTCGAAACTCCTTTGTAATAGCATTTGCCCGGTGATAAGTTGATAGTTGGAAATTGAAGTCATTTGCCTCCCAAGGTCTCACAATATTAGTGTTTTCCTCTTAACTTAGTTAATGATAGTTGCTTTATTTCGTAGTGTAATCAACCAACTCAAAACCCCCCCTTGTTTACCTTGCTTTCTATATAATATATATATATATATATATATGTATATGTTTATAATCTTTGCTAAAACACTAAACAAGATCCTTCTCCTTGTGGTTCGATCCCTACTTCCCACTATCTACTCTATAGTAGTTAGAAGTTGTAGGTGAAATATAAATGTGTTTTGATTGAGTGGGATTCCCATTTACGACGTGGGGAAATCGCTTGTCAAAAATGGCGCCGCTGCCGGGGAGAAGGCATTTCTTGTTTTGTGTTTTATCTTAGATTTTATTGTTTATCTTCTTTGTTTTCTTTCTTTTCTTTGAAAGTGTATTGCTTGAGTTCTTTGTGTAAACGGCACCTTGTAGTGTGTATTGCCTTAGAACCCTTGCACTATAATTTCAATCCTTTCTTTACTTTGTTTTCTTTGAAGTGTGTATTGCTTGGTTTCTTGGAATAAACGACACATTGTAGTGTGTATTATTACTCTAGAACCCTTGCACTACCATTTCAAACTTTTTAGTTATGTTTAGTTTAAAAAGGAAAGATTTTCTTGAATTCCTCTCCTTTAACCATGAAAGGATGAGGAAGAATGCAACAAGCTCGTGTGATTCTTATCTTTCAAATGATTTTTACGAGCCTTGTTATTTTGAGTCGAGAAGTGAGCACTATGAACTTGAAAGGCCTCTTGGTTCTTCATACCAAGGGTGCTATGATGATGAGTGCTATGAGGAGGAGACAAACATTGGTTTTCAAGGTCAAAATTGTTTTAATCCATATGATGATTCTTATAATCCACAATGGAGTGGTTATTCGAATTCGAATTATGGATGTCAACCGGAAAACCAATATTTTGAGCAACAAAATCTACCCCCACATCCTTGTGAATTGCCTCTAGAACAAGATTCGATGAGTTATGATGAAAATTTACGTTTAGAGAATCTTGAGAGGCAATTGAGCGAAATGTTGAATGTGGTGATGAGATTAGAAGCTCAATACTCCAAGGAAGTACCATCCGAAGTAGAACATAATCCTATTGCTATGGTGAGTGATATCACCACAATGCATGAGGAAGAGTTTGAAAGTGATGAGGAAATTTTTGTTGAACAATATGAAATAGAGAGAGATGTGAGTGTTCTTAAACCTTTATCATCCCCATTGTCACCTTCATCTCCACCTATGCAACAAATTTCACCACTTCCGGAAGTTTTAGAGGAGAGTAGGAAGTCATATGACTCATTCATGCTTCCTACCATTCCCACTCCTTTAAGACCACCATCTTTTATCCCTCCTCCAACACCTTCTCTACTACCCTTCATTTTTCTTTCGAAAGTGAAGGATTTCAATCTTTTGTTCTATGAATAACATTTGGGTCGTGTCGACGACGTTAAATAAATCGATTTTGATCATTTTATTTTTACTTAACTTTTATTGTGTTTATAAATTAAAAAAAAAAAATAGTTTCTTTGTATATTTCATTGTTTTAATTAGTAGATTACGTTTTTATTTGTTTTTTGTTGTTGTTTGTTTCGTTTTTAATTCTTGTTTTTCTTTGGTTGTGTATTTGAAAAAAAAAAAAAAAAAAAAAAAAAAAAAAAAAAACTTCGCGGCCCGCGAACTGGGCCTCGCGGCCCGCGAAATATTTGCCATTTTCGGGCCAAATCGCTGCCACAAATTGGCCGTTTTTCGCGGCCCGCGAATTAAGCTCGCGGGCCGCGAATCGGGCTCGCGGGCCGCAAATCGGGCCTCGCGGCCCGCGAAGAAAAAAAAAAAAAAAAAACCAAAAAAAAAAAATAAAAAAAATAAAATTTTAGCCAACATTTAGTGTGTGAGTCCTTCCCTTTCCTCACAATTTTGATAGTTGTTCTTGAATATTGAGGACAATGTTTGGTTTAAGTGTGGGGGAGAGGTTTAAGATTTTTGTTTTTGGTGTAAATATGTACTTCTTTGAAGAATTTGTTTAAAAAAAAAAAAAAAAAAAATGAAAGCCCGGATAAGTCCAAAAGAAATAGAGACTTAGGCAAAAATGAGAGGCTGAAGCCCGGATAAGTCCAAAAGAAATAGAGACTTATGCAAAATTGAGAGGCTTTGTGTGAAAAAAAAAAAAAAAAAAGAAAAAAAAAGAGAGTGGCTAGGTACATCCTAAGCAAAAGGAGAGTGAGAGAAAAAAAAAAAAGAGTGGCTAGGTATAAATACCTAGGCAAAAGGAGAGAAATCTCATTTTATCCTCATTTTCCGATGGTTGAAGTCATAAGGATGCGGTGATTAATGGAGAGTAGGGTAGTTTTGCATCATTTGGCTTTGTTAGGATGTTTCATATAGTGGGAGCAAAGTAGTACACTTTGGGATATTCTACTTTGCAATGTTTTGTTTGAGTATGCCATATGTTTGATTGTTGTGAAATTGTCATCTTGGCCTTGAATCGTTCTTTCTCGAGGACGAGAAAGGTTTAAGTGTGGGGGTGTTCTACATGTGGTATATGTTTTGATTTTGTTGGGATTTTTGGGTAGAACTTGTCAACAAGTTGAAGCATAGAAATTTGATATGATCTTTATTGTGATTGTGCTTTTTACTTGTTGGAAGTTCTTGTTTAGTGTCATAGTTTTGGAGGAGTTCAAATGTGCATTAGAAAAAAAAAAAAAAATTGAGTATAATCTTAAACTTTAATCGTTCTTTCTCGAGGACGAGAAAGGTTTAAGTGTGGGGGTATTTGATGTAGCCAATATATACTCTACTTTTAGCACATTTGAGAGTTCATTTGGGGTAGCATTTAGTGCAAAGGGTTAAGAATTAAGGCTAAATTTCTCTTACCATGCATTTTGAAGAAAGACTTGTGCACTAACGTTTTGAAGCTGAAATTTGGAAATGTTACAAGAGGAATTGGAGTGCATAAGTGGTACCATTGGCTTCGTCTTCTCGAGTACTACAAAATGGACTACTAGAACGTCAAAAACGGATCAACGGTTCATCCGTGGCGAAGCAAAGAAGATTGCTGCCAACCAGCCAGGGGCATCTCGCGGGCCGCGAAATGGGCCTCGCGGGCCGCGAAAATGGGCGGAATTTTGGCATATTGAAGGCCAGAAAATCAGATTTTGAAGGGCTATAAATACCACTCTTATCCCATTTGAGAAAAACGAGTTCCCTCACATCCAAAATCCATTTTCCCTTTGTTCTTGATCTTTTCTTCCATTTTTCTTCTTCTAGATTTGATGTTGATGTAATGTTGTATTAGAATGATTGTATTAGCTTAGTTTAATCTTGGGAGCATTTGAATTCACTTCCCCTTGAGACTTTGAGGGTGTGTATGCTTGAACTTTGGATTTTGATTATCATTTGATGAACTTGAATTCTTATGCATGAATATTGTTCAATCTTGCTTAATTTGTTATGGGCTTTGTGTTTTATATCAATTGTATGCCTCATAGTCACTAATTAGAATAGATTAGTTCATAAGGTTAAGATAATCTAGTTTTAGAGTAATTCTAGGGTAATTTGGAATGGTGATGGATTGTAGTGTAATGTTATCTCTAGTAGTTAGTTTAGTGACTATGGAAAGGGGTTGAGTGATGACAAACTCTCCCCTTGGTTAAGTGATTGTAATTGAGAAATGCCATGATAAATATGAGTTGTTAGAATTGGAAATCTTATGAACTTGCATGATCAATCAATTATGTTTTTAGGTAAGGATGTAATGCTACCATTGGTCCCCCTAATATGTGATTGTATACTTGAGTTGAAGATTCCTTTTTGACGTATGATTGTTAGCAATAAATAACTAGATTTGTGGGTAGAACGTGATCGTTTTCTCCAACATCATGAAGTAGCAAGTATGAATTGAGATTTGTATGTTATCATCGTCTTAGTTCTTTATATTTATCAAATGTCTTGTTTGTATGCTCTCGTTATCTTGGGTATGTGAGTAAGCTTGTCAATTCTCCATTCTTAACACCATTGTTAAGCTATCTAGATGCTATCGTCTAGGTGACTCAACAATAAGAGCTTTGAGATGTGTTATCATCTTCTCTAGCTACAATTGGGAGAATGAGATGTTTTCATCCTTGACAAATGGTCGAAACTCCTTTGTAATAGCATTTGCCCGGTGATAAGTTGATAGTTGGAAATTGAAGTCATTTGCCTCCCAAGGTCTCACAATATTAGTGTTTTCCTCTTAACTTAGTTAATGATAGTTGCTTTATTTCGTAGTGTAATCAACCAACTCAAAACCCCCCCTTGTTTACCTTGCTTTCTATATAATATATATATATATATATATATGTATATGTTTATAATCTTTGCTAAAACACTAAACAAGATCCTTCTCCTTGTGGTTCGATCCCTACTTCCCACTATCTACTCTATAGTAGTTAGAAGTTGTAGGTGAAATATAAATGTGTTTTGATTGAGTGGGATTCCCATTTACGACGTGGGGAAATCGCTTGTCAACGTTCTCATGTGCAATAATTCCATATTACGCGATGTTGCAACATCATGTACAACAAATTGTGAACTTCTGGTATGCATTCATTGTTGATGAGGGCTGCACGTAATTTCCTTCTGATACATCAGTTCTGGTATTCCACTTACAACCTGAATTCTAGATAATTTGGCTAAGGTTTTCATGTTGGCATGTCCAAGGTTCCTATGCCATATATCTGACTCATCTATCTTTGTGATTAGACACTGAACATCCTGTTGTAAGAAGTAGCAATTATCTGATGATCTCACCCAGTAAATACTTCCTTAGACCTTTGTTGGACAGTACACTCTATATCGTTAAAGTGCGCAATAAGCTTGTTATCACAGAGATGACTAATACTCATAATGTTTGCCTTTAGATCCTCAACCAGCAAGACATCATGAAAAATAGGGAGATTTTGAATCTGTAAATCACTTTTCCCTACAACCTTACTGATCTTACCATTACCAAATTTGATCATACCATGATAAGGAACAACATTGCTCAAAAACTTCTGAGACCCAGTCATAAGTCTAGAGCATCCAGAGTCAAAGTACCACGTGTCTCTAGAATATGCACTGAAACATGTATGCACAGCAAAGCATTTAAGTGAGGTTTTTGGAACCCATACCTTTTTTGTCAGCCTGGTCTCATCGCTGGCTCCATGTTGGGACATGAGGAGAACTGTTTCCCGAACATGATATCCCGAAACATCTTTCTGCATTGATAGTCAGAGTGACCTTACATCATACAGTACTCACAGCACTTCGGTGGGCTCTTCTGACTTCCTTCCATTCCTCAGGTTGATCATGCTGGGATTTCTGGATTGCAGTTCCTTTTGGCACAAACATCACTTTCTTATCACTTTTCTTAACCACTGGATTCTCTATGATCACTGGTTGCTTCATTTTGGCCTTTTGGTCATACCCCAAACCAAATCTGTTTCCATCACTTTTCCCCATACCAAGTAGATCATCCAGCTTTGCAGTACCTTTGTTCAGTTTCTGGAGGGTAGCTTCAGCCATACTCACGATGTTGGAACATGAGGCTATGTTTCCTTCGAGCACTGGACCTTCCTCAATTCTTGCACCAAAAGAGATAAATTGATTTTCACCTCTCTAAGCCTTTTCTTCTTCGTCATCACTCCAAATGGCATTATATGATTTATCCACTATATTTTTCAGATTACCACAGTTTTCCCTTATATGCCCAAATCCATCACACTCTATACATTGAAGTTTTCCAGCATGTTTCGATCCTTCAGGTGCCCGTGTAGACTCCTCTTTCACTCGTCCTTGATATGGTTTGTGTGTAAAAACCTTTCTTGTCATTGGTACGTTTCAGAAGTTTCTCAAAGTTTCTAGACATAAGGGCCACGTGCTTTTAGTCCATTCCTTCCAGTTCCAGATCATCAATCTCACTGGCCTTGTCTAGCGATGTTCCAACATGACTTGAGTTCTGAGCAGGCATAACAGTACTAGCAAAAGCTATGTTCTTTCTGGGGAGTTCAACTCCATCATTCAGATGCATCTCAGCAGCTCTGAGTTCTCCCACAATTTCATCAAACATTACCGTTGCCCAGTTGATGTTTGGATGCATAACCAAGATTTTGCTATCAAACTTGTGAGACAATGATCTAAGCATCTTATCAACCAGTTTCTTATCCTTGAACTTCTTCCCAAATTGGAATGCTTTATGAGTGAGTTCCCTTATTCTTACACTGAAATCATTCACAGATTCGTCTTCACCCATCCTCAGATTCTCGAATTCAGTCTTGATCATACCCAAGCGTCTCATCCGGATTGGATTATTACCTTCATGATGTGCCTCCAAAGCATCCCAAGCCGCCTTAGCAGTAGTGCACCCATGGATAATCTTGAACTGCTCATCATCGACCCCAGTGAACAAAGCATTCAGTACTCTGTTATTCAGCTTCTTCGAAAGTTTTTCTCCTTCTGTCCATGGCTGAGGTTTCGGTACAGTTATTCCATCTACCACTGTAGTGGAGGCAGACCATGCTGTCTCAATCGAGTCCCATGCTTCGTCATCCAGTTGAGATATGAAGATCATCATTCTGGTCTTCCAGAGGTTGTAGTTGTCAGCATGCAGTATGGGGGACCTTGTCACAGATCCGACTTCACTTCCTGCCATCGTAGATAGATCTGATCTCACCAACCTCCCAAGAGGATAAAAAAGGTGACTCAACTCTGATACCAATTGAAATTCTATCTACTTAAAATAAACAATTGCTTTTTACTAGGTTCTGCTTATCATGATGTTCCAACATGAAATATAGTAAAGTGCAGAAAAGTAAATGACACCAGCAATTGTTTACGCAGTTCGATGCATCGCATTTACGTTTGCGGGGCCAAGCCCAGTAATGTAATCATCCACTAGTATGTCAAAGATACAGTTTATACAAGAACTTATCTTTACTACTCTATCTGTGGATTTACAACTCCCTTGCTGCCAATCCTGCCTTAACCGAATCCCACCAGTCTCAACTCCTGTTGATGCTGGATCACCTCCTCCCGAGATTTTATGGCGTGTGATTACACTACTAAACATTCATGTCCCAGTGTAGGTTTCATGAAGTTTTTTTGGACCTTGCTGCCTTGCTCTGCTATATACAATTCTGGGTGCAAAATTGTTCTTCAATAAAATCGTTAGCTTGAGCGTTGCAGCTGATGTCCTCTTTTTAGCGCAGCGCCGTGTCTTCAATCAACTTGCACGGCTGTAGAATTTCCTCCAACAAAACTTTATTCCATGTAGAATTTATTTTGGACATGTAGATACATGATTGAGAGCAAAGTTTTTGCTGCAAATTTTGGATGAAGTTTCAGTTTCCCGCCCGAATTTCAAGTCAAAGGTCAAGTCAAGGGTGGAGGCTAATTAGCTGTTAAGTAGCAGTTAATTTGGTTGATTCTGTTAGGCGGATAGAACAAGATGCTAGATTGTATATATAGACAATAGCTTGTACGGATTCATTTTATGATTTCAGATAATAAGAAAATCTTCCCCAAATACTGTACTTTTCTACTATGTGCTTTAGTGTGTGTTCTTGGTGAGCTAAGTTGATCTGCAGATTTCTGCAGATTTTCATGGTATCAGAGCCTTAGGCTATCTCGATCCGACCCCTACGCTACGATACCTATATGACTATATCACCCGATTCAGAGACTTCACCGAATTCCGCGATTTTGATTTTCTGAAGCAGCTGAGATGAGTGGTTCAGAGGAAGAAGAAGTGCCGCCACGATTCGGCAAGCGACCGGAAGGTTCAGGAAAAGGAAGGAACAGGCGAGATAATGATGAGGAAGAAGGCTACTACAGGATTCGTCATGAGGATCCTCTATATCTGCAGAATTCAGATCAATCCAATCAAATGCTCGTGACTGAACCGCTGGATGAGGTAAACTATCTCTCCTGGAGTAGAGCATTGATTACTGCTTTGGAAACTAGAGATAAACTAGGGTTTATAAATGGTGAGGTTATAAGACCTGATGTTACTCATAAGACCTACAAACAGTGGAAGAGAGCAAATACAATGGTTAAAGCTTGGATTCAAAATTCTTTGTCTAAGGATATTGCTAGAGGTTTTCTGTTTGAAACTGATGCTAGAAAACTGTGGGAGGAGTTGAAGGATAGGTTTGGTCAGAGTAATGGAGCATTAATTCATAATCTGAAGAAGGATATTGTTAATCTGAAACAAGATGGAGATTCTGTGTCTCTTTACTATACAAAGTTGAAAGGTCTATGGGATCATCTAGCTTGTGTGAAGCCTAGAAGAAGATGTTTATGCTGTGACTGCTGCAGATGTGGATATATGAAAGGTGTACTTGTTGATGAGGAAGAGGATAAGATACATCAATTCCTGATGGGATTGAATGAGAGCTATAGAGCAATTACTGAGCAGATTCTAATGACTGATCCTTTACCTAATTTGGCAAGAACCTGTGCTATTGTGTGCAATGTTGAGAAACAAAGAACTGCTCATGCTAGTTATCAACAGATGGGACAAATATCTGCAATGGTTAGTAAGAAGCCAGTGAATGAGGAGTACGTAGAAGATGTGTCAAATGCTTCTGCCATGCTGGCCAAAGGTGCAGGATATCCCAGAAATGAAGCTTATGCTAGAGATGGATCCAAACAGAAGACTCTGAGAAATCCAAGTCTGAAATGCACACATTGTGGAAAATCTGGTCATACTAAGGAAACATTCTTCAAGCTCAAAGGATTTCCAGACTGGTTTTATGAGAATAGGGGAGAAAAACCACCACAGAGAAGTTGATTTCCACACAGTGCCAATGTTGCTGGTACAATGGGATATGGCAACATACAATCAGGAGCTTCTTCAATGGATGATCAGATGTATTCTGCTACTGGACCTACTGGAAGTGACATGATGATGCAAGGGGGACAGACACAAATGCAAGGATTCATTGCTAGCATGATACAACAAGAAATAGGGAGACTGATGAAGGGAAAAATGCAAGAAGCTCATGCACCAACTGATTTTGTCAACCTAGCACACTTGACAGATTTTTCAGGTAGCATCCTTACTCATGCTTGCAATGCTACAGTTACTTATGATAATGTGTCTTGGATAATAGATAGTGGAGCAAGTAGTCATATGTGCAACAATCTAAAATTGTTTAATACTTATACCAATACAACCATACCAACTCCAGTCCATCTACCAGATAACACCATTAAACTGGTCACTGCCACTGGGGATGTCCATCTGCCACATAACTTGATTCTTTCTAGCTGCCTACATATACCTTCCTTCCATTTCAATCTTTTGTTTGTCAGTAAACTCTTGAAAACCACTTCTGTCCATGTAGGTTTCTTTACCAACTTTTGTTTATTGCAGGACCTTAAGAGACATAAGGTCATTGCAGTGGCAAAAGAAGTCCAAGGCCTGTACATTCTGAACCAGTACTCTTTCACTGAAGCAACCATTCAAGTGGCCCTCCATAGCTTGAGTCTTTCTTATGTAGGGCATTTACATCATTCATTATATGCAAATAAGCCAACAGGACTTGATTTCCATGTATGGCATAGAAGATTAGGCCATCCTTCTGTCACAACTATTAAGCATCTACATTCCATTGTAAATATTTCAGTTCCAGAAAATTACATCTGTACTATTTGTCCTGCTGCTAAACAGAAAAGGCTTGAGTTTCCTGTCAGTAAAAGTGTCTCTGATAACAGTTTTGATTTGTTACATCTTGATCTCTGGGGACCATATAAAACTGTGACACTTTCTGGTACAAAATATTTCCTTACCATTGTTGATGACCATACAAAATACACTTGGACTATCTTACTTAAATCCAAGGATACAGTGCCATATATTCTGAAATCCTTCTTTCTTCTTATCCAAAACCAATTCCAAACCTCAGTCACGACTATTAAAACAGATAATGGCACTGAATTTCTAAATGAAACACTTTCTACCATTCTCTCTGATTTGGGGATTTTTCATCAAAAATCATGCTCCCATACACCCCAACAAAATGGTACAGTAGAAAGGAAGCATCAACACTTGTTGAATGTAACCAGATCACTATTATTTCAAGCTCATCTACCCAAGAGATTCTGGGGAGATTCCATACTCACAGCCACTTATCTCATAAATAGAACACCTTCAGCTCAGCTCTCTTGGAAATCACCCTTTGAAGCTTTGATGCACAAACCTGCTGACTACATATCCTTAAGGACTTTTGGATGTCTTTGTTTTCCCTCAGACACTACTCCACATAAAGACAAGCTACAACCAAAAGCCTATCCTTGCATCATGATTGGATATCCTCCAGATAAAAGAGGCTACAAACTATTTGACATTACACATCAGAAGATTATCATTTCTAGAGTTGTTGTATTCCATGAATCTATATTTCCCTATCAAACCAATGTCAAAGATTCATCCATTTCCCTTCCATTTCTACCTGCTCACTATCATTCTGATATCTCTTTACCTCCTGAGTCAGTTTCACCTATTCATCACTCTACTCCACCCTCTCAGGAAGAAAAACCTGTCCACAACCAGGATGATCATTCTTCTACTCTTATCATCTCATATTCTTTTCCTCCTATATCATCTACTCCAAATCTATCACCATCACATACTTCCAGATAATCATTTGCCTGAGCCCAGAAAGAGTACAAGGATGAAATTCAAACCCGTGTGGCAAAATGATTTTGTGTTAAATACCATTCATGATCCTTTTCACCCACCTCTCTTTTCAGATGCACATAAGGCATTTCATGCTCAACTATTGAAAATAAAAGAACCATATTCATATAAGACTGCTAGCTTGTATCTAGAGTGGATTGCTGCTATGAAACTTGAACTGCAGGCACTTGAAGACAATGGAACTTGGGAGTTAACCCCTCTACCTCCAGGGAAGAAACCTATTGGATGTAAGTGGGTGTACAAAGTAAAGTGTCTAGCAGATGGTAGTGTGGACAGATACAAGGCAAGGCTAGTGGCAAAGGGGTTTAATCAAATTGAAGGGGTTGACTATTTTGATAGTTTTTCTCCTGTTGCCAAGACTGTCACTATCAGATTGCTTTTAGCTGTCACTGCAGCAAAATCATGGAATTTGCATCAACTGGACATCAATAATGCATTTCTCCATGGTTATCTTGATGAGGAAGTGTATATGCTCCCACCTGAAGGTTATGTTACTTCCGCTCCTCATCAAGTCAGCAAATTAAAAAGGTCATTATATGGCCTTAAACAGGAATCTAAACAGTGGAACTCAGAACTTACAAAAGCTCTTCTCTCCTTTGGGTTCACACAGTCTCAAAGTGACTATTGCTTGTTCTTGAAGTCATCACATGATTTCCAGTTGGCCCTTGTTGTTTATGTGGATGAAATCCTCATTGCAGGCTCCTTAGAATCAGAAATCCAAGCTGTCAAGGATTTTCTGCACTCTCAATTCACTATCAAGGATCTAGGGCCTGCAAAGTTTTTCCTAGGGCTTCTACAGCCGTGCAAATTCTACAAATTCTAAATAAACTTTAATCATGTAGGGCCTTATTTACTCTCAATCAGTTCAAACAAAGCTTGGAAAGTAGAATCATGAATATCTCCAACTCTCTAAATATAGCAGAATTTCCTTTTCGTAATCCAAGTAAATCTCTGCAAATATTCCATGAGTAATTCCGAATTGGAGATGGATATGGACTGTATTTATTCCATAAATAACGTTGGACATGGACTGTATTTATTCCATAAATAATACACGCAGTAATATTCCTCCATATCCATATACCATAATTAAACCTTGTGCTGTCATCAATCTGTCCGCAACTTCTGTTCTGTGCTGTCATCAATCTGTCATCAATTAAGTCTACGGACTTTACAGTTCCAGTACTCTCGCCCCAACTCCAGCCCACCACCGCCGCTCCAAGCTCCAGTCCCCTCTGCCCCAGCTCCAGTCTACCCCCGCCGCCCCAAGCTCCAGTACCCTCCGCCCCAGCTCCAGCCCACCATCGCTCCATTTGCACTTTCAGATTCGGTCTAATCAACTGATTCGATGGGTTTTTACGTAGCAACAATCATGGGGTTTTCAGATAGGAGTTATTCTGGTGGGATCGACTTCGTTCCCAATCCGATTTTTGTGAGAACGGGAGTTCCAGGTAGATTCAAGAGTGATTCACTGGTAAAATTTGATGGTAATTATAGTTGTTCGAATTCAGTGATTTTGGCTCTTGAGGGCATTGTATTCAGACGATATTTTGCTTTACATTCATTCAAAATTCAGTAATTGTTGTGGTTATTGCTGGTTGAAGTGATTTTAATTAAGCCGGGCTCTCTGATTTCGATCGGAATTCGAGAGCTCAATTTTTTTCCACTTGCGATAATACTTACGTACTCGTAAATATTATCGCAAGTGGGGAATTTTTTGGATGATCAGTAACAACTTACGATACCGTAAGGGTTTTTCGGCAGGTCACGAAAACGGTTACGAGTTCGTAACATAACAAAATTTTACGGTGGTCCTGAACCGCCGTAAACCATTTTTTGGTTTACGGCACGCCCAGCTATGGCGGTTCATAACCGCCTTAAAACGTGCCCAGGAACCGCCATTGGACCTACTTCCGTGCACTAGTGTGATAGTTAATAGATGTGTTTAACAAACAAAATAAAATGACATTTAATGGCCTAATTATATTGTAATAATTAATCATTTTATAAATAGCAATATTAAATTTTAATATAATTTTAAATTATTAGAAAATATAGTATGTGAAGGTGAATATTATAATATATTAAAAATATATTTATATATTTATGGTCTTCCAAACTAATTAAAATTAAAATTAATTGAGCATCACTATAGTTTAAAATTCTTAACTTTAAAAAATTAAGAAAATCCACTATACTTGCATAAAACCTTATATTCATTAACTCTATTAAATTAAATTATATTTTAATTGAAGTTATCCGACAAAAATTGTACATTACAAATTAATTCATAAAAATATAAAGAATTTGGTATTGTTAAAATTTACTATTAACCAATAAAATATGAAAATGGCTTTTCAAAAACAATATGAAAATGGAATATGAATATACGTAAAAGACTTTGGAAGCAAGATTGTACGTGCAGAATTTACTTAATGTACTTAGAAATTTGAGTCGGTCTCTTGAGTGACCGTCACTATATAGTGACCAGTATTAAGTTGTAAATAGTCATTTAAGAAAAACACGGAGGTACTAAAATGCAATTTCTGAAACTTTCGATTTACACGCGCCGACGCGTGTGTAAGATTCTGACAGTGAATAATATCCATTTTTGCCTTTTTGCTATCACATTTTCCCCCTCCTCAGATCTGATCCAGTTTACTCTTTTCCTTCGTTCTAATTCCGGATTCCAGCGCTCCTGAATTCTTGATGCTCGTTTCCGGCGTTGGTTTTTGGCTGGGGATTGTGGCATCGGTTGTGGGTCGGCTCCGAAATAGTTACCGAATCTGCCGAAGAGTGACTGGTTCAGAGCGTCGCCGGATCTCGGTGGTGCTGTACTGGGATGCGACCTCTTGGAGTTATCGACGACTAGTGGTCGGTGACGGGTGGACTCCGGTTGTGGATCTGGTGGATCATTACTCCAATTTCGCGTAGATTACATATCAGAGTGGAGCAATGGCTCTGTACTCCCAATTCTAATGGCTCTGAAGTTCTGATGGCTCTTTAATCTAGTGGACCAGTTGTTAGAATTCTTTATTTTATCTGGTGGTTCAATTGAGCATGCAGCTTTTTAGTTTCTTTGGATTTCAAGATTTGGGTTGCCTGGAGATAAAAAGATTGGTTCATGGAACACCGGAGTTAGCAAATGTGTTATAAAGCATTATAAAACAAAAGCCGAAATGTAGTTATCCTATAAAAAATAAAACATGGAGTTTATAACTTAAAACATGAGAATTTTAAAATAAAACATGAAAGGTAGTTAATCATATATAAAAAATAAAACATGGAGTTTATAACTTAAAACATGAGCATTTTAAAATAAATCATGAAAGGTAGTTAATCATATATAAAAAAAATAAAACATGGAGTTTATAACTTAAAACATGAGCATTTTAAAATAAAACATGAAAGGTAGTTAATCATATATAAAAAATAAAACATGGAGTTTATAACTTAAAACATGAGCATTTTAAAATAAAACATGAAACGTAGTTAATCATATATCACTCTGTCCCAGCTATAACTGCACACTTTTTGGTCAATTTTTTCAGAGCATATTTGACCGTGAATAACTTTATACATATACATTATTATGGTCTAAAAAGTTTATAGCTAAAAATAGAGCGCATTGTGAATCTAACCATATCCCATATGATACTATTATAGCACATATGCCAATTGCAATTTACGGTCAAACATGCTCAGACAAAGTTGACTAAAAAGTGTGCAGTTTCGGCTGGGACGGAGGGAGTATAAAAAATAAAACATGGGCAAGAAAGGTGATCAAATAAAAATGCGCAAGAAAGGTGATCAAATAAAAATGCGCAAGAAACAAGTGAGGGAGCATGGGGCCCACATTAATCACAAACAGAAACGCGTCTGTTATTTTATGTATTTGGACGCGCGCGTGAGTTTGTTTAATATTCAAATATTGCAATCAAGGGCCCGCGTCTTTTTATATATATTTATGGTTAAAACCTTGGTCACTATATAGTGACAGTCACTTCCAAGACTTATTCTAGAAATTTTTTGTTTTTAACGTAAAAGAATGTGAATTTACGTACAACCAAATAAAAAACACTTTAATTAGCCTTTTTTATTTGGTCAAACAGTTGATTGGACTCAAACAACTAATTTTGTCTCAAAAAGATATTCACCAAACACCTCCTTAATGAATTCAACAATTCTCAACCAACCATGAAATAACAAAGGCAATAACAAATATTAACTATTTTTTTATTTGTCAATTGCCACTATATTTAACAGCTGAATTTATACGGATGAGATCCTCTACTCAAAAGATTCTATGCCAATATTACGCAAAAATAACTTTTTATCTTTTTACAGTAAACTTATGCTTTAATTTACTTTTGGTTAAATGACCGACCTTATTCCTTCCACAACATTGGTTTTACCCGTCTCTTTCTTTAATCTTTCTCCTTCCATTTTTATATATCCAACCATCTCATACTGTGTTTTTATATTAAAAAGGTTGTTTACAAATTTTATAAAAATGACTAACGCCCTGTTTACCAGAGCTTATATGTAGATCAGTTCAGTTCAATTCAGTTCAGTTCAGTTCAGTAAAAATGTAACTTGATGAAATTCAGGTTAATTTAGTTATGCTGATTCCATTTTTCAATACATCATTTTTACTTCAGTTCAGTTCAGTTCAATTCAGTTCAGTTCAATTCAATTCAGTTCAGTTCAGTTCAGTACATCAAGAAATAAGCTCTAGTAAACAGGGTTTAAGTTTGGTATTAGAATTTGAAAATCATAAATTGCAGTGTTGCTAAGAAGTAAACAAGACAACAAAAATATACATAGACTATATATGCAGATGAAAGTTTATATATTTTAAATATTTTATACCATTTTGTAGGTCAAAGAAATGTTTATCTTGAAACACATTAATGTAGATTCATTCATTTGATTAAAATGTAAATGAAGTTATTTAAATATAATTTAAATAATTTATATAACATTTTATATTTGTTTATTTATAAAATTATGAATGACGACGAACTTACACATTAACTTAAATATATATAAATGAGTTTAAGATATTATTTAACCTTTCATATTATTTTTTATAATATAATTTTTGAATTAAACGTTAATGATATTATTATTATTCTTTTTTAATAAAATTCGACACTAATAAAATTGTGCTTAAGGTAAACATGACAAATCCAGACTTAATGTGAATTTACGTATGTAAAATATTTACTAATTTAAAATATAAATGTGAAAAAAAACTTATGGTGAATGTATTGTCACTAGTGCAAAGTAATGCATCCCCGGCTATGATTCACGGCGGTTTTTCAAAACCGCCGTGGCTGGAGCTTACGATGTCGGAAGCCTTGTAGATTAGAGAGGTTCCGACATCGGAAAGTCCCTAGGAAGGCGCTTGAATGATTATAACGGCGGTTTTTACAAAAACCGCCATAAATTTATTGTTTCCGATTTCGTAACTAGAACCGTGACCGCAACCAAATCTCCAACGGAGATCAGTTACGATATCGGAAACTTATTAGATTGCTGTAACGAATTCGGAAGCTTTACGACATCGGTTAATATTTAAAATATCAAGGATGTGTATTTATTCTTGTTTGATCTGAACCATAGATATCTTTCACCAAATCAATCTCATCCGTAAAAAAATCCCATTATATAGAAATTTCAACCCTTATCCAAATATTTCCAGGATCACCAAATCTGAATCTTCACACATCGTGGCCAAGCTGATCGAAGCTCAGCTCCCAGTTCGTTGCGAAGCCCAGAATTGCCCTGCTGCCCCAAACTCCCTTCTCCAGTAGCACCTTCGATCAGCTATCTTCTTCGATGGAGACGAAAGTGGAAACCGATGGCGGTAGCAGGTTCAAATTGTCGTGAGGAAGAGGGATGGCGGTTTATTAGTGGCGTGTTGGGGGTTTTGGCGTGACGGTGGGCTCACCGGCACCGAAACCCAGTTGCCGGCATCCAAGGTAGTGTGTTAATTTGTGTCCGTGTTTTAATAGAGGTTGTTTTAAATTATGTGTGTTTTAAATGTTAATAGTGGTTGAAAGCGGTAGAATAATTTATGTATATGTGTTAATGGAAGTTGAATGAGGTTAATGGGTTCTTTAGCTAGGAATTTTTATGAAGTTGAATGAGGTTAATGAGATAAACTGCGGAATGTTTTATCTGTTGTTTTCGTAGGGTTCCGATTTTGTTTGCTTAATTGAATGGTGCTGTACTCGATGTTTTCAGCCTGGATGTTGTGGAAATTTATGCGTTTTTCATTGGGTTTTACTTTCGGTTCTTTGATTGAATGATGCTGTTCTTTTATGCTCTCAATTTGATGGTGTAGTAATGTTGAGTTACTGCTTGCTGCCTGTTTGAAGTTCGATTAGTGTTCTCTTAAATGAGTAATTGATTTGTGTCAGGCAGTTCTGATTTTCTGCGTATTCGTGGGGAATACTTAACTGTGGTGTTAGAATTTGATTTTGGTGAATCTGTGCTATAATCAGCTTGAATGTTACTTGTGTTGGGACTGTTATACATATATTGGATTGATAGTCGGATTAGGAGTGCATCACTATGCTTTGGATAATTCTTAAGCTCTCTTTACCTGTTTTAGTTTCCTTTGTGGAACGTGTATGTAACTAAACCATCATATTGTTGAACTTCTGTATGACTAGTTGGTTGTTGGTCTCAAAATGTTCCAAGTCCGATTTCATACTCTATGTATGATGTTTCGTTTTCTCCTATTGCTTATAGACAAAAAACCTGCTACGGATTGCTATATTTAACATCAGCTACATTAGAGGGCTGTTTCCTGAGAAGTACTTCAATGACAAAGTTGTTCCAGCCTTGGGTGAAATACCGCTCCTTCCCTAAACTTTCCTTTGATTATTTAGTTTATCTAGTTTTTAGTTTGATGATATCACCTATCTGTTCTAATCAGATATGAAGATTAAGAAACTTATGCCAATGGATGTTGAGTCTTGTAGACTCATAGACTGGATGGAGAAAGGCATGCTTGTTTATATGTTATATTCGTATATCTTAAAGAGGCCTCGGTTCTTGTTGTTAATTCATATTAGTCTTCCCTTGCAGGTGTTTATGATGCGCTTCAGAAAAAGTACCTCAAAACACTTCTGTTTTGTGTGTGTGAAGCAACTGCAGGTCCCGTGATTGAAGAATATGCATGTAAGACTATTTAACCTAAATTTCCTGCTGAACATCTTTGATTAAACTAGTGGTTCATTAGGATATTGTCAATGACACCTTTGCATTAATAGGACTGATAGTAATGAAGGCTAATGATGATAGAAATTGACTAGCTATTAGCAGTTCAGTTTCTCATCTTGTGTATTCCATCCGACAGTGGTAGATTTTTAGTTTTGTTTTTGAGACCAATAATGTTTAAGTTTTATTGCTCACTATTGTAAATGTTACAATCATTAAGAATAGATAGTTCTATATGTTGTGCCTTCTTCGGGTTCAAAAGAGCGCAATCTGTTCCATCTGATAAGCTGCTAGTAGTTGGGCCGGCGATTTTTTTTACTACGTCCTGGAGAGCTTCCGATGTCGAAAACCATATAGTCTAGGGAGGTTCCGACGTCGGAAACCCTATAGTCTAGGGAGGTTCCGACGTCGGAAGCAAAGAACCAGTCACGGCGGTTTTTAACCGCCGTGGTTGGTCGATTACCAACCACGGCTCAGCCACCCACGGCGGTTTTGAACCGCCGTGAGTAGTAAGGTTCTGCACTAGTGTGTAAGTAAAATATTTAACTCAACCAATTTACTGCAAAAACATTAATGTATTGTAAATGTACGTACGTAAAACAACATTTAATTCGACCAATTCATCTGCACAAACATAAATCATATCTTTTTGCGCAAAGTTGGCGTAAAATATTTGCGTAGATGATCCAAATTGGAATATATACTATCAATGTAGTTGTATTCATTAACCATGCACAAAGAACTATACAATACACGAATTCACATAAAAGATTCCATTGTTAAATTTAAAATACAGCTTAATCCTAGAACACAATATAATAAGGATTCTTTTGAGGAAAACAACGTGGTTTCTTTTGAGGAAAACAACGTGGTTTTGATTTTCTTCGCCCTCAAATATTCTCTCTCCTTTCGGTTTTTTGAATTTAGAGGTTATTTAATCCTTGCTCGGTTATGCGACCACTCTTCTGCAATTCGATTCTGATTTGGAACACCGAATTCGATTATGATTTGGGTATCACCACGGGTTGTTTATTTCGAATATATGTCATCAGATATTCATCGTCCAATTGTTCCGAGCATCAAAGATTCACCGACGGGAATCGCCGACGGAATTTCTGATTCCACCGCCACTCGAGCGTCAGTTTCCGATTTCCTGGCACAACCTTAATATCTGAAGACCGGGCCTGCAATCTCAGACAGGTTTGAATTACTTTCCTTCTTTATTATTATTTTGTTTTTGGATTTTTGGAGGATCTTTGACCTTGGGATCACTTTCACGTGTTGAAAGATACTGGAGTTGATAACTATAGCTTAATTCTTAATTTATTGTCATGTCATGGCCGCTGATTTTTCATTGTCTCAACTCATGGTCAATTTAACATATCGTAACTTTGTATATATGTTTATCGTAGATTTGTTTGTTCTTGTGTACTATGGTATTAAATTAGGTTGTATTAGTGCTTTTTGTGATACATTTGGCATGTGTATAGTTTAAGTTTATTTGTTGATTGGGATGCATTCAGAATTTGTATTTGTGGATTCAACTGTTTTTATTGGAGTTGTACATAGCCTGAGATTGGACTCTTCTGTTATGCACTTATGCTACAATTTACAATTTACAATTTACAAGCCTATACTTTTTTCATACTTTTTGATGCCATAATTCCAACCATAGATTAGTTTATCTATTTCCAGTGGTTCTTATTGAAGATAATGCTCAGACCACATAGATTAGTCTTCCACTCCTCCTTTCATTATTGACCATTATCTCACGTTTCCATGTATTTCTCACCACTCTTCACAGTTAGTTTGTTAGTCAATCTCTTGTGTATAAATAGGGCATATTTGATTAATACAAATCATCAATTCCTCATTATTATTCAGTTTTGACTTACCTACTTATATAGGCTTCTAAGGTCTCAGCAGTGTGTTGTGCACGATATGTTTCTGAAATTGAAGTTTGAGAGAGAAGATGTTTTGAGGTGTCTAAATCTGTGATGCCCCTCCTCCCAAGTCTATCTTCTTTTTTTCTATGGTGTGGATGTTGATGAGTGGTGTCAAAGTTTTAGACAGTCCAGTTTAATTTTATTGTATTATTGTTAATACAATATACTCCCAAATCTACTTAAAACCTGGTTGAATTATATTGCAGCCTGGTGAGTTTCCAAAGCTGGACAATGTGGTATATTAAGAGCTCCTGGTGGTAATTCATACTTATTGTGTGTGTGGGTGTGTGCTAAACAAACAGCTGTTTGCCATGTAGTTTTACTTGAACTGCTTTTTTCAGTATAGTTTAGTCCATAGATGCAGCACTGTAAAATGAAGCATTCATGTTTTATTCATGTCTGATAAATAGACTGACTTGCAAGAGCCACGCGGTTATTCATGTTTGTTTAAAATATAAGAATTTTCAGAGTTGATGGAAAATATAGAGTTATTTGAAATCTAGGAGGCGATTCTCCTTTGCTAATATATCATAAATCACAAGTTAGAATTGATTTGGTTTTGCATTAAGCATTGTTTTGCTCTGAGCAAAGTTTTGTTAAACAATGATGCAGACTTGTGACATAGAGCCAATCCTTTTCCGGGACTGTGATGCTATTGTAAGGAATATGCAAGGGAGGTTAGAAATTCTTGCAGTTAATGTGCATGTGGATAGTGACACCAATGTTGATTATGATGAAGAGGAGGCACCTAGGCTGCGCAATGAACCTGGAGATTTGGTTGCCCAATTAAGTGAGAGAATGCATAGGCAGTCTATTTAACAGATGTGCTAAATAACAGATGTGAAGAAAAGCATAACAGATGTGCTACGTGCAATGCTTTTGTGGGTGATGTGAAAGAATACAAAGAGCATTTCAAGAGTGAGTGGCACAAGCATAACATGCGGAAAAAATCCAAAAATCTTCTTCCTCTCTCTGCAGAAGAATGTGTAGCATGATTTGGAACTCGAGGACTCCAAAAGCTTATCTGAATAACTATTCATTTTGAAGCCATGTTTATTAATTTTGGTTGAATGAGCTGCTTTTTCTGTAGACTAAGGTGCACAGTATGACGAACTCTATTATTATTATTATTATTATTTTTTTTTTTAGGGGAAATTAAACTTTTTTATTTTTTAGATAAGCTCAGTTTTAAGCATTAACCAAGATAAAGAGATGTGCAAACATAAGCCTATGATGGAACTCTAACTAGAACCTCCTTACAGTTTAGTGAATCGTTTCCCAGGCGAACCACAAGATTGTCCAGAGGTTAGTAAAGATAAGAGTTACATATCAGACTTGAAAAGAAGGAGCTTGAGCAGTCTTGCAGCAAAGCCACTGGTGGAGAGGTGGAAGGAAAACAGGTCCATCAATGAGTGATCTTCTCCTGGCCATTTGGAGTCCTGCTATACCTGCAAAAAGAGTTCATCAGCAGAATCTGTTTTTTGAAATTCTCAAAGAAGGTGTGCTCAATTGATCCAGCCTAATGAGCCCTTGCAACTTAGATGGCATAGTATTGAAAGAGTGAAAAGATGAAGTACATTTGTCTTTTAAGGCCATTTTGGCAATAGAGTCAGCCACTTGATTAGCCTCTCTAAAGATGTGAAGAAGTGAAACATTTTTGGCCTTTAAATGTAAATCATCAGCTAGTTGAAATAGCTTCCAATGTGCAGTATTAGGATTCAGAACACATGATATAGCATTGAGACTATCAGATTCAATAGTAATAACTTCAGAATATCTACATGCATGATCTAGAGCAAATTTAATGGCAAGGAGTTCAGCCTCTAAGACAGAGTCAGCTGTTGTGAAGAGATTACTAGCTGAAACAAAACCTCTCATATTATTTCTGATTATTAGGCCAAGACCTGCTAGATCATGAGAAGCAGACCAGGCTGCATCAACATTCATTTTGAAACCACTAACAGGTTTAGTCCAGGCAATCCTTAAGATTTTTGGTTTGGGAGGTTTTTTTCTCAAAGGAAGGAAACTGTGATCAGCTATTTCAGCATCTATCTGGTTAGAGATGTAAAAAGGCTTGGCACAGAACATGAAGAAAAGCTGGTCCTTGATATTGTGAATCACAGTAGGGATATGAATCTTCACATTATCATATAGCCATCTATTTCTAGCTTTCCATAAATTCCAACAGACTATGGAAGGTGTAAGTTTGAGGATTTTATTATGTGAAGGGGAAAGCCCTGGAAAAGTAAGGTAAAAGGATAATCTTTCCCAGATGGAAAGAAATTGTCTATCTAGGATTCCCATAAAATGATGTAGAATTTTCCAAACAGATAGGGAAAACACACAGGAATTATAAAAATGATCCAGAGAATCCTCATTTTGACACATAAGACATTTGGATGGGAGGTTGAATTTCCATTTTTTAAGGATGTTATCAAAAGGTTGTAAGGAATTTGTCAACCTCCACATAAAAACTGAGACCTTTTTTTCAAGTTTTGAATCCCATAAATGATGAATGGAAGCAATAGTACCTCTTTGTTCAGTGATGAGATCATAGGCAGATTTAAAAGAGAAAATTCCAGTGCTTTGAGGCTTCCAAATTAATCTATCTTCCCTATGGTTGTAAATCCTGAGAACCTGCAAAAGAAGGAATACTTCAGTAGATAGAAATGGTTGTAGCTGTCTCAAATACATATCTTTATGAGAATAGAAAACTGAGACAGAAGTGTCAGTAGGAATGGAAGTGAGAGAAGGGTCACAGTGATCACAGATAGGTCCAACATCTAACCAGTTAGATGACCAAAAGTTACATTGACCATTCCCTAAAATGATTCTAGAATGGCTTTCACACCAGGAATTCACTGAGCAGATTCTTCTCCAGTTTGGAGATTTCTGATAAGATACAGGTAGTGAAGCCATGAAGTGAGACCATAGAGTTTTAGCATTCTGATACTTCCACCATAGTTTGGCAGAGCATGCATGAATGATGCAAGAGATTGATCTGAAACCCAAACCATTTTGGTTCAAAGGGAAACAAAGTTCTTCCCATCTTTAATTTCCATGATTTTTTAGGTTTCAAATCATTCTCCCCCCAGAAAAAAATGCTCATTTTTCTTTCTATTTTCCTAATGACCTGTTTAGGAGGAGATATGATAGACCATACATGCTGAGGGATGGCAAAAATGCATGACTTAATCAAGGTTATTTTACCACCAGTAGACAACCACCTATTTTTCCAATTATTTAACCTTTTATCAATTTGTTCAAATAGAGGTTGGAAATAAATGTTTTGTGCTTTCCCTTTATAAATTGGGACACCTAGGTATTTAAATGGGAAGGTCCCCAGTTTCATTCCTAGTATCCTTTTTATGTTATGAACCTGGGAAGAAGATGCATGTTTGCTAATGAATAAATCACTCTTGTCAAAATTGATTTTTTGACCAGATGATTATTCAAATTTAACTAGAAAGGCTTTGAATCTAGTGAGAGTAAGCCTATCAGAGTTAAGAAAAACTACAGTGTCATCAGCATAGGAAAGGTGAGAAATTCTCAGAGCATTACATGGGAGGTCATAATATTGGAGCTTACCTTTCTCAAAAGCAAAAACAAGTGATCTAGTAAAAGGCTCACTGAAAATATTAAAGAGAAAGGGAGAGAGGGGATCACCCTGTTTGATACCTCTGGATGATTGGAAAAAACCAACAGCCTTACCATTGATGAGCACAGAGAACCATGCAGCAGAGAAATTCTTGATAGGTCCTAAATATACTCTTATTTTGTAGCATTTGAGAGCTGTTTTAGATAGTATTTTGTACTTTTATATTAGACTTTTAGACCAAATCATTCATAATGGTTTGAAATTGAAGACGTGCATTTCGACCTTGAATTGCACTTGCGATGGATTTGGATGATTTGAAGACCTTCTATGACCGTCCTGAAGGAGTTAGATACATTGAAGAACCGGTCGTAGAAGTGGCGTGAAGGCACACTCTCGCGGATCGCGAAACCTCGGTCGCGAACCGCGAGGGTGCGTGTTGCTGTTTTGAAGATGCCAAGTTTCGCGCGGTCCGCGAAACTTCGGTCGCGAGCCACGGAGCCAGAGACGCGCGGTCCGCGGAACTTCGGTCGCGAACCGCGAGCACCAGAAACGCGCGGTCCGCGGAACTTCGGTCATGAACCGCGGGCGCCAGAGACGTGCGGTCCGCGAAACTTCGTTCGCGAACCGCGGGAGCCCGTAACGAGCGGACCGCGAAACCTCGGTCGCGAGCCGCGAGAACCAGTCTCGCGAGCCGCGAAGGGTTTCTCGCGGTCCGCGAAAATACTCTGCCACTTGCATTTTGTTTTCTTTAATTTTATTTATTTTGGACTATAAAAGGAACTTATCCTCAATTGTTAGAGGATCGGTTTTTAGACAGAGAATTCCATTTTCCTTCACTTTTCTTTCCATTTTGATCTTTGAATTCATCATGGTTTGTTGTATTAATTATGGTTGTGATTATCTAATTATGGTTGTAGGCTAAAACCCACCTTGGGTATATGTGATTGGACTTCTTGTTATGGATTGAGAACATGATTTATGAAGTTTAGGAATGGTGATTTGCTATTGAATGATCATAATTTATATGTGTATTTGATGCTTGAAATGATTAGGAATGATTTCCTAGTGATAGATATGTGTTAGATATTGCTTTTCCATGGTTAGAATGTTATCATTCTTTCTATGTAAGAGTAGTAAATTAGGAATCGAATGCATCTTGTTATCAATTGTATTTGTTCTTAAGATCATTCATTAGCATTGTATCTATGTCAAGTTTGTTATCAAATTGCATGGGTAAGTTTGAGAAACATCTAATTTGAAATGATATTGATCAATTGAACTAGTTGTTATCATCTAGTAAAGTTGTCAATTGAAGTTGTGAAGATGCTTTCATCTTTCATAGCTATGGTTAAAGATAGTTTCTCACTACAAACAATCACCATTCTCAAAGCAACATGATAAAGTTTGAGGAAAATCTCATAATAAGAAGTCACCAATCTCATATATCCAAGTCTAGTATTCTCATTAGTTAATCCTTTAGTTGAAACCTTAAATGCTAAACTAGTTGTAATCCTAGAATTATAGTTGCTTTACATAGTAGTGTTTCTTACAAAAACTCAAATCCCCCCCTCCCCCCTTTTGTTTACATTGCTTTTATATATGTATATGTATATGTATGATACAATATATACGTAGAAATAACCTTTTCCCTGTGGAACGAACCTTACTTGCCACTATATGCTTAGTTGTGTGTGGAGGTAGTGAGTGAATATAAATTGTATATTTGAGAGGTACGGCGACGACCTCCCAAATTTTGGCGCCGCTGCCGGGGACTTGGCGTATTTCTATGTGTTTATTGTAGTTGTACTAACACCCTATCTTTCTTTTTCATCTTATTTTTAGTTTGGAACCCTATTGCTCTAGCTCTTGGTGCATGGTTCATACAAGAACCTCGAACCAAGACCCTTTGCAATACGATTCCGAATTAGTTAGGAGTCTTCGTCAACTCAAGCGACAAGTGCAAGAGACACTAGATGCCAATCCATTTTCCCTTGATAGTGAAGTACCACCTTCCACCATGGCGGAGGAGGACCAAGAAGAGGGGATCGGGCAAAACCACCCCCGAAACCAATTCTACAACCCTTTCCAAAACCCTAACACTTCTCCTACCAACATTTCTATGAGAGAGTACATGTCCCCCAACTATGAGGAACAACAATCAAGCATTGTTTACCCGGACTCTCAATATGAAATCAAGATGGGAGTGATAAATTTGCTTCCAACTTTCCATGGTAGAGAAGTGGATGATCCCAATGACTTCCTTGAGGCTTTTCACCGAGTTTGTAGTAGTTTGAAACCTTCCGAGATGAGTGTGGATAAGTTTAAGTTGAAAACATTCACCTTTACCTTGAAGTACAAGGCCGCCAAATGGTTAAGCCATTTGCCTTCATCATCAATCACTACATGGCCACAATTGAAGAAAAAATTCCTTGACAAGTACTTTCCCCCTCTAAATCCTCGGTCTTGATACAAGCCATTAGCAACATCACTCAAGATGATGATGAGACTTTGTATGAGTATTGGGAAAGGTTCCAAACTCTCCTCTCAAGTTGCCCGTACCATAGCTTCACCGAAGCTCAATTAGTGTGTTTTTATTACAATGGTTTGAATGATAGAGAAACCGAGTTGATAAATCGGTCTTGTTGCGGTTCCATTGCTAACCTTGGCTCTTCCGATGCCATATGCTATTTGAGCAATTAACCGAGGGATGCAAACCAAAGAGGGACCGGAGACTACGAGTAGGTAACTCCGGTGGGAACAATGATGGTTCTCGTCAAGATATCAAGGAGCTTACGGCATTGATGAAAGGTTTCATGATGGGAAATAGCTCCGGAGGGAACTCGGGGAATCAAACAAGGCAACAAGTTATGACGTGTGGGATTTGTGCTTCGAACCATCTCACCGAATCTTGTCCTCAAGCAAACGAGGATTATAACGAAGAAGTCAATGCCATGGGGGTCTATGGTGGAAACCAAGGTTTTAGAGGTGGCCAAGGGTTTCAAGGAGGACGAGCCTACCAAGGTGGTAGGGGTTTTCAAGGTGGACAAGGCCAAGGTAGTGATAGGGGTAACCAAAGGAAGTATGATCCTTTTGCTCAACACTACAACCCCGGAACTAGAGATCACCCCAACTTTCGGTGGAGAGATGAACCAACGGGGCAACAAGGCCAACAAAGTGGCTACCAAGGGGGTTACCAAGGTCAAAGTGGTCAATCTTTTGATAGGTCGAGGGGGCAAAATGACCAAGGCTACCAAGGAGACCAAAGCAACCAAAATCAAGGGTACCAAGGTTACCAAAACCAAGGGTACCAAGATCATCAAAACCCTCAATATCACCCTCAACCCCAACAATACCAAAGAAACCAAGGACAAGGCCGTTTCAATAATCGTGCCCCTCAAAATGCTTACCCGAGATTGGAAGATAAATCTCGTGATCAAGGTGAAATCTCGGGCCAATTCCCACAAGACGCTCGATTCAAAAGCATTGAGGTGCAAATGAGTCAAATGGCCACTGTTTTGGGGAAATTGGAAGCACAAAACTCCGGGAAACTACCCGCACAACCGGAGTTAAATCCAAGGCCTCATGCGAGTGCCATGACCTTGAGGAGTGGTAAACAAGCAGTTGAACCCGAAGTGGTTGTGAAAAAGGCACCCAAGAGAGGCCTTGTGAAGAAGAGCTTGACCAATGACGAAGTTGAGGTGACCTTGGCCGACGAAGAAGTAATTCTTGAGGAGCTAGCCAAAGAAAAAGGTGATGCCGAGATTGAGAAGGAGAAAGAACTAATTGATGAGGAACATGTAGACACAACCACTCATGTTGAACCAATGTCACCTCCATTCTCACCTCTTCACAAGAAAACTAGGGTAGACACTACCTTCGATGTGGAAGCACCATTTCCCGAGGCTTTGAAGAATACTCGCAAAAGGGAGATGGACAAGGAAGCTTTCGAAGTTCTTCGAAAGTGTGAGGTAAACATTCCTTTGCTCGATGCTATTGATCAAGTTCCTAGATATTCTAAGTTCTTGAAAGAATTATGTGTGAACCATCGTCAACAAAGGTCTAAGCATGTTAAAAATGAAAGAGTCAATGAACATGTGTCGGCTTTGTTTCAAGACAAAATGCCTACTAAGTGTGGTGATCCCGGCATGTTTACAATTCCTTGCATTTTAGGGAACACTTATTTTCCTAGAGCCATGCTAGATTTAGGTGCATCCATAAATGTCATCCCATACACATTGTATGAATCATTAAATCTTGGCACTTTGCATAAAACCGGTGTAGTGATCCAACTTGCCGACCGCTCTAATGCATACCCTAAGGGTATTGTTGAAGATGTCTTGGTGAAAAGTCGACAAGTTGGTGTTCCCGGCCGATTTTTACGTTCTTGACATGGAACATGATAAATTTGCTACCCCTGTCTTGTTAGGGCTTCCATTTTTGAAAACGTCAAGAACTATAATCGATGTGCATAGTGGTAGGTTTACCATGGAATTTGATGAAGATAAAATAGAGTTCAACATTTATGGTGCAATGAAATACGATGATGATGAAACTTCTTGCAAAAAGTTTATGAAAATGATGGTGATGATCCTTTGTTAAAAGCGTTAGCCAATAGTTTACACACAAGTAATGTTCATACATATGCTTTGAGTGCTAACTTGAAGGAAAGCATTTTTGAGCTAGATACTTTTGAGGAACTTTCTCTTGCTGCACCACTTTTAGACCTCGAGGTATTGAAAGACTCGGGCAACCGACCATCTCTCAATAAACCTCCGGTGGTGGAATTGAAACCACTACCCGAGAATCTAAAATATGCATTCCTTGGTGATGGTGAAAAATTACCGGTGATCATTTCAAACAAACTCACCAAGAAACAAGAGGAAAGGTTGATGAAAGTGCTACAAGATCATAAGGAGGCCATTGGATGGACTATTGCCAACATCAAAGGTATGAGTCCAAGTACTTGCATGCACTGTATTCTATTGGAGGATGATGCTAAACCCATCCGATAACCTCAAAGGCGATTGAACCCTCCTATGATGGAGGTAGTAAAAGCCGAGGTGCTTAAATTGTTGGATGCGGGAATGATCTATCCAATCTCCGATAGTAAATGGGTAAGCCCAACGCAAGTGGTACCAAAGAAGACCGGAGTGACCGTGGTGGAGAATAGCCATGGCGAGTTGATCCCCACTCGTATTCAAAATGGATGGCGTGTTTGCATTGATTACTGAAGGCTAAATGCGGTAACAAGGAAAGACCATTTTCCTTTACCATTTATTGATTAAATGCTTAACCGGCTCGCAGGCCACTCTTTCTACTGTTTTCTCGATGGCTATTCAGGTTACTTTCAGGTTGCCATCGCACCCGAAGATCAAGAGAAGACCACCTTCACATGTCCCTTTGGCACATTTGCATACCAACGCATGCCTTTTGGACTCTGCAATGCACCAGCCACATTTCAAAGGTGTATGGTTAGCATTTTTTCAGAATATCTTGAGAAGTTTGTAGAGGTTTTTATGGATGACTTTACTGTTCATGGAAACTCTTTTGACAATTGCTTACTCCATTTGTCATTAGTCCTAAAAACTTGCATTGATAAGAATCTTGTGCTTAATTCTGAAAAATGTCATTTTATGGTTGAAAAAGGCATTGTGTTAGGTCATGAAGTATCATCTAAGGGTATTGAGGTAGATAAAGCAAAAATTGATACCATCCAATCTTTACCTTACCCTACTTGTGTGCGCGATGTGAGATCTTTTCTTGGCCACGCGGGTTTCTACCGCCGTTTTATAAAAGATTTCTCGAAAATTTCTTCCCCTTTATGTAGATTGTTACAAAAGGATGTGGAATTTGTGGTAGATGAAGGCTGTAAGAGGGCATTTGATTGTTTGAAGTCTATGCTAGTGTCGGCCCCTATTATACAACCTCCAAATTGGTCCCTTCCATTTGAGATCATGTGTGATGCAAGTGACTATGCCGTTGGTGCGGTGTTAGGTCAAAGGGTTGGAAAAGTTCCCCATGCCATTTACTATGCATCCATGACTCTCAATGATGCTCAAAGGAACTATACCACTACCGAGAAAGAATTGCTAGCGGTAGTCTTTTCATTAGAAAAATTTAGGCCATACTTGCTTGGTAAAGATTATTGTTTTCACTGACCATGCAGCTCTTCGTTACTTGATGACGAAGAAAGAAGCAAAGCCTAGGTTGCTCCGATGGATCTTACTTTTGAGTGAGTTTGACTTGGAGGTCAAAGACAAGAAAGGAGCTGAGAATCTAGTGGCCGACCATTTGAGCCGTTTGGTGCCCAATGAGGAGTTTGGGACCAAAGCATTGAAGGACCATCTTCATGAAGAGTTTCCCGACGAGCAATTGTTTGCTCTTAGTGTTTCTCTTCCATGGTATGCCAACATTGTGAATTTCCTTGTCACAAGTAAGTGCTCTTCTCATTTCACAAAAGTACAAAAGGATAAGTTAAAGCATGATGCTAGCTTTTATGTGTGGGATGATCCCTATGTGTGGAAACATTTTTCCGACCAAGTGATTAGGAGATGCATTCCCAATAATGAAACCAACTCAATCCTTGCTTTTTGCCATTCATATGCATGTGGAGGTCATTTTGGTGCTAGGAAAGTGCTAGACTGTGGTTTTTATTGGCCTAGCTAGTTTGAATAAGGATGCATACACCTTTTGCAAATCTTGTGATAAATGCCAAAGAGTAGGAAATATCTCTTCTAGGAATGAAATGCCCCAACATTGCCCTCTATATTGTGAACTCTTTGATGTTTGGGGAATCGATTTTATGGGACCTTTCCCTACTTCCTTTGGTTTTAAATATATCTTGCTTGCGGTTGACTATGTTTCTAAGTGGGTTGAAGCAATCCCCACTCGTACTGATGATTCTAAAGTGGTTGCAGAATTCATCAAATCTCACATCTTCTCTAGGTTCGGGGTACCCCGAGCTCTGATCAGTGATCGAGGCACTCACTTTTGCAATAGAACCATTGCCGCATTGTTGAAGAAATATGGGGTAAATCACAAAACTTCTACCGCCTATCACCCACAAACAAATGGACAAGCCGAAGTTTCACTAGTGCAGAAAGCTTTATTAAAGGCTTCAAATGGAAGGCTGTTCGTTGAAAAATTCAAGAAAACGCTGTGCAACAACATTTCCGATATCGGAAGCATGTAATTCTAGGAGCTCTATCATTAGACAACTTTTGAAAAAATTTAGAAAGCGGTCAATTCTGAACCGCTGTCTAAAAAATTTCATGAACGGCGTTTTATAATACCAGCTGTACAATGTAACAAAAGACATCGTTTTTTTATAAATGCAGTCGAAACAAAGTAGTTTCCGATAACGGAAGCCCATTTCCGAGATGGGAAGCAATATTCTAGTAAATAATTTTTGGGTTCCGAACTTGGAAGTAAAGAAGTTAGCGATTAACCGGAAAAACAAGCATATTTCCGATATCTAGGACCAATTCTAATATATATTTTTAGGTTCCGAATTCGGAAGTACTAATAAGTTCCCGATCTCGGTTAATGTAGTAATCGGAGCTAAATTTTGACTTTTTAAAAGTTTGACCGGCGTAAATATTTTAATGTTTCGACATAAATTGGAGATTGAACGTAGAATCTCATCATAGTTCTGAGATCGGAACCTTATTCTAGTATATTTTTAGGTTCCGGGATCGGAAGTGAATATAATTTCCCAATCCCTATTAGTTTCGGATTCGGAACTAAATTAAAAAATAAAAGAAAATACGTTAACCTAAAATACATGACTATATTTTTTCTGAAACCTAGCAGGAGAGGGATACTCAATTTTAAAGGGCCAAGTCGGAAGACTATATAAATAAAGGGACAATAACTATATATTCAGGAACGGGTAATCACTTGTGAATGCCATAAAGTTTTGTATTTGTGAAGAAAGAATTGGTGTGTTCGAAGATTCGTGATCCGTCGACAACGAACAGAAAGACAACGAACAATACAAGGTTATTAGAGCATCCACAATGGTGCTCTTTAAGTGCACTTTTCTTAATAAGGGACACTCCTTATTTAAGGAGGCTCATTGTGGAGTTTTAAGAACCACTCCTTATTTAGGGAGTGATTACCTCTTTTGTTGTGCTTGACTAGCCAATAAAAATATTACTTTTTTCCTTTGAGTATTTTTTTAATTATAAGTTTAAAACAAAAATAAAGAAAATAAGTGCTTCTCTAGTACTGTTCTATTGTTAGTGTTGGGTTTTTCCATAGTTTTGCTCAAAATTGATTATGTGAAACTTAAGAAGTGCTCTTTATATTCAAACCATTGTGGATGCTCTTACTTGCTTACGAGATATTGAATATATGAACTATCATATTTTACAAGATTTTTAATTTGGGGCTTTTTATGTGAATTGATTGATTGAGTAATTTAATTGATATGATTCAAATATATTGTGATTTACATTGCAGGAGTATGAACTTGGATCGTGTTCGTATTGTTGGATTGAACATTCGAACATCTACTGAACATAGGAGTTGATCGAATATTTCATTGAAGTTGCTTCTAATCATGCGAGAATGGAGAATATGTCAATGATGTGATGTCCATGTAAGGACTCGAGCTCGGTCAAAGTTCGTGTTCGAACTCGGTTTGACTAATTCGAAATCAAACTCGAACTCGTTCGTTAATAAATGAGTTCGAACTTGAGATCATAACTCGATAGGCTCGTTGAACAGCTCGAGAATAATTTATAGATACTATATTTATAATTTATAAAAAAAATTTACATGTGTTAAAGAAGGTAATTATATGTTTATTAATTTTAGTTCTTTTCATTTATTTATTTAGTCTTTTTTATATAATAAAAAGCCTAAAAGAATACATTTTGAATAAGAAATGGATAAGATATGACGTTATGAAGATTGAATAAAGAAGTAAAATAAATCTTGAAGAAAAAAGAAAGAGAAAAAAAGAAAGAGAGAAAGGGAAGGGAGGAAAGCTTGAATCCCACATCGGTGGCAAGAGAAAGGGAGAAATCTTCTCTTAGTTATAAATTGATCTCATTTCCTAACCATTCTTAGTCCAACTTGCTTTGGTGGATTTTCATGTGCAAATCCATATTTAGATGTTTGGGCTCGAATTGGGCTTCTAGAATCCGAAAAGAACGTGGAGACAGAATAAGATTCCGAGATCAGAAAATTTAATAACAAATAGAATTCATACTCAACATTGTAACATTAAATATATCGAAACAATCATAGAATCCGGAACCGACGGTCGATTGCGGTCAATATTAGTGCGAAACAGAATTGAATTTCCGGTGTCAGAAACTTTAAAACTAACTAGAATTCATACTAGATACCGTAACGTATGATAAATCAAAACGCTTATAGAATCTGGAAAACGGTGAAACACAACCAACAAGTAGAATTGGATTTCCTAATTCGGAACAATACTCATTAACCAGAATGGAACCTAGAATACGTAAACTATGGAAAATCGAATGTGGACTCGTATTCATAAACCTAATGGCCGGATAATTTTATCCTGACGGCAACTGAACGGAAAATACTAACTTCCGAACACGGAAGTAATGTAGAGTAACTCCCAGAATCTTAAGTTCCGCCACCAGAAATAAATGGACAGCGGTTGGAATATAAACAATGGATAACGTTGAAAAAGCCTTTAATTGTCTCATTGGACATCTCCTAATAAAACGCTGTCTACAGAAATACAATGGACGGCTCAGCCACCTACGGCTCCTCCAAAATGCCTTCTATCGCACAAATAACAACAGTTAATCCTATGCTCTCCCACTAGTGTTTCCAATAGAGAAATCAAGTCCATCCTTGAGAAAACGGTTAGGCCGACTCGCAAGGATTGGAGTACTCGGTTGGATGATGGATTGTGGGCATATAGGACGGCTTATAAGACTCCAATTGGTATGTCTCCATACCGATTAGTCTTTGGAAAGCCGTGTCATTTACCGGTGGAGTTAGCACACAAAGCTTATTGGGCGATCACAAGGTTCAATTTGAACTTGGACGAAACCGGGAATGAAAGGAAGCTTCAATTGCAAGAGCTTGAGGAAATCCGGAATGAGTCCTATGAGAACGCTACCATTTACAAGGAGAAAACGAAGGCATGACATGACAAGATGATAATTAGGAAAACCTTTGAGGTAGGTCAAAAGGTTCTCCTATTTCAATCACGCCTTCGTTTGTTTCCAGGTAAACTGCGTTCTCGGTGGACTGGACCGTTTGTGGTTGTGAGAGTTTTCCCTCATGGTGCGGTGGAGATCCAAAGCGCCGAAGATGCCAAAGTCATCAAGGGCAACGGCCAAAGATTGAAACCGTATTACGAAGGTTTCAAATCGAAGATCCTAGAGGACATGTTTCTAGGCAACCCAACCTACGAGTGATCTTTACCATTGAGGTACATCGTGCCGACAATGTTAAATAAACGAGTTTTGACCTTTAAAAGCATTTCGTCGAACAAGTTCAATATTTGGAACATTATCTTCTTTCTATTATTATTTATGTACATTTCATTAAGCTAGTAATTCGAACATTACGCCAGTTTTTGTGTTTTTTTTGTAGAAAAAGGTGTGAAATGGAGCAAAACGAATAGGAAGGAGAAGCCATTCCTCGCGGCCCGCGAATTCATCGCGAGGGCCGCGACCGAAGATTTCGCGAGCCGCGACCATGACGCGCGGACCGCGAAAGAGGAACGCGCGAACCGCGAACAGAGCCTCGCGACCCGCGAGAAACGCTGGATTTCTCGAGAATCCCTGGCACAAAAACGACGTTTTTCGCAGTCCGCGGCTTGATCGCGCGGACCGCGACACTGTGCGCGGCCCGCAAATTCATCGCGCGGTCCGCGAGATTTTGCGCGCGGTCCGCGAGGGAGGCCGCGCGACCCGCGAAATCCAGGGATTTTTCGACAATCCCTGGAACTAAAATACAACTTTTCGCGGTCCGCGGCTTGATCGCGCGGACCGCGGCATTGTGCTCGCGGACCGCGGTTTCACCGCGCGGACCGCGAAGGTTTGTCGTGCGCGGCGCGCGAATTCGTCGCGCGCGCCGCGAGAGTGCTACGCGCGCGGTCCGCAATTTCATCGCGCGGACCGCAAAGGTTCGGCGCGTGCGGTCCGCGGTTTCATCGCGCGGACCGCGAAAGTTCTGCGCGCGCGGTCCGCGGTTTCATCGCGCGGACCGCGAAAGCTAGGCGCGCGGTCCGCGAAGGCCTCGTCGCGACCCGCGAAAAACCAGGGATTTTTCGGCAATCCCTGGGACGTAACGGCCAAGTTTCGCGGCCCGCGAAGACTGCCCGCGGTCCGCGAAGGAAACTCGCGACCCTCGACGGGCTGCGCGCGATCCGCGAAGATTCGGCCATATTTCTTCCCAATTTTTTCTATCTTTTTTCTTCTTCTTCCCCAACCTATCCCACCCGAAAACCTTCCCCTCTTTCCGGCCACCACCTCCAATCCTTCATTCCGGCGAGTTTTGAACCGATTCCTTCCACCCAAATCGATCCCCTACTCATTCCCAACAAAACCCAGCAAAAATCCAAATCAAAAACACCATTTTTCACCTCCATTGCCCAAATTCCAACCGAAACTTCTTCACTCCGATTCGCCGGCCTCCGGCGACTTTTTTCCCAACCCAACTACACAAAAACCTTCCCTCCACCAACCTTAACCTTTTCCCAATCACCAATTCCACATTCCAATTACCAATCAAATACCCCCAAATCTCATGAACCCTAATTTTTGGATTCTTTGATTTGGTGGTGTTTTGATCAAATTGGCGATCTAATTGCATTTAATTGTCTATTTGGAATGCTACATTGCAATTTTTGAGTAATTAGGGCTTGCTGCCTCTAGTTTTTCTTATTGATTTTGATTGGGCTTGCCGCCACTAGTTGCAATTTGCTTGTTGAGTAGGGGCTTGCCGCCTTATAGCTAATTTAGTTGTGCTGGACTGTTGTTGAGTAGATTTTGATAATGGCACTGAGGAAAAGGTCTCGCCGAGGGGAAGCCTCTAGTTCGTATGAGCCCATGATCCCCGAATCCCCCCCTCGCCAGCCTAGCCCTCCCACTGCAGAAAACCTGCCTCCTATTGACCTTATGGGACTGCAAGGTTTGGATGGAGATATCCAACAACGGTGGAGAAAGTTGATTGGGAATGGGAGGCGAACAATCATGGAGACGAAGTTCCTCTCCTCTGAGCTACTTCAGGAGTTAGGTTTGCAGCAGCCTGTGCCATATTTATTGGATCGCGTTGGCATGAGAGGATTCATTGATCGATCAGCACCGACCTACAGCCGCTATACACTTGAATTCCTATCCACTCTAGCCAAGCACTATGATGAGGAGCATGATGTGCAGTCCATCACATTCAGATTAAATGATGTGGACCGCCGGATGACCTATTGATGCAGCGCAAGATATAGGCGGAAGCGTCAAATTCACAAGATTTTCCAATATATCTAGACTAGCCTTTAAAATCCGTTGATTCTATGAATTCCGGAAATTAAACTCTATTCTTGATTAGTAATTTTGATATATCTAGATTTGCCTTCAAGGTCCGTTGAGTCTGAGAATGTCCGGAAGTTGAATTCAATCTTGATTAGTATCCAACTTCCCGTTGAGTCTGAGAATGCCCGGAAAATTAGAGTATAAACTGAAAACTAAATTATATTATATCAAATCAAATCAAAGGTCCCTAATTACAAAGCAAAGGGCCGTATTTATAACCCATCAATCTCTATCCTATTACCTACAGGATACCGATTCCCACTCTGAATAGGAGATCGATTCTTTCTTACCAAGATTAAAAAAAACCTTTTGAGGAAAATCTCTAAACCTTGATAAGGAACATTCCAAAAATCCGCCAATGATTATCTTTGGAATAATCCAAAGATCCAATTAAACCAACCAAAATACGTATATGGCTCCCATGACTTGGAAATGTGACATATTTACATCTTCCTAGTCCTGCCTGCACCACCTATGATGAGATCCAAGATGCTTTTGGGTTCGAATATGCGGAGGGATACAAGAATCCGAAAGAAAATGCCCCAGACGGATTTGATCTAGCTTTCTTTTGGAATTGCTTGTCTGGATCTCCCAACATCACAGGCGCTACGAAGAACAACCACATCATACATCCAGCTGTTCGTATGGTGCACAAGCTCCTAGTGATGACGATCTTTTGCCAAGGAGAGTTGTCGCACATCAATAGGGAGCAGGTCCAATGCCTTTGGACCATGTGCTGGGGGCAGAGCACCCATGTTGGGTTGACCTCTTTGTGCAGAAATGTCTGGAGACCTCCCAAAAGAGCTCAGGGAAGATACCGCAGGGGGGTATGATTTCTCTTCTGGCAGCTTATCTAAACATCCACCTACCTCCACACATTCAGGCAATAGGAAAGACAGCCGAGAGAGCTCACCAGTTCTACTCTATTGCTACTTTGGAGTTCACTAATGTCTTGGCCATGCACAGATTTCCTCCTCCTAGATTCATCTGGCTAGTAGCCAAGAGTCAGCATATGTACCTGCCGAATCCGGAGGCTGTGCAGCTGACTAGGCGCACTCGCATGGAGGAGCTCACCTTGCCCACCCAGATCACAGTTCCTGCACCTACCATTTCCCTTGCCAGGTTAGAGGCACCTCCGGAGCATGGAGAGCAGTACGCTCTTCCACATCAGGAGCCTCAGTTTGTCACTTAGCAGCAGTTCCAGGAGTTTACGTAGAGGCATGACGCGTTTACTCAGAGATATGAGGACGACATGAAGGTGATGTTCGCCATGATGGCATCCATGCACCCACATGGACCAGGGGCATTTGACTATGAGGGCCATCGCACATCGCAGATCGCGAGCTCAGCGCCGTCGCGACAGTTCCGGCCCCTCGCAGTGAGTATATCCTACACCCTTTCCTTTCACTATGGTTTTCATTGATATATTTAAACATTGAGGGCAATGTTTAGACTAAGTGTGGGGGAGGAAATGTAGGACTATGATTATGATTTTGTTGCTGTATTTTACTACTGTATTTCAAAAAAAAAACATTTTATTTTCTCTTGTTAATAGATATCTTTTGTAAAGCTCTCAAATGTTATGTGATTAATTATCTAGAGTATGCACTTGGATCTTAATCGTTCTTTCTCGAGGACGAGAAAGGTTCAAGTGTGGGGGATTTTGATAGGTCCTAAATATACTCTTATTTTGTAGCATTTGAGAGCTGTTTTAGATAGTATTTTGTACTTTTATATTAGACTTTTAGACCAAATAATTCATAATGGTTTGAAATTGAAGACGTGCATTTCGACCTTGAATTGCACTTGCGATGGATTTGAATGATTTGAAGACCTTCTATGACCGTCCTGAAGGAGTTAGATACATTGAAGAACCGGTCGTAGAAGTGGCGTGAAGGCACACTATCGCGGACCGCGAAACCTCGGTCGCGAACCGCGAGGGTGTGTGTTGCTGTTTTGAAGATGCCAAGTTTCGCGCGGTCCGCGAAACTTCGGTCGCGAGCCACGGAGCCAGAGACGCGCGGTCCGCAGAACTTCGGTCGCGAACCGCGAGCACCAGAGACGCGCAGTCCGCGGAACTTCGGTCGCGAACCGCGAGCACTAGAAACGCGCGGTCCGCGGAACTTCGGTCGCGAACCGCGGGCGCCAGAGACGTGCGGTCCGCGAAACTTCGTTCGCGAACCGCGGGAGCCCGAAACGCGCGGACCGCGAAACCTCGGTCGCGAGCCGCGAGAACCAGTCTCGCGAGCCGCGAAGGTTTTCTCGCGGTCCGCGAAAATACTCTGCCACTTGCATTTTGTTTTCTTTAATTTTATTTATTTTGGACTATAAAAGGAACTTATCCTCACTTGTTAGAGGATCGGTTTTTAGACAGAGAATTCCATTTTCCTTCACTTTTCTTTCCATTTTGATCTTTGAATTCATCATGGTTTGTTGTATTAATTATGGTTGTGATTATCTAATTATGGTTGTAGGCTAAAACCCACCTTGGGTATATGTGATTGGACTTCTTGTTATGGATTGAGAACATGATTTATGAAGTTTAGGAATGGTGATTTGCTATTGAATGATCATAATTTATATGTGTATTTGATGCTTGAAATGATTAGGAATGATTTCCTAGTGATAGATATGTGTTGGATATGTGTTAGATATTGCTTTTCCATGGTTAGAATGTTATCATTCTTTCTATGTAAGAGTAGTAAATTAGGAATCGAATGCATCTTGTTATCAATTGTATTTGTTCTTAAGATCATTCATTAGCATTGTACCTATGTCAAGTTTGTTATCAAATTGCATGGGTAAGTTTGAGAAACATCTAATTTGAAATGATATTGATCAATTGAACTAGTTGTTGTCATCTAGTAAAGTTGTCAATTGAAGTTGTGAAGATGCTTTCATCTTTCATAGCTATGGTTAAAGATAGTTTCTCACTACAAACAATCACCATTCTCAAAGCAACATGATAAAGTTTGAGGAAAATCTCATAATAAGAAGTCACCAATCTCATATATCCAAGTCTAGTATTCTCATTAGTTAATCCTTTAGTTGAAACCTTAAATGCTAAACTAGTTGTAATCCTAGAATTCTAGTTGCTTTACATATTAGTGTTTCTTACAAAAACTCAACTCAAACCCCCCCCCCCCTCTTTTGTTTACATTGCTTTTATATATGTATATGTATGATACAATATATACGTAGAAATAACCTTTTCCCCGTGGAACGAACCTTACTTGCCACTATATGCTTAGTTGTGTGTGGAGGTAGTGAGTGAATATAAATTGTATATTTGAGAGGTACGGCGACGACCTCCCAATTCTTCAAAATGATGCTCACAAATCTTTCATGAAAACCAAACTTCAGAAGCACAGCTTTCAAGAAAGACACTACTGGAAACTGATGCTACCAGTTTCCGCCCGTCTTCCTGATTGGACGCTTCCCTAGTCCCCTCCTCGGCCGGCCCTCTTTGATCCTGCAAAACAATCCCCGGGGGGTATCCCGGGGAAGAAGCTCCGGCGTGATGATGAGATGGGGATAGTGGGGAAGGAAAACGTACGGAAGGAATTCTCAATATAAGGTAGAGAGATATGAGTCACATACCTTGTTCACTGTTTGAGACTAGTATTTATAGCCGAGCTAGCCTGCTTGAGATAAGATGCAGGACCACTTTCCTTTGTCCCCATCCGTCCTTCTTTCTTGTCCGGACATGCTCCTTAGCGGGAAAGGTATCGCCCTAGACGTGCTGGGCCGCGGACCATGTTATCGGCCCAGTAGGCCTCTGGGCCAGTAATATCAGAAACCACCTAAATACACGGCGGTGGAGAGGAGATTTTGCGGCGGTAATCTGGCGCCGTCAGCAGAGGGGCCGCGAATGGGTTTACCTTTCTCAGCGGTTGCTAAAAACCGCCGTTATTGCTTGGTTTCGCGGCGATTTTCCGCCGCCGCGACTTGTTGCAGAAAACCGCCGGAGTAGAGTTCCGACGATGGAACACGTTGGGCTATCGTCTCAGGTTTTTCATTTCCATCAGCGGAACAGATGAGACAGCGTTAACGAGTTTGGTCGTCGTTATTGAGTTCCGTCGACGGAACTTTAGTCTCGGTTATGAATTCAGTTTTTAGAGTTCCGTTGTTGGAACAGTGAGTTTAACGTTTGACTTCCGATGTCAGAAGTTGCTTTTAAACGGTGTCGTTCTTGTTAGCGGGCCTATACGTTTTGATCTAGTTCCGACGTCGGGAATCAGGTCAGTCTCAGTCTCAGGTTGAGTGCAAAAACAATAGAATTTGCATAAAATTGAGTTCCAATATAGGAACTTGATCCGGAAGATATGGTAAAAGTTTATTTTCATTACTTTTCCAGGCAGAATTTTGCCTTCGTATGAGTCAACAACAGCAACATACATAAAATTGTATGCAAAACAACATACATAACATCATCTACCTAAGAACCTTATAAACTCTAATACAAAAGATATAAAAGATATTTGGGAGATGCTCACTACGATAACAAAGGCACAACAAGCACACTTACGAGAACTCCAAATCAATCTAACAGTCACGTAATATTCATTAGTGGATGAAGAGTGTTGCATGTTGGATTCCAAGGCTTTGCGAATTGGCCAAGACAAATAATGACTTTATTTATTCCGGGTAACGTTCATCTCCATCAAAGTGTAGGGAGTGATGTCCTTTGGCAATAGTTGTACCCACAAGAGAGTAACACAATCCACGAAACCTTCAACAATCAAATCATTTCCAGCCACCATCACCCATAAAAAAGCTATCTGCAATACAAAAACTTACTTATTAAAAAAGATAAGAAAAACAAAGCATTATAAACTAGTGAGCAGATATAAACTCACATCAACTACCTCTTCCTTAGAGTCCACCATCTTAACTTCTTCAGCCATATTGACATCAGTCTGAATTCAAACTTCCACCATGAGTACAATTGCAGAGCCAAACACATAATATGATTCACGAGACATCATATTCAAAAACAGCAGTTCATGAATGATTCAGAGACACAACTATGCGAAAGAAACAACACACATACCATATCAACTTCACATATATATTAGCCTCTACCTTGACATACCAATCACGTAGCAAAAATGATCAATTAGATAAGAGGAGCGAACTCGTGAAGCATCCACATCCACATCCACATACAATTTTGAATTCATAAAACTAAAATAATCCTCAAATCCAAAAAAAGAAGCTACAATTCTTAATCTAACTGCAATTCATAGATTGCTCCATCCATATTCCCTACCAAGTCCTACATCAACTAACATTAATTCAGTAAATAAAGTTTTCAAAGAAACAACATGCTAAAATCAATACCTCCATATATTGCCAATTTATCCCTTTCTGACCCTCCTCTCACTCAACAAGCAGCTCCCCACTGAACAGATAAACACACATTAAGTAGACCATTCTCTCACATTCATCATATTCTACCATAAAAGATATCAAAATATAAAATTGAATAGGGGAAAAAAACTAACGAAAATAGCCCGGTTGGGGATGGAGAAATTCAAGCTCTTGTAAATGGTCTTCGCCATTACAACACCGAATTCCCACCGGCACCATGGAGGTCTGAACTCACTGACTCCCCATCTAACGCCAGCGACTGGGTTTCGGAGCCGCCCACACCCCTAATTCCCTTACCCACCACCACTAAATCGACATTCTCTTCCCGGCAATCTAAACCTACGACTCGTCTCCCCCACCCCCCAATACCCATCCCGTCAAAAATCTGGTGGACGTGTTTTTATTTTTTTGAAGTGAAAAAATTAATGGTCTGTCGTGGTAGGATCATCAACGAGATGTTGATGAGGGGATTGGTCGGGGAGAATCTTGAGGCGATGGTTGTGAGGGGATTTGTGGAGATTCGAAGTTTTCGGCGGAGTCTGGAGTGAGACGCGAAAGAGATGGGAGAGTTTAATAGATAGGCAGTTTTCGTATTGGAAAATATATAGAAAATTTCAACAACCTTTATTTAATTGGAATTGGAATATCAATTATAATTCAAAACCATTATTTATCAATTATAAATAATGACATTAGTCTTGGGTATACAAAAACAAAGTTATGTTCCGGCACATAAACTACTTTCGTGTATCCTTTAACATCAAACAACATTTAATTTTAAATACTATATGCATGTTCCTACACAGGAAGTTAGGTTACTTACAACTTTTGGTTTTGGGTTGAGCAATTTTACAATATTACTTACTAAGTTCCGAGTTCGGAACTACTTCATTCACAAATTTATTTCTAGTTCCTCTATCGGAACTATTATATTCAAATATTGCATTGTAGTTCCGATATTGGAAACCTTTGAAAACACAAATAATTTTTTTTAAAAAAATTATATTATCTAAAATCAATTTCGATTAAATTTTAATTGCAATTCTTTCGTTCCTGTAACGGAACAGTACCTAAATGCGGCGGTTTTTCTGCAACCGCCGTGAACATAATGCCGCGAATACAAAACCGCCGCGAATTCGGTTGAAATTTACGGCGGTTTTCGATAACCTCCGTGTATTTACCGCCGTAAATTTAAAACCGCCGCGAATTCGTTTTATAACCACGGCGGTTTATTCAAAACCGCCGAAAATGGTCATCCAAGCGACGGCCAACGATGCCAAAATTAGTTCCTGTACAGGAACTAGAACAAATCACGGCGGTTCTCAAACCACCGCCGTGAAATGGCGCCTCCATTGCCCTGTTTTGCAGTAGTGTGACCACCTAACTCTATCAAAAGCTTTTTTCAAATCCAGTTTGACAATACAATTAGGCAATGTTGATTTTCTACTCAAAAATCTAACCATCTCTTGCAAGAAGATCACATTGTCAGATATATCTCTTTCCTTCATAAAAGCAGACTGGAGTGGAGAAATAATTTTTGGCATTAAAAATTTTAGTCTTTCCATTAAGAACAGATTTTGTTTAAAACATTGGAAAGACTAATGGGTTTGAAATCATCAAAAGAGACAGGGGTGTCCTTTTTAGGAATAATTGTTATCCATGTGCTAGCAACACTCCTAGGGATAAAATGATTGAGCATGAAATCAGAGACAGCAGAGAGTAAATCTATAGCTATGATATCCCAAGATTTGATTAAAAATTGTGCAGTGTAACCATTTGGACCAGGACTGCTGTTCTTATTAAGACTGAAAACGATTTTCTTGACTTCCAATAAAGATACTGGTTGTAAGAGTAAATCATTATTATCTGCAGCATTAACAATCTCTGGAATTTGACTCAGAAAGTGGGACTGAAAAAATTCATCAGAAAACTCCTCTGCCATCAAATTTTCATAATAGGAGATGGCTTCTTGTTCAATATCATTGTTCTCATCAAGCCATCTACCATTAGAACTTTTAATTTTAGTAATGCTAAGCCTCCCTAACCTTTCTTTAACAGTATTATGAAAATTTTTTGTATTGTCATCCCCCTCTTTAAGCCATTTAACTTTAGCCTTTTGTTTCCAAAAATGCCTTTGTTCTTTAATGGCTTTGAGAAGGGTGGCTTTAACTTTTTTGAGCTTGATGAGCTCATCAGGAGAGTTATCCAGGTCATATTTCATTTCCTGAATACTTAACTCTTCCTCAGCTTTAGCCAAATTCTCATGGACATTTCCAAAATGAAGCTTGTTCCAAACTTAAAGGCATTTTTTAAGTCTAATTAGTTTAAGAGAAAAACCAAGAAGACATTTTTCAGAAATATGCTGAGACCAATTATTTCTAACTATGTCATTGAAATCATGCCTTTTATACCAAGTGTTTAGAAATCTGAAAGGTCTAGGAGAGGATTGAATAGCACTACCAATGGACAGTAGGAGAGGATTATGGTCTGATGATTTTCTGTTAAGGACTTGGATGGAAGAGAAGGGGAAATAAATCTTCCACTGAGCATTACAAAGACCTCTATCCAATCTTTGAATTGTGGGATGAAGTCTTTTGTTATTCCATGTAAAAGAATTCCCCATAGTATTGATTTCATCCAATGCCATAATATCTATAAAATCATTAAAGTCCTTTATACTCCCAAGTTTGGGAGAAGCAGGACCTCTATATTCATTTATAGATGTTATGGCATTGAAATCTCCAATAAATATGGTGGAAGAAGCAGTAAAATGTTGCAAATCAGCCCATAAACTTTTTCTACCTTTCCTAGTTCTTAGTCCATAAACAAAAACCACTTCCAT